>OZ017740.1:259184558-259579558 GCA_963969285.1 Odontomyia ornata | reverse complement strand
AAATTACAATGTACGCTGCCGACATACTTGTGTATTAGATTGAGTTCAATGGAAAACCGTGGGAAATTAGAAATAATAGACTAAGTGCAAAACTAACTGCGTTAATTGCTGGATAGATGTTGGTAGCTCAATCCAAATCCAAAATGCCTGACTAGAATTTGTGCTGCGTAATCCATTAATTGAGAGAGGTTAAGGAACTTGGGTGCAGATTGGCTTATTGGATACGCATGCTTGGATACGTGTGTGGGACGGAGATTGCGGGGGTTTTTAATATGCGATTGTCATTTTGAAAGGATATTAGTAGTAACAACTTTCGAGAAAAATTATGCGAAATTAAATTTTTAATCGACACTTATGAACTTGATTTTATTGAAATCAATATAGATTCTAATTGTCATAGCTCTTGTAAGGAATTAAACTTTGAGAAGCTGTTTTTTATGAGTAAGCATTTGCAATATTCCAAAAGGTGATCAACTCAATATTTATTTTCAACATCATGGCAATCAAATTCCACTAAAATTGATAATTTTCACTATTACTTGACAAGTCACTTAACAATTGGACAGCGTAAGGAGGTAACACTTATTGCATCAATCTATTCGCAAGATGCGGTGAAGTCCATTTTAGTTACGAAGCAAAATTTCCGCATTTGGGGTGAATGAAACTTATAATATATTGGTGGTCCTGGATGAAAATAAAAACAAAATAAATGAATAAACATCACTGGTTAGCAATATTGAATTTTAGATATGTTGAAAAGTAGTATCGTGAGTTGAATATCTTTTGTTTGCCGGTGTCGCGGTTGTGAATCAACGTTTAACTAATCGTGGTTGAGAAAAGACTGGCCTTGCTTGTTCCACGCATCCGTTTTTATTTTTCCTTCGCTGCCCCGAAGCCAACGCGTCAGCATAAAAGACATCTGTATTCATATCGCCAGTAAACACACACCATGCACTTGTGCATATTTCGTCGTCTCAAAATTCCTGGTAAGCGGATGAATTATGAACGCGCATGAGTCGCCGATGAAGCTGCTTGCGATGCGTAGCCATGTACAGGCGCCAGAACCTCGCACGATGGTCGGTAGATGATAGCGGCGAATATGAGTGATAACGCTTGCAAGGCACAATTTTGTGCAGACGTAAGGAGAGAAAGTGTGAACGCCGTATGGGGTGGATCAAAGTGAGCGAGCTCTTGTTTTTCAATCGATCATGTACTTTTTGCTGACCACCACATCAAACATGTGACGAGCTGCAATGAACTTTAGGAATTCTCAACGAAATGATCGCGATACGGACTTTGCGATTGTAAAAACTGAATAGTTGTAAATCATATTATCAGTTGTCAACAGAACTTTTTGACAAGCCAGACGAAACGCCGTCTGACAAAAGGGCAATTTATTTATATATTTTTGCTTTTTGAACATTGGTGTCTCCAACGTGATAAACGCCATACGTCAAATTTTAATATATTTCCAACTTCAGGATCAGGATGGAGGAACCGCAGTTATCTCTTCTGCCAACCAAGCAGAAGGCGTTGGGGGACGAGTTCCAGCGCATAATTAGTAACTACAGAAAGGATACGTCCAGCCGCAAGGCTTCCGAATACCTGAAGGCTAGGCTGGCACAGCTGTGGACAACGTTCAACTCAACCCACCAGGAGTTTCAACCCCACGCAGGGACTTACCCGCAAAACCCGTACTTTCAAAGGTCAGCGCGGAATACACGAAAGTTGAGTAAAATGTGCATCAACTTCTGCGCACTTTGGAGGCATCATAAACGTCCGCACCATATGCATCATTAGAATTGAAGACTGACTTGCAGAGACCGAAGGACTCAACTGCGGCCGACCTTCAGAATATTAAACAGCTTGTCCAGCATTATGGTAATGTCACGCAATCTGTAACGCACCTTATCGAGGGAATCGACAGCATCGAAGTCGGCCAACCTAGACAATTTTACGAAGAAAAGTTGGTCACTCTTCAGCGGTTCTGTACGAGCAAACGCTTCAACAACCTCGTGAAGTACAAACCATCCACGCCTTTTTCGCATTTATGGAAACTAGATATCAGTCGCTGGAGGCATTAGGCAAGGGGAGACATTGGCATCTACGAGCGAAACCAACGTTCCTCGTCTCATCCAGTTCGGACGAAAGCTGCAAAGTATGCACTGGGAACTACAAGGTTTTTAAGTGCGACCAACTACTCAAACTAAATCCACACGATCGACTTACCAAAATCAAGGGCCTTCAGCTGTCCATTAACTGTCTCAAGGCAGGCCACTGGTGTAAGTAACTGCCCATGAAGAAGCTGCTCTAAGTGTCAAAGCAGGCACAATACATTGCTCCACCATGAGAAGGCAATTAACAAAACAAAGAGATCAGCCATGACAAACAGCAACTCCCAATCTATTACTCCTAGCGACACAACTTTAGCAGCCCTTACCAAGAAGACATTTGATAGCAAGTACGTTTTATCAGGCAAACCATCAGTCAACATCACGAATAATGCTGGTTCAACCGATGTTTGTACAGCCGTTTTAGATTACGGATCTCAGTGCAATTTCATTAATGCTCGAATGCTAAAGAGGTTGAAAATATCCAGATCAAATTCCAACATAAATATCTGCGGAATAGGGACAACAGAAACACATGCTTCGAAGAGAGTGAGCATCAGTATTTCCTCAAGGCACTCCGGATATTCAACCCGATCGGAGGCATACATCTTACCAACAATTGCTTCTACTCAACCGCAGTCATTCATCGATGTTTCTTCGTGGCCAACCCCTTGCTGATTCAAGGTGCAATACTCCGAAACGAATCGACCTACTATTGGGAGCAGAGTTTTATTGTGAGCTTCTTTCCATTGGCCAAATAAGGACGAAGCCTCCCAACCTTGCAGAATACCGTCCTCGGATGGACCGTGCTCAGCCGTGTCGCAACAGGCGAAACATCAGAGTATATTTGTGGAACTGGCATCAATAACCTTAAAAAACACATGGAAAGATTCTGTGCCTTAGAAGAAGCACCGTTAGCAATGACCTCTAGTACTGAAGAGCTTGCAAACAAACTTCAACGAAACGATGACGGACGATTTTAAGTGAAACTTCCTCTGTGTCAGAATCCATCTATGTTTGGCCAATCGAAAGAACTAGCAATTAGACGCTTCCTTGTTCTCGAAAGGAAGTTCCAAAAACACCCAGATGTCAAAAGGGAGTGCACGCAATTCATCAAGAAATACGCCGCTTTGGGTCACATGGAAGAAGTTAAGCCGCTGATACCAGAGCTTAACTGTTTCTTGCCTTACCATTGTGTACTCAAGCCATCCAGCAGCACCACTAAGTTAAGAGTCGTATTCGATGCTTCAGCAACGGCACCAAACGGCATCTCACTCAACGATATCATGTTGAAAGACCCTGTCATACAGGATGACTTATTCTCAATCCTTCTACGTTTCAGGAAACACAAATTTGCCTTCTCGGTGGACATTGAGAAGATGTACCGCCAAGTGAATGTGACAACGGAAGACAGCCATTTAAAGCTGATCGGCTGGAGAGACAACTCTACCTAAGTTATAAGCGCTTAAAGACAGTAACGTACGCGACCACTGCCGCACCATACTTAGCGACTCGATGCCTGATGGAATTGGCCAATACATCAAAGAAGTCACATCCATTAGCGTCCAGGGCTATCAAAGACTTCTATGTAGATGATCTAATGACTGGAAACAACAGTCTCAAAGAAGCCGTAAAGATTCAGCACGAACTGAAAACACTTTTGAAGTCCGCAGGGTCCAATCTGCGTAAATCGTGTGCGAATCATGAACAACTCCTCGCGTCAATGCCAAGCGAACATAGAGTAATAGAGCTCTCAGTCGACAGAGACAGAGATGATACCGTAAAAATATTAGGGTTAACATGGAATCCCAGGCTAGACAAGGTGACAAAGCGGATAATTTTGAGTGACGTTTTGTCGGTTTTTCGACCCATTGGGAATCGTGAATCCAGCAATAACATTAGCCAAGATCTTTCTACAGGAGTTATGGTCACTAAAACTCGACTGGGATCAAGCCATACTAATGGAACTCCACACTCGATGGCTTCAATTCTGCAAGGAGCTTACAGACATGGACAGAATTTGTATACCTAGATATTTGGAAACGAATGAAGCCACGTTCAGTTTGCATGCCTTTTCCGATGCAAGTAAAAGGGGTTAAGATGCAGTAATATTTCCACGTAGCGCAAACAGCCACGGAGATATAAAGACGATATTTCTCTGTTCCAAATCTAGGGTCACCCCAGTTGAAATCCATCAGTTTACTAAGACTAGAACTGTGTGCTGCAACGCTCATGGCCCAGTTAATGAATCGTATTAAGAAAATCCTCAACATAGACATAAACACTCTACACTACTGGACAGATTCACAGATCGTATTAGCCTGGATGCAATCCAGACCGTCATCCTTTCATTCCTTTGCGGACAACAGGGTCTCATCAATACAAAGAAGTACAAACATATCTGACTGGCGACAAGTGAATTCTAAACTCAATCCTGCAGACTTGGTTTCTAGAGGAACACGACCTAGCGTACTCATCAACTCTACGTTCTGGTACCAGGGTCCTGAATTCCTGTGGCAACCTGAGACTCATTGGCCATGTGAAATTATCGGAGATCTGGGGGAGCTTCCAGAGTGGAAGACAATTCACACCATCCTCAAAACTAGTACTATTCATGAGCATTTTATCGACAGACCCGATCATCGAAACTCCTTCACATATCTTAAGCGAATCGTAACAACAGTTTTGCGGGCAACTCAACGCTTCAAGACAAGGAAAGATTCATGGGGAGGAAGGCTCCTAACAGTCGCAGAATCAGAAAAGGCTCTCACATTCATTATTAAATTTATGCAGGCCGGGGAATTCGGAACCGAGATAAAAAAAAATTACAAAAAAAAATACCAATAGACTTGAAGAGCAAAATCCTCACACCATTCCTGGATGATTTATCCATTTTTAGAGTCGGAAGGAGATTACAAAATGCCAATATACCACACATCGCAAAACATCCCGCAATTTTATCTACTTCACATCCATTTACTAAACTGTTACTCACTGATCTCTACAGAAATAACTTACGCATGGCGACTCAAGCTCAGCGAGCAACAGCACAACAGGAGTTCTACATCCCTCGAGACAAGCGTTTGGCATCTGCAGTGGAGCACGAATGCGTTCAATATTCCAGTCTAAACCCACAAATCCTCAAACAAATCATGGAATTCCTTCCTGATACACGCGTTCAACCAGCCCGACCATTCGTCAACGTCGACATCGACTTCTATGGTCCGGTCAACACTCAATACAGAATCCGAGGCGAGGAACCAACGAAAACATCCATCTGCGTATTGTGCTGTTTCACAACAAAGGCTTGTCACTTAGTAGGGGTTTCAGACCTATCCACCGACGGACTCATTGCTGCTTGAAAGCGGATTATGGCTAGAGTGGCTGCTGCCAAAACCTGTACTGCGACAATGCTACCAAATTTGTTGTGACTCGTAACCAATTAGAGGAGCTAGAAAATTTACTGCAAAATGAGTGATCTCAGGAGAAGATTCACACATCCGCAACACAGAAAGGGATTCAATTTCATTTTATAGTACCGCGCAGTCCACACCGTGGATACGGGATCGAACGTTCATGCAACTGTAAACCCCCCTGAAAAGCCATACTTATCATTCTCCTCGGCAATAAAACATCAAAATGTTCCTAACAACTCTGCGGGTCAAACCGATATTGCCTTCGGCTTTATTGCACAAGAAAACCTGGAGCATATCGGCATCTCCGCCACCACACTTTTTAATAAAGCCAGGGAATTCAGTGCAATATACAATAATTTAACATCATCAAAAGGCAAGTCCATAGCCCTTGTTAACTTTTTCTGAGCTTCTTCATCGATGTCTCGATGAAGAACTAAATTACCGCTCCTCGCGCTTAATATTAACTCTACACAAAGCAATGTCAAACGTATAGAGCTGCCGCACAAGCTGGAGCGCTATACCCCAGACTTTC
Organism: Odontomyia ornata; assembly: GCA_963969285.1. Classification (NCBI taxonomy): domain Eukaryota; kingdom Metazoa; phylum Arthropoda; class Insecta; order Diptera; family Stratiomyidae; genus Odontomyia; species Odontomyia ornata. The sequence continues at coordinate 259,573,499 of OZ017740.1, read as the reverse complement.
TACTCTTAAACGAAACTCGCCTCCGGGCAGCGCACAAACCACAATTCAAAAACTACACCATTTTCCGCAATGATCACGGATGAGGAACCGGGGTTCTAGTGAAATCCAACCACACTGTACACCAAGTACAAGACTTAGTGGCTGACATACTTTTCGCTCTCGTCTCACTAGAAATGCGAGGCATTGGTGGACGCATCCGCAAGTATCTTATTGGTTTGCTCTATATACGCTGTAATCTAGGCCCTACCATGACCAATAATCTTAACCAGATTTCAGCTATTGCTGATAACTACGACGAAGTCATCTGGGGTGGTAGCCTTAATGCACGATATTCATTGTGGGGCGACTAAATAATTAATTCAAATGGCAACACACTTTTTCAATGGCTAACCTCCGGCAACCAAATGTCCCTCGAAATTGTCCCAACATTCCCACGAAGGAGCTCTTACAGCTTCATCATATCAGCCCCACCGTTACACCCAAGATACCTAGGAATAACCTGTGTAATGGTCCCAGCACCATCAGATCATCGGGCCCTTCTGCCCTTCCCTTGAAGATCTTTGGCCCATTGTACCCACAATCTCAAAAAGCCGCTCCTGTTTAAACGTCAACTGGTGTGAATTCAAAGAAGAGCTTCAATATAATCTTCAAGGAGTAGCTCCGGATAATCGAATACTTTCGAACGACGAAGTTAAAACGGAGGTACACAAAATCACATCCTCTCTAATAGGCTGCATGGATATACATGCCCCAGCAAGAAAGGGAAGCTTTTCGAAGTATAAAGAGGTGTCAGATAATACTAAGGGGCTTATCCGAACCTAGTCCCGGTGATTGCAAAGGTTAAAAAGAATCTTCCACCGGAATCTAACTCGTGTCACGCCGGAATGTATCTGCCTCCGTTCCCAAATCAACTGTCTTAGTACAATAATATGCGAGAAATTGAATAAAGAGCTCAATTCCCATTTCAGACAGCGTCAGACCCTAAACAATGAATTAAACAGAGAACTTGGTCTTTCCTCTCGTTTTAAACCCTGATCGGGTATGGGACCCGCCACGTTGGCTCGCCCCTCCACTAATAAGCTAGCCATCGGGTGAGTTCACCTTTTTAAGACGTTTCAGGTGCTCTTGCAGGGTAGGGTGGCCCTCCGCTCGGGTGCCTATTCATGGGATAGGGTTATGTTATTCCATCACATAAGACTATAGCATAAATTTACCACGTTTATATTTTTCATTTAAGGGAAAAATTCATGCAAATTTTTTTCATTTAAATGAAAAATATATGGCCATATCTACAATGGAATGATCCGGTCGGGGGGGGGGAGCGAGGGAGCACCGCTTCTACCTGGATGCACCACTCTTATTTGGGGGCCATAAGTATCGTCAGTAACTACGAAGTCCTCTCAAGTTCCGTCTACTTTCGCCAGGTCCGGTTTGGCATTTGCGTTAGCAATTTTAAACCTTAGTAGTTTACCTTGGCCTCGACTCCGGTCGATACTTTTAAATTCGTGGATGCGAGATTTTTTTGTTGTGGGTCCTTGTGCTGGGGAACAGAACCCGCCCCATGACATCGCAATACTAGTTTGCTAGCGCATTCACGGGTTCTCTGACAAGGCCAATCTTGGTGAATCCCACCATCCTCTCTTGCTAAGGCAGCAGACCATCGCTGCAGTCCTTTACGGACATTTTGTCCAACCCTCATTTCACTACATTGTTCCTTCTTCCGACGTAGTCTTGATAAAAGGCAGAGAAGGATAGCCAACATAATTGGTTGAACTCCTCCCTGTGTACTAACATATTACGTTTGCATTAAATTTATGAGTTCACTGGATCAAATTGATTATTGGCACTTGACCTCACTAAAATCACACACAATAGAGTACAGGTCTAAAGCCTACAAAGATATGGTTTGGCTTTTTGGCAGCCGAAAATAAGCTAAAAGATTTTGAGATAAAAAGAGTCAATGCCGATAAATTGACAATAAGGACTAAGTCGCTGGTTGATTTCCAGGCAGTAAAAAGTGCGTTGAATTCTGGAGATGTTCCGCATTTTACATACACCCTCAAAAGCGAAAGAAACCAAACCTTTTTATTGAAGGGTCTAGAGTGTGGTGAGGACACAGTCGATCTCCTTTAGGTGCTCCAAGAAGTTGCATTAGAAATACAATTTATTTCCGTTAAAAACTTTGCAACGAGGAGATCGATTGTGGAGCGCAAAAACTTGCCTCACTACTTAGTCCAGATTTCCAGCAAAAGCAGTTTAAGTGCCCTACAAAATATACGGTACTTGAACTTCCGCGTGGTGACGTGGGAACGCCTCCAGAAAGTGAGGTCAACCAGTGCTACAGGTGTCAATTCGGGCATTCGGCTGCTAATTGCGCCATGAAATATAGGTGTGTTAAATGCAAAGATATCCATGCTCCCGGCAAGTGCAAATTGGCTCAGGCGGAGGCAAAAGAAAAACTATATTGTGTGAACTGCGGTCCCTTTGGTCATCCAGCATCATATCGAGGATGCCCCCGGTATCAAGATGCAAAGATAAAATTCACTCCAAAACAAAGTCAAGCGCACCGCAGTGTGATACCTACCAACTTCGTCAAGCCCGGGGTGTCATTTGCACTTGCTGCGAGAGGACCAGCAGACAATGTAAATAAAATAAATAATGTAAGTGGCAATAATGAGCTGCTCTTTAAAATTTATCAGCAATTAAATTCCTTATCGGAGAGAATCGACAAACAAGATTCGAAAATTAATTGTTTTTCAGCGTGTAGGGCTTTCAAATGCCTCAAAATAAGTTGTCATCCAGCCACATTCCCACGGATAGGCTTCGCCTCATCTCGATCAACGTCAACTCCATTGTGAGTCTACATCGGCGTGACTGTCTCCTGGAGTTCCTTGTCAAGCAAAAGCCTGACATCATGCTTCTTACTGAAACCCACCTCAATTCATGGCACTCCATGACATTCAAGCATTTTGAGTTCATAAGAAACGATAGGGTAATAGGTGATATGGGAGGTAGCACCGGGATATTGGTTCGAAGACCCAGTTGTTACCAAAATATTGAAAAAGTCGAATTCAAAAGCTTTGAATCTCTTGAAGTGTCCGTTATCAAAATCTCACTGCCAGGTGGGGATAACCTTTTCGTTACTGTTATCAAGCTCAAGGAGGAACTCAATTCCTTGTGGAAATACTCGAATTGAACAGGCTGCATAACTATTATATTCTTGCTGGTGTTCTGAACGCCAAGCATACATCATTGTTGAACGCCACCAATAATCCAAGGATTGTATTCCTGAAATCGTGGAAAACAGAGAATCAAATTGAATACGGGTGCAACCTATATGGGTCGGAGTTCCCAACATACCCTAGGACGAATTCACATTCGGACCTCTGTATTGCTGACGCAAGACGCAGGTGCTTTCTTACGATAGCGACCATAACGCGAAAATAGACTGGGCAAAGTTGCAAAAGAAGTTTAATCGGGAGTATCAGAAGCAATGTCCCCCTTCTGATAGTGGCAACTCTTGCTCAATGGTTCCTAATGACAGGAATCTAACTACCGATGAAATAGATGTCTATTTGACGAAGTTAGAGAAGCTGACGTTGGAAACGATTGAGAAAGTAGTTCCCAAGATTAAACATCGAAACAATATGGAAGGATATGAAACACCAACCATTGCAAGGTTGAAAAGATTGAAAAGCCTTCTTCTCACACGCGTCAACAATATTTATCGACGATTTTTGGACTACATCCATCCTCGTTGGCTTTGTTGAAATTACACCTGAAGAATGTCCGAAACTTAATCCGTTCATACTTCAGGTGTGAGGTCAGCAATCAATGGGCGGAAAAATTGAGGGGTGTTAGCCCACAGGACCAGACGGCGTTTTCGCGAAATTGAATAGCATATTCCGCAAGAAGTCTCGAGTGAAGGTACCGAATCTTGAAGTCACTAGTGATGTGATAAATCTTCTCGATAGGGCTGGTATCGAAATTGATAGTACGACTCCGGATAGAAATGGAAACAGGGTTTTATATGATGGATTGCAGAAGCTTGCCCTGTTAGGAAAGCATTTTGAACTGGTTAATCAACCTAACCCTGAGAGAGGGAATGAAATATTTTCAGAGATCGTTGAAGCAAAATTTTCCGACTTCAAATCAAGCCTGAACGGCCAATCAATTCTTCATTTCGATGAAACATTAACATCTGACCTCATACCGAGCTTGAATCTTATTGATTATTTTGTCAGCTATGAGGACTTGTGTTTCATATTTCGCAAGATAAACAACAAGAAATCAAGTGGTACTGATGGTATTCCAAATGTAGTTCTCCGACATTAGCTTGAGGTTGCTATTAGGAATTATTGCATATTGTTCAACAACATGTTGAGCAATTCATATTTCCCAAATGAGTGGAAAAAGGCTAAGGTATTTCCAATCTTGAAGAAAGGAAAAGAATCTTCATGCCCTAAAGGCTATCGCCCAATCAGCTTGCTGCCGAACATCAGCAAGGTAATTGAAGTGATACTCAACAGAGCATTAAACGCCCACATTGAGGAATATGAGTTGATGCCGAATTGCCAATTTGGTTTTCGTGCCAGGCATTCGACCACACATGCAATACCGGAAGTAGCCTCAGACATCTGTTGGAAACTAATTGATAGACAATGCGTTGGAGCATGTCTCATTGATATGGAGAAAGCCTTCGATACGGTGTGGTCAGATGGACTAATTTTTAAACTCCTTCAGTACAAGTTCCCCAGACACCTTGTCGCCATGATGTGTAATATGTTGTACGGGAAATCGTTTGTTGTTAACTGATGGAAATCTGACAACAATGCGCGAATTCAAGGCCTTGAATGGTCTACAGCAGGGAACAGTTACTGCGCCTCTGCTCTTTTCAATCTTCATTCGAAAACTATTGAACAGCTTTGATTTTAACGTCTCGCCGACGCGATCATTGGTAGCGTTTGCTGATGATCTGATCATCTATACGGCAGACCGAAAAGCTACAATAGTTCAGAGAAATCTCCAAAAAATGTTCAATGATGTATAGCTGTACACTGACAATTGGCGAATGAAAATCAATGCGCAGAAGTGTGAAACAATCTTGTTTCGGACAACGCTGCAGGGGGTCAGTCAAGACCTGAAACGTAATTGGAAAGATTTCCACAGCATGGCGTGCGAGGGTAGTTTAGAACGAGTTCCACATAAATCCTTTGTTCAATACCTCGGTGTTTATCTCGATCAGTATCTGTACTATACTGAACATGTGAAAATCATGCTCAGTAAGGCACTAAAAGTAGTCATTGCCCTACGAAAACTCTTTCATTCCAAATACATTGATCAAAAGGTCAAAATTATCTGTTACAAGACCCTGGTTAGACCAGTTTCGACATATGGATGTCAGATCTGGTACAACCAGGGTGCTAGTACTATGGAAAAATTAAGAGTTTTCGAAAGGAAATGTCTTCGTGCATGTACTGGTTTGTACAGAAAGCCTGAGACGGATTGGAAACATTATATATCGAATAGAAGAATTTATCAAACTGCTGAAGTGACAAGAGTCGATATCTTCATATTGAAACTTTTTCAGAATCATATCGCAAGATCTGTGACTGTTAGTGAAAACCCTTGGATTTCACAGCCGTTCCACCCTACAGACGGGTATATTGCGACTTGTCTCGCTACTGGCTTCGTACTTCCAGAAGCTTCGTGTATTTGGACATGAATCGATGTTTTTGATTCTGACGGCGTCCCAGTCATATATCACATATATTGACGGGCCACCGATAAGAAGATTAAAATATCCTCCGAGTTTGAGCTCATGAGACCAACAATTCCAATGGAGATACTCATTTGCTAGATTCGTTGAGGCTGATCGAATTGAGACGACGCAATCCAGGTATTGGTGGCTGAATGACAACGTCTAAATTATTCGTGTTTATTTTCAATTTTTGTGTTTTTCGTTATTTAGTTTTTGAGTTTCAGCTCATTATTGCTACATTTAATGTTATTGTTTATTTTTGTTGAAAATTAGGTTAAAAATTGGGTAAAGATTAGGAATATGTTGTGTTTATTATATTAGGTTAGAGATAAGGTTAAACGCTTAGTGTAAGATAAAGTTTTTGATTGCATTTATAAGAATTAAGTCAAAACATATTAGGTGTGGGATCAAAGTATCGCTGTTGTGTTTAAATTATAAATAATTTTAGGATGGTGTTGGTTGGTTTTTTCTCTTTTTTCCAAATTGAATGAAATAATATGTAATAATCTTAATTAATTGAATTTGCTATAGTTTGTTTTTTGATGAAATGTGTTAATGATAACGTATAAATTTAGAGACTCATTTGGGCCATTAGGTTTTTTATTGTTATTGTTTGGAATTTGCTTTATATTCTTTTTAAATTTATAACGATTAGTATTAAGTAAACCGCTTTTGACTTTGACTTTATGTCTAAAACCTAAGTGAATGAAGGTACACTTCACAAAAAGAATGCACAGAAGCACCATATATTAAGAATTTACACGATAACTTCCGATTGAATCAACACCTTCTGGATCTAGCGTCCCAGCGGAATAGAATGTTAACTGAACCAAATATGGAATACTATTTTTCGTTAAATTTCCACCCAACAAAAACATAATTTAATGAAACTACTAAGTTACCCGTAATATTTCTCATGACCTGTCAAGTCTTTCGTTGTTTTTAAAAAGGAATTTAGTCTTCGAATTGTATAGAATAATAGAAGTAAAACATTTGAATGTGTTTTTAATTTTATCGAATAATTTTTTGAATTTGTAACAGAAAATTTCGTTTGAAATCGAACACGTAGAATAAAAAAAACCCTTTTGGCTGAAGCATACTAGCGATCCCTCAACTAATTATGGTTTTTTGCCAATTTCAACGAAAGGTTAGGCTAAATAACTAATTAAAAGCCATTCAAAATTAAATCCATCACCTAAGAATTCGCATTTAAAAGCATCAACTTTCAATTTGACTTTTAAAGGTACTTACCAGTAAATACTCATTTAGGTCAAGGTTATATTATCCATAAGACATTGAAACATGTAGAACCGCAACAAATGAAGCCACTTTGGGAACATCATAAAAAGTTTAACTTCAACACCTTGCAAAGTATCCGGCAATGGATATTTTACTCGTTAAAAAAAATCTCCGAAGAACTTTTAGATTCTTTTTTGGTCTGGTGACCATTAGCCAACCAGCCGCCGGTCTTCCTTCATTACCGGCAATAATCACAGCAAAACTCATCCTAGCGGAATGAAACATCAGTAAGCAATCAAATGCTTCATCACAGCAATCGTGTCAGGACGATAAACAAAACAGGAAAAAAAGTTCATCAACGAAAAACGCGAGTGTAGGTTTAATGGAGAGGCATGATAAGAACAAATAATACTCCACCACCTTCCATACTCCCGTAAACAAATTAATGATGATGTAGACAATCAAAATGGCTGATATGCTGAAGAAGGCAAAAAGTTTATCCATGCTAATGGCCTGTGGTGATGAGGTCAATGATGATGTTGCTACAGATACCCAGGATACACAGACCGTAAAAAAAATCCACGGAAGCAATAAAATGTTTACCTTGTTTGTTACCCCTCAAACTTTCATTGTAATAATCGAAAAAAATAGGAAAGGTATAAACAAGATGGATAGACAGAACTACGCTCGTGTCAGAAGGGTTTTGCACTCAACTTCTCCGACATGCAGTCACCAGCAACGAATAAAGTCAAGAAACATGTCAGAGATGTGCACTTTGAAAAGAAAATCCATTGTTTCTCTATTTTCAACGGTCGCTATTTTGTTGCAAAATTACAAGTATCACTCAAATTATGAATTCCCAAAAATATTTATGTTATTGATATTATTTGAAAATTTTAAGCAGATCAACTCAAACCGGCAGTGTCTAATTCGATGCGAAGTCCAAAGAATACCAAATTGATGTGTTATTGTTGTTGTAATTGGAGAAATTTCAAATGGCTATAACTTCCGTGTATATCATTCGATTTCCAAAGTATGAGGACCTTTTGTAAGACTACTTAAATATCGAATTTTGGTGATTTTTAAGGTACCTATACGATTTATTGGGGAAAATGTGAAATTCGAAGATCATACTATTATTAACAAAGCTGAGCGAATTTTGATTTCTAAGGCATATCATGTTGTTGTACTCATAAAAACCTTGTTACAAGTGAAACTGCCTCCTTTTCAGCATCGTGTGATAACGTCGCTGTTGACGCGACCAGCAAATCCCTACTGCGTACGCCACTGATGCCGACCAGCCGATTTTGAAAGAGAAGTCCTGACGAACTACGCGGATCAAATCCAGCATTTTACTACCTGATTAAGCACGGCGGACAGAACTCGTCACTCCGTAGTGGGGAAACTCACGACGGATGTCATCTTTAAAGGTGCGACCAAGTCCCTGGATTTCTACATTATACGCCAACTGACACAGAACCTTTACCTAGGGGTTGACTTCGTTTGAAGATTTAATTTAGCCCCGGCATTATTTTCTAGCACGATATTTGACTCTGTTGCCTCCATGCACTGGATGCCAATCAACAGCTACGACTCGACTCGGCTATATCGGCGTTTCCATCGCATGAGAAGGAAGGTCTCGGCAGAACAACCTTGGTGTCTCACACGATAGATGTGGGAGATGCTAAAACCGCGCCTTATGGATAAAGTAATACCACCGCATTTACGACACCAAGTTTTCGTATACTTGTACGACTTATTGCTTATAACCGAGACCTTTGACGAGCACATCTACCTGCTTCATGAAGTGGCTTTGCATATCCGGAAGGCAGGGTTAACCATCAACATAGAGAAGAGTCAGTTCTTAATGACAGGGTTATGATTGATGCCTTTCCTCTGCCTAAGACCACCAAGCAGTTACGCCGATTCCTAGGTTTATGCGTCTGGTACCAACGATTCGTACGTGACTATGCAACCATCACCACACCCTTGACCGACATGCTGCGTAAGAGACTAAAGTTCATCTGAGAAGAGCCCGGCTTGCGGGCCTTTGAAGAGCTAAAGAAGAGTCTGACAACAGCCCCCGTACTACATACGCCGGACTTTAGTAAACCGTTCTCAATCCAATGTGACGCTAGCCAACATGGAATGGGAGCAGGCTTAGTCCAGGTTACGGAAGACGGTGAGGAGAGGCCTATAGCTTTTATGTCCCACAAAATGAACCCGGCGGTGTTGGCGGTGAAACGTTTTCCAGCATATGTTGGGGGACACCCCTTCGAAATCGTTACGAATCATGCGTCCCTGAAATGGCTGATGAGCCAAACTGACCTCCATGGCCGTTTGGTGCGGTGGGCTTTGAAATTGCAGGCGTTTGACTTTACAATTCGACACCGGAAAGGAAGCCAACATGTGGTACCGGATACCTTATCGAAGATGTTCGCCCCGGAAGGAGCTAAGTTGGCCCAGGAGGATGACAGCCCTCTATTGATCGACCTGGACTATCCCGCCTTCAAGTCGGCAGGCTACACCCAACTGATGTATACTATCCAGAGCCAGCTACCACAGCTGCTAGAGCTGCGGGTAAGAAGGGATTTGTATTCAAGCGGATGGGACACGCATCCGGAGACCCCATACAAGAAGAGGAACAGTGGAAGTTATGAGTGCCCGAAGAATTGACCATCGATCTTATTAGACGTGCTCATGACCACCCGCTGAGTGCGCACGGCGGACACGGTCGTACGCTACGGCGGCTGAAAAACTATTTCCTTTGGCCAAAAATGGCACCAAAAACAAAAGCATATATAGCCGCCTGTGAGCTTTGTAAGTGCACTAAAGCGCCAAATGCTGTCCTTCGGCCTCCGATGGGTAAGTTTCAACTACCTGAGCGTGTGTTTCAGCCCTTGTATATCGATCTTATCGATCCTTATCTTCGTTCGACTTCTGGTCACATAGGAGCTGTCGTGGTCCTGGACCAACTGTCAAAGTTCCCAATCATTGAGCCGGTTCGTAACACACATACCGCCCTGATAATCAACTTCTTGGAGAAACGTGTCTTCCATGTATTTGGAATACCGGAATATGTTGTCTCCGACAACGGAGTCCAGTTCACATAGAGTAGATTTCGGGACCTGATAGACAAGTATAGTATCACTCGCCAGCGGACCGCAGTCTACTCTCCTCAAGCAAATCCCACAAGCGGCTAAATCGTACACTCCTAGCCGCTATTCGTGCCTATGTCCATCCGGGTTAGAAAGATTGTGACCGCAGGATTTCCGCCACTACCTTTGTTCTGCGCTCTTCATACCACACCGCTACAAGGATCTCGCCTTATTTCGCTGTATTCAGCCAGTACATGATTTGCCACGGTAAACCCCACCGGTTGTTGCGGCACTTAAACTGTTTGGAAGACCCAGTAGAGACTCTGGAGCCGCACGGGAAACTCCGAGCACTGCCAGACCAACCCCGAGAGAAGATTGAAGATAGCAGACGTGCGGGGGAGGAGCGCTCCAACCTAAGATCTCACGTGCGGGGGAGGAGCGCTACAACCTGCGATCTCACCCGTCTGGCTTCAAGAGAGGCGATGAGATCTATCGGCGGAACTTTAGGCAAAGCGAAGCGGCCCGGCACTACAATGCTAAATTGGATAAGAAATTTCTGAAATGCTGGGTACTACAGGTGTTAAATCCCACGCGTTATCTCATTTCTGACATGTCCGGAAGAGAACTGGGGGTCTACCATGCCAAAGACTTTCGACGTTGAAGCACGCCAACTCCAAGAAGTTTCTTTTTTGGGTGTTTTCCGATTGGCATTGTTTACAACCACCTGCGCCTGTAAACCGCACACAGCGCCGACTCTTCTATAAGGTAATGAAAGCGAATGGTAGTCTGCCGAAAAGAGGGTGCTCCTGGTCGATTTTAAAATTTATCCCAACCCTAAGTACATTATAATAACCGTCTCTTATCTACGTTAATTGAATCGACGAAATGAGTGATGGCGTCACCGTAACGAGCTTTGTACGCGGTCAAAAAATCCCGACACGTGGAAGCGTTCCGGGCTTCTAGATTCCAACCAATCATCTATGAGGCATAAAAAGATGGATAGAATCCTTCCGCAGCATAAAGGCAAGGTAGCCTTCTATTTTCTTGAGAGTCCAGGCAGATAGGAGGAACCTATCTGGCTAGCAGTTCCCATCAAGAAAATAGAAGGTCCTTACAGGTTTTACCCTGGAACAACGCATCGGAAGGAACCTGTCGCGAAAAAAAATAAAACAAAAGAGAGCGGAAGCTACAGCTCACGTGAAGTGACTGAACTGCACTACTCCTGCCCGTGGGGCTCTAGTACCGAGGTACCTTACATCCTCCGTAAAGGACCAAATCGTCAGAAGACGCTAATTTTTCCCCCCTTTAGGATATTTCGGGCCCCACGTTGGGCACCATTTGTAATGATTTAGCACGTCTTGTTCGTTTAAGATTTCCCGAAGGAAATTTAAGCCGACCTCTCATCGTTTCAAGACTTTTACGTCTAGAACTGATGAGAGGTCGGTTTAGATTTCCTTCGGGAAATCTCGAACGAACGAGACGTGCTACATCATCACAATTGGGCTGCCAGTCGATATATTTAGCTGGCACTAAATAATAATAAACAGAAGGAAAAAAAATCCTTTCCGAGATCATCGCTTTGCGTAATGTTTACAATGTAACGTAATTAACACATAGATACAATTACTATTTAAACTTTACTTTCTATTTCTATGCATTCACAACCCAACGTCGGAGCAAAGAGACGTCGTTTAAAGTACCAGATCCTGAGAGCAACAGCGTCAAGCATACCAGACCCCAATCATCCTCGCTTTCAACACTATGGGTGAAGACCCGAAATGACTCTTCTCGTACCCGGAAAAGATGGAGGCAGCACTATCACTCACGAATTACGATAGCGGATGGCTAAACTCGTAAACGAAACTACTTTCGCGAAGGAACACCCTCCCATGTCAAGGACGGAAGCGTTCTTCAATATGGGTGGGGCGAAAATGACTCTTCTCGTACACGGGAAGGATGAAGGCAGCATTATCACTCACGAATTACCATGGCGGATGGCTAAGCTCGTAAACGAAACTACTTTCGTGAAAGAACACTCTCCCATGTCCCATGTCAAGGACGGAAGAGTTATATTTTGCAGCTAAAACTCTACAGGGAGCCGACAAAGCGTCAACGAACTCGGGGGATGTAAACAATCTAAACATTAAGTTAGCATTACCTTTTGCGGATGAATTCGATATCACACTTGGAAGCCCGTTCATCAATGTGGAGCCGGCAGCATATTTCATCCATCACTCAACCGTATATGTAGGCAAATCGCTTTTAGACGTATTATACGCGAACAAATTTTCATACTCCCGACTTTAAACTATTTCACACGATCAAACTTACACAAACTTCTTATTCGGACCAGATTTCGCGAGCACGACACGTTTGTAAACATAAACAAACAGTCCAAATGTCAGTTCATTCTTGTCGCAGCAAACCAGTTCAAGAATCGTTCGAGACTCGAACTAAAGCGACGTTCCATTTACTGATTCGAGATCAGTTGGAGGTTACGCTAAGCACCAGTAGCCGCAGTATAGGAAACTGCGACCAGAAAGTCTTTGTTGCTAATTCGGGATTGGAAAAGAAAGGTGGATGGCCGGTCATCGTCCCTTTCGATTAGCGGACAACTCGAGTTGTGATACATCTATTTAATAGAGTAAAACGAGTGAGCGGGTCTCTTTTTTGTTGAATGATTCTCGGTACAGTGAAGTGTTTAGCTGCTGGTTAACTCGTGCGAGTTACGTTTCTGAATTAACGTTTTACTAAAAAAATATAGAAATAAAAGCATTGGTTCTTTAATCAGACTATTACTTTATTTGAGCACGTCTGATCGGGTTGAAAGTTAATTACACAGTAAATATGCTTCCCACGAATTTCGTTAAAGTTAATGTTAAGATGCTGATGCAGTGTTGCAATTTTGCAGAGCTGCATCAGCTTTCAATTTCAAGTTAGACAAAAATTAAACGAATATGTGGAAATATGAACTTTAAGGAATGTGTGCTCGAGAAAAGGTAAAATGTGAGAAAACGGCACGTGTATTATTACATTCTGCTGCATTTACAGGGATTTGAACTATCTGTTTACTATTTGCGCCCACTTTTAATCTCTCAGAATTAAAATTTGGTTTGCATTGAAGACGAATAGTAGAGTTCTTGGTATTTAAGGGATGTTCTCTGAGGTCAACAGTAGCGCCCAGTAACGGCAGGGCATCGAGTCCTAAGAGTCCGTCAAAAAACTTGTGAAATTTAAAAATTAGAAAGGTAATTTCTCCGGGTTGGTTGAACTCGATAAAGTTGTTAAGGGTTACAACCAAAACATCCAAAAAAAGAAACAAAAAATAATAACAACGACGACGCAACCAGCGGTTGCAGCCACGATGTGAACAGTACATCGAAAGCGTCACTAACCACGACAAAAACGAAGAATAACACAATGACAGTGAAGGCAGACGAAAAACGGAGAATAGCAGACAGTCTGGTTCAGACTGAGATTCCTGCGGCGTGCGGGCGCAGCAAAAAATGATGCGAACGCCAGAGCGTCCTAGTAAGGAAAAGCGGGAAACAGGACACTTCAGGTGTTCGAGCGGTGGAAGATAATATAAAGAGCACCGAAAATTCGATTGTCACTGCTGTGATCGTTACCGAAGCGACCGATGCAAGAGTCGCAAATCCCGACATTGCAACGAAAAATCCAGAAGCCAACGAGGAGGTTACGGCACGAAAAGCAACGAGTGACCAGACACCGCGTGATTGCACCGATAACGTCGAAAATGTGGCGAAAGTACTGCACTCGGAAACGGAACGCGATAACCTCTCCCAAGGATGGTTGCAAAGTACAATTGCGGCCCAGCGATACGAAGAACACAGGCTACTCCGAAAAGCGGGAGATGTTCTGTAAAAAATACAATCTGCATGCGACTCCCCAAAAATCAGCAAAGCAGCAAAGGTGGGGCTCCTTGAACTAGAAGAGCTCCTAGATCGCATAGGGCACCATCGGAGGAGCTGGTTAAGGGCCGAAGCCGAACAGAAGGCTAAAGAGGCTCTTGGGGTGAAATCTAATGGTGACATGCAGATAGCTCCACCATTAAAAGTCAATAAAAGAACGGCGTCTAGCCCAATTGAAGGAGATCAGGATAAAAGAAGGAAGGAAGAGGCACTTGATGGACGTGGAGCACCAGATCACGGGTTCCAGACAGTGCTTACAAAAGGAGCAAAGAAAGCCGCTCAGAAGCTCCTTCAAAAAAAGCCAGAAAGTAAAGTTCGCACGGACGCCCAATCAGAAAAAGGACCTGATGGAAAACAGGAGAGGCAGAAGCCCCGACGAAGACCCCGGCAGCAGGCACTGCTCGTAAAGCCCCAAGATTGCCGATCCTACGCGTAGGTACTGCGGGACATCAGGGGAATAGTAAGGCCCGAAGACACCAATACTACCATTAAAGTAGTATGACCAACGCGGTCGGGCCACACACTGGTCGAATTCGGAGCAGAGGCCGGCATAAAAGAAGCATTCTGTGACGCAGTAAAGAAAGTCCTCGGCAAAAGCGCAACTATAGCCCCGCCCGAGCCGATGGCAACGATCAAAATACGAGACATTGACTGCGTTACGGATCTCGCCGAGTTAGAAGAGGCCATCAAAAGGGAGTTCCCTAGCGTGGGAAGGATCAAAGCGAGACTGACACCAGAAAACAACAGGGGACAACGCATGGCCATAGTTGACTTGACCGAAAAGGACGCCGAACAATTCCTGAACAAGGGCAAAGTACGAATTGGGTGGGTTGTCTGTAGAATACGGCGAAGAGTAACACCTCTTCAATGTTTCAAATGCCTTGGTTATGATCACACCACACAAGTATGCAAAGGACTCGATACGAGTTCCCTATGTTACAAATGCGGTGAAATGGGACATCAAAGAAAAGAGTGTACGAAGGAGACACACTGCATTCTTTGCAAGGATGCTGATCCAAAACTTGATTTTGGACACGTCTTGGGATCAGGAAAATGCCGGATGTTCCGGGAAGCCCTAGCCAAGGCAAGATCAGAACAACGATGACACGCATCCTGCAGCTAAACCTACACCGCAGTTCAACCGCCCAAAATCTGCTTGAGCAGTTTGCGAGGGACGGGAAAGCCGACTTCTTGCTGCTGAGTGAGCAACACCGTAATAAAAGTCCTGCATTATGGTATTCTGATAAAACTGGTACTGCCGCCATCTGGGTTCGGAACAGTGACTCTCAAGCGGAGAGTTGTGGACGGGGGGATGGTTTCGTGTGGGTTCGGTGCTCATGGATCATCTTTTTTAGTGTGTACCTAACGTCTAACGAATCGATATCATCTTTCCAAGACCAGCTTAATGCTTTGGAGGGCGCTGTCTCGAACGCAGAGGGCAAAGTGCTCGTTGGGGGCGACTTCAACGCTAAAGCAATCGAATGGGGCATGCCTCGGACGGTTCCGCGGGGAAAACGAATCCTGGAAATGGCGGCCAGGACGGCCCTCGTCGTACCAAACTTCGGAAATACGCCGATTTTCCGCCGTATTGGCTGTGAGGGAACCATACCGGACGTGACATTCGCCTCGGAGGCCTTAGTATGGAGGATACACAACTGGAAAGTATTAGAGGACTACTCAGCCAGTGATCATCAGTGCATTCTGCTTGAGATAAGCGATGCTGTCTCCCGACGTCCGTGCTCTCGGCCTTCTACAACTGGATGGAACATCGGAAGGATGGACGTCGAGAGGTTCGTCGAGGTGCTCACAGCAGGTGAGCCACTGCAGGGAGCTCTGGAGGGGACGGAAGAACGGGCAGCTCAAGACGTGGTGAACTCTACTATGAGCATCATTACGACTGCTTGCTGCGCTTCTATGCCCCTTCGAAGACCCCGGCACGGCAAGCCCCCAGTGCACTGGTGGTCAACTGAAATCGCTGAAAAGCGAAGGGAGTGTCAAAAGCTTCGACTTGAGGCTCAACGGGCGCGGAACGGTGGTGAGGCATGCAACTGGGTGGCAGCATATAAGTCGGCCAGGAAATGCCTTTGCAAATTGATCAACAGTAGCAAGGCTCGCTGCTGGCAAGACCTAGTGGACAATGTGAACAAGGATCCCTGAGGCGTTGCCTAGAAGCTAGTCATACGGCTTGGAGCCCTAGGAAAGCCTTGTATACATGACGCGGAAAAGATGGACGCGATAGTGCGGGGACTCTTCCCCGCCTATCGCGTCCGTGTTGACGCTGTCCATGGTGAAAAAGCAGTCGAGCGCCCACTCTTCACACAGCTGAAACTGGAGGAGGCAGTCCTCTCATTGAAAGCGAGGAAGGCTCCAGGTCCAGATGGTGTTCCGGCTGAGGTGTTGCGGCTCGTCAATCACCATTGTCCACCATTGTAGCATATTCAACGTTTGCCTACGGAACGGGGTTTTCCCGGTACGATGGAAGGTGGCGAGGCTCGTGCTGATCAGCAAGGGGAAGGGAAATCCCGAAGCGCCGTCTGCGTACCGCCCGTTATGCATGCTAGCCACGGCTAGGAAAGTGCTAGAGAAACTCATCAAGAGAAGACTCACTGACGCGATTCATGCTGCTGGGGACCCATCTCCTCGGCACTATGGCTTTAGAGCAGGACGTTCTACCATTGATGCGATTGCAGAGGTGGTGAACGCGGCCCGAAAGGCAGAGGCATATAGTCGCACCAAGCGACGGATCGTCCTGTTGGTGACACTCGACGTCAGGAATGCCTTCAACTCCGCTAGATGGGTGGATATTCTGGATACGCTGGAAAACTCTTTTCATGTTCCAGAGTATCTAATGCGGCTTTTGAGGAACTACCTAAAGGACCGAAGGAGATTATTAGCGATACGCTGGAAAAACCTTTTCAAGTTACATTGGGTATTGCCCAGCGATCTATCTTTGGTCCAGACCTGTATAACGTGTCTTATGACAGGCTACTGAGACTTGAGATGCCAGATGAGTCGCGCTTGGTCGGCTATGCGGATGATGTTGCGGCTCTGGTCGCTGGACGCACCGTTGAACAAGCGCAACTTAGGCTAGGTATGCTAATGCGCCGAGTGAGGGACTGGATGACTGCTCGCGGGCTGAGTTTAGCACTGGAGAAAACCGAAGTGGTCATTTTGACAAAAAAGAGAATCCCTAGAGTAAGGATGATCAGCATTGGTGACTTAAGAATCGAATCGAAGCCATCGGTGAAGTGCCTGGGGCTACTGATCGACTCGAAGATGAGTTTCTCTGAGCAAATCAGGGCAATGGCCGAGAAGGCTGCTTCGGGAATATCGGCTCTGAGTCGACTTATGGCCAACGTAGGGGGACCCAGCCCATCAAGAAGACGCCTCTTGATGAGTGCTGTAGGGTCAGTGCTACTGTACGGAGCAGAGGTATCGCAAGGAGGTATACCGAAAACATTTGGCACAGGTACAGAGAAGAGGAGCACTGAGAATTGCATCTTCGTATCCAACAGTCTCTGACTCGGCGGTGAGAGTTATGGCGGGCATGATACCTGTCGCCCTCCTTGCTAGAGAGCTCCGCGCTATTCACCTGCGCCGAAACGAGGATGAGAGGGAGATGGTTGTCCGCGAGGAGAAACAGCGCTCGCTCAACGATTGACAGCAGTCTTGGGTCAATTGCACGAAGGGAAGGTGGACTGCGCGCCTCATCCCGGATGTGAGACCGTGGCTGAATCGAAGGCATGGTGAGACTAACTTCTATCTGACCCAGCTTTTGAGCGGGCACGGGTGTTTTCAGTCTTACCTGCACAAGATCGGTAAGTCACTGTCCCCCGATTGTCAGTTTTGCCCAGGAGAGGAGGACAATGCCTGTCACACATTTTTTGCGTGTACAAAATGGGTCAGACTGCGAAGGGAACTCTACAGGGAGACGGGAGAGCTCACCCCGGATAATATAGTTGCGGTGATGCTCGAATCGGTTGACAAATGGAACCAGGTGGCACATTATGGTCGGGCAGTCCTAAAATATAAAAGGGACTCACAGCAGCCGGGGGCGCTGGGGCTGGGGGATCGCTCCTGTGGCATTTCCGCTTCCCCTCTCCCCTTCCGCTAGGAAGGGCGCCCTACGGCGTAACAAAACGAGACCTGGCCCGAAGTAATGTGACAAACGGTTCCAGGCTGGGTTCTCAGGTTGACAGGGGAGGTGTTTAGTGGATAGTCCAGTCGCGCATGTTCGATTAGTTGAATTTATTGAACGGTTGTTTATATCTTTGCTCTTCTTTGACTCCTATGGAAGGTTTAACTTAAGAAACAGCATAGTTCTGTGCGTTAGGCCGAAAATTATGGGGAATAAATACCCTAGATTGATTTAGTTTTGTAGTTGATTGTGTCTTAGAAATATGGGGATCGGGTTGAAAGTATGCTATATTTTGTTCCTTAATACAAAACGAGAATGCGGTTGAAAGGGTGTTCGGTTTCATGGCCCTTATGGCGGAGCCAAGTGGTTCTTTAAGCCCCGATAAAAATTGATTCAGGCACGTTTCGGTATAGAGTTCACGTTTTGCTTTAATAACGTTTTGGTCATTTTCATGAATTTGAATGTTTGGGGAATAAAAAGAGAGAAAATATTTTGTTTTTTATAAGAAAATATTTGAACGGATTTATACTCAACCAATTAACGACTTACGTGAAGTATACTGCCAAGACAATCAATGTATTCATCGCTGAGACCCCTTCGGAACTTTCACTTTCTCCTTCGGACACTGAGCTAATAATCTCCTTCGGACACTGAAATAATAATCTTTTGTTGATATCCTTTCAGCACTTTTTAGTTTATTTTTGCACCGATAAACCGTCAATGCTTGTCTTTTAACTCTCGTTAACACTACCTATAAACCGTCGATATGTAACGGGTTAATGTTTGTATAAAGGATCACCGATAAACCGTCGATGTCACGATTATACACAAATATTCAGTTCCACGGAAATTTCTGAATCGATGAACCGTCGATCTGATGTCAAAGCGAAAGAACCGAGAGCGATCCTACCGCACTGCGCCAGTTATGTTTCTGAATTAACGTTTTAATAAAAAAAAATGTAGAAATAAAAGCATTGGTTCTTTAATCAGACTTTTACTTTATTTGAGCACGTCCGATCGGGTTGAAAGTTAATTAGACATTAAATATGCTTCCCACGAATTAAGTTAAAGTTAATGTTAAGATGCTGATGCAGCGTTACACTTTTACAGAGCTGCATCAGCTTGCAATTTCAAGCTAGACAAAAATCAAACGGATAGGTGGAAATATGAACTTTAAGGAATGTGTACTCGAGAAAAGGTAAAATGTGGGAAAATGTATATGCAAGATGATTGTTTATACGGCACGTTTATTAATACATTCGGGGCTCGTATCTCGCGCGAAGTGATCGCGAGTTTTCAGATATAGGTCTTCCGTCGAATGAGTTATCTAAAGAATTTAGTACTTATGAGGAAGTGAATATTGGTGGTAAACTTGCGCACACAGATATCATTGCCGCGGACGTGAAATAATGAATGGTAACAGTGTGAACTAGATGTTTAGTGAGTGTGAAACCGTAAAAAACTAGTGAAAGAAAATTCAGTGGACCAAGTAGTGAATTTTTCTTACTGGGAAAGTTGTAGTAATCGAGCAGTTACAATATCAATCTGCTCGAAAACCCTCCTATCTCCTATCAAAATTTCAATTCCTAGTAACCAATAAATGAGCAACTAGAACAGTTTGAGGAGGTGTGTCTATCAGATGTTTGAGGACTGTCAATTTGGACGGGAAGGCAGGTGACAAGTGGAGAAGAAAATTGTGTTCGGTGCTCGTCGGCTCGTTTAATGGTTCCAATAGCAAAATAATGTAAATTAGTTAAGAATATTATCGTTAAAACCGCCATTTCACCTTTAAGAATGATATCATAAATGAGCGAAAGGATGAGTGTGCAGAGGGCTTGATATCTTTCCGATCCAATAGAATTTGGAATCAAACTGAAACATTGTACTACTGTTTTGTTGTGCATCGTGGAAATGGAATGAATTGATGTGGAATGGAGATTAAACATATAATTGGACGGTGAAATTGGTTAATGAAAGGAGGAAGGAACAGCATATAACATGGACATTTGTTTGAAGTAATATATTTTTTGTAATTGAATAACGAACGTGTCAAATCATCCCAGCAACATCCATTTACACATAATCGCATTTTTTAATGAAAGAATAATTTGGGGTGTGATGAGTGATACTACCGAAAAAACGGGAGTGAAAACTGCTAACAGAGAAACTTATTAACATTGTAGTGAATATAAGAGACGAGCGGACAAAACGGGATGTTCTTTCATTGGCCTTGGACCTGCATTTCACTCACGCATTCAATCAATCCCAAAACTTAACACCACCTTGTGGTCGGCTGTCATTGAAAGCGGTTGGAAGTTACATGGCTGGTTTGTGCGAAAGCTGTTGGCGAAATGCACCTCGTATTTATTAGTTTCAGTCAGCACTGGATTTTCCAACGTGAGTCTGATTTAATTTGATGGTGGTTTGTACGAAGCGCGACTCTAAGCCTATATCAATTGAATTTCTGCGCAACAGACCTTGTCATTGTTTCAAGTCAAGACTGAGACCTACTGGCGATGGTAGCATGAACGACTGAGCACATGGCCTATTCATAAAATGTTGTAGCAAGCTTTTGTATGTCTTGTCCATGAAAAATATGTTGATTGTATGAGTAACAAAGCATAACATTTGTAGCCCCGAAATTCAACTGAGTACACATCAGAGGAGACCCCCTCTGGATTTTGAGTTGAGGAATTTAAATGACTGAATTTCAATTCGGAAAAAACGTGATCTTGACCTTGCAACGAGCATACCAAATATTAGATCATCGTCGTGTCAGTTTAGGAAAATACGCAAACCAAATAGATGTGTGTATATTGTATCGTACAATGTTGCACTAACTCAAATTACCTGACATTGCAAGACGTGATTGGAAGATTGGGAGATGAGATAATCAAGTCGTGACTTATGAAGGTATTCCTATATGAAGGTATTCCATCACTGGCGATAATAAATGGGAAGTTTGTTTGCATCGCTTTCGACCAAAAAAATTCGAGATGTTAATTGGCTGGTTGCCAAGTGCATTAGTGAACAATATAAGTACAGACTATACTCGGCTGAAGTGTGCCAAATAAATGTTCATTTGATTTCGTGGTGCATAAACCGTTAGTCACAAATCGGATCACATTACATTGTCGAGCATCATGAGCAATCATTATTATTCATATGTGTTGAACCAAGTTAGAAGTTAATACATCTAGACTTCATTGTGTCCTTGGAATGCAAATTCAACATTGGCCAACGGAGAAATGTTATAAACGTGGAGAACGAAATTATCGGTTCCATATTGTCATGCATGCGGAAGGAATTTGATAATACCTAGGAAATCTGCATACCCACCATATATTTTAGTGAACACGAGCAGAGGCTATTAACGAACAATTGAGGTGAAGTGTTGTAAATCAAATAAAAACCTAAACAAGAAAAATGTGATTTACGGCTCATCAGTGAAGTTCTCTTTGAGTTAATTTCAATATATGACAGGAAGGAGTGTTTTATTAGCATCCAGAAATTTTATCTTGCCCGTATTTAGATATTTGATTCGTTACATAAAATGAATCAATCTCAGAAACGCTGTGAACTATCAAGGAAATATTTATTAGAACATTTGAAGTTTGAGGTGTTGCGATCAAAAGCCCTTGACCGTCAGATTTCAGTTAGTTAAAAAAGATATACGTAAGATAAAAAAAAACAAAATATATCAATGCGCCTACAAAACAATGAGCTTCAAATTGAAGAACCCTATGTAGATTTCAGTGACTCAAAAACTTTCAAGGAAACAGAAGAAATTGTTAATTGTGTCAAAAATCAACATCACAGTGAAGAAGAAACTTCAAATTATGTCTCAGAACAAATGAGATCCGGTACAGAGGTTTATAAACGTATCTCGGATGGTATTAAACATATTGAATTAAAACAGGTCAAACTTACTCTACGACAAAAAGCTTTAAGTGATTATCGTAAGATGGAGCGATGAAATTCAAGAGGAGGATTCACTACTTGAAATCCTCCCAGAAATCGAAGATAAATTAGAGCTGGAAGTTGAAAAGCGGACGAAGAACCTTCAGAGCTCACTCAAAGCAAATCTATGTTAATGCTGAAACCCCGATAAAAGGCACTGCAACTGTTTTCAAAAAAAAAAAAAAACCCCAAGAACACCATAAAAGATAGGAGAAAATTGTTAAACTAAATGTTGATATATTGTGCGTTTGGGCGAATGTGTCTGTAATGAAGGATGGACCGGATCGGCTTGTAATTGCCGAGCATCAAATGAAACATGTATTCCTCCAAACGGTGGTGTTTGCTTGTATTTTAATAGTGACTAAGTCTGGCGATTCTGATCTCAATTAGTCTGACAATAATTTTGAAACCGTTAATTATTATGATTCTATACGAGTGTCCTGTAACCGATATTTTAAATACTATACCAGCAGATGCCCGGATTGAATTTCAGGACTTACCCACCCCGTCAACGAGCGCTCGTCGAGGATGTTGGGTAAGTACCTTTTTGATTGATTTCAATTTTTCTATAAACATTTGATTGATTTCAATTTTTTTATAAACTTTTCAAATTTATTTTATACATATATCAAATTTTTATATACATTTTTATATTTGTTATATATACATTTTTAAATTTTCTAATATATATGTTTTTAAATTTTTTAATATATATTTAATACGGGCATTCGAAACAGCAAATTTCACAAGGACAGAAGGTGACATATTTTATAAAAAAAGACAGGAAATTTATCTCTTATATCTACATTAATGGAATCATACTTCTATTCCCTTGTGTTTCTTTTAGTGCTTTACATCTATGTTTACTCTTAACGTAAAAAGATTAGGTTTATTAGTAGTTTGCAAATTATTAAGATCCTTCAATAAAACAACTGAAATTGTGTTGCGATAGATATGAAACTATAATGTTTATAGAGTTTTTCATGAAAAATAAAATAATAATGTTGGTTTTTTAAATTTGAACGCCGATCTTTTCATTTTGTTCTTCGGACCGGGTACAGGACCCGGCACGTTGGAAGGCTTTTCCAAGAAAAAATGAGCTAGCCATCGGGCGCACTCCAAATGTTTTTTAGTTTCAGAGTCTCTTGCCGGGTTGGGTGGCCTCCAGTTTAAGTGCCGTTTTTATGGCATAGGGTTATGTGTCCCGATCACATAATCCTATTACATAAATTGGTCACTTTATGGGAAGGCTCATGCAAAGTATGTTTGTATGAGTTTTCGACTCAAAAGGGAAATATAGGGCCACTTCAACATTTTGGATCTTGATCCGGTTGGGCGGTTGCGAGGGGGAACTACATCCATCCAGTTGCCCCACTCTTATTTGCGGGCCATGAGAATCGTCGGGTAACGACGAAGTCTCTCCAAGTCCGTCCGTTTTCACCCCTTTCAACTTGTTCTCTGAGCAAGTCATTTTCCCTTTTGTAGTTACCTACATTTTTTTCGACTTCGGTCGCCCTGTTTCTGAGACCCAAGAATTCGTGAATGCGAAATTCTTTTGTAGTGGGTCCTTGTGCTGGGGGAATGAACCCACTCCACGAAACCGCAACGCTAGCCTGCCAGCGCATTCACGCGTCCCCAGACAAGGCCATTCTCGGTGGATCTTAACATCCTCTTTCGCCGAGGCAGCAGACCATCGCTGCAGTCCTTTACGGACAATTTCTACCTATCTATTCACTACACAGTGGAAGACGGTTAAGCCTCGAAAGTAAGCGTAGAGTAAAGGGGAATTCCCGGGTTGCCCACGTAGAGGGTTGCGATTCATTGAAGCCCTTGGGAGTGTGCTTTTGTTTGAAGGACAAGTTTTGGGGAATTCGAGTAGGAACGGAATTAATAACAAAACACGCAACTTTAATCCAATCAAGAATTTCATTCAACATTTTGGGGAATTCGTCTTAATAACAAAACTTGCAACTTTAATCGAATCTAAAATTTTGTTCACATTTTGGGGAATTCGAGTGTAAGGAAAATTAAAAACAAAACTCGCGACTCTAAGGAACTAACGAGCTCGCGCAACAATCGGTGGGGGTCCGGTGTGGAAGAGGTGGACAAGTGGTAGCAGAAAGGGGCCCCAAAGATATCGCGGAAAAATATTTCGCATTGTAATTATTTGTTGTTGATTGGAGTACAAGAACTAATTTTAAATCGTTTTAGTGGTTTTTTTATATTGCCGTTTTTTCAATGTTTTTCTTCTCAATTTTTCTTAATTTTTAGCCGTAACTTGACTCGGGAGGAGGTAAGTAGAAGAAGCGGTACGAAACAAACCTGGTAGTCCGACGGCAGTAGGAGGCAGTTTCCTTTATTTTGGTTCCTCTTTGGGTCTCCTTCGCAACGCTACGTTCCCGGTAAAAATTAGGTGCGGAAGTGATGAGGGGAGCGTATTAAGTGATTCGAACCTGGGGGTCGTATTCTCGCTTGGCGGCTTTGGGAGCCCACTGGCTAAGCGAGTGGCGCTCACGCCCATTCTTCAGGGGCTATCCGGGACCGAAGGCTCCCAGCCAGAATACCCTCTACGAGGAGCGTATCTCTATCCTTTTTTTTGCAGATTTTCTAGATCACAGGTGTCCAGTCGCGAGGGGGAGGGACACAAATTTGTCGTGTATTTCCCCTTCCTGTGCTCTCCACAAAACAGGTCAGTTTAAGACCTGTTTTGAAAAGCTCTTATAAAGGCCTTTAATTTGATACACATATCGGCTACATTTTATGATTTTTTATTTTCGGGGGCCACTCCCCTATGTGGGGAGACCGCCCTTAAATATCTTCCAATTTTTTTTTTGTAGTTGAAATTTGAAATGTTTCTAGTTAAGTAGTTTGCGAGGACAATTACTGTGACACACGGACGGACAGACAGGTCGCGATTTTAGTAGGGCTTTGTAAAATTATTTTACAAAACCCAAAAAAAGAGTTTGCTTAGATACATATATATTTTATAGGAATATGTTTCAATGGAGAATAGCAGAATTATCCATGATATATGTTGCGTTTGAATTCAGCTTGAAGGTGATTAAGTTCACATATGAGAGCTTTTCAACTCAGAAAGTTTCAGTCTTCAGAGGCAGATAATCTCTTTCCTGTTCGGCCCTAGCGCTAGACTACAGATAAATACAGGAAACTCCGAACCCCACCCACCAGGGAACAAATATAACGTAAATAAACTTTACCTGGTTCATTTGTTTTTCGAGAAATTAACCCGAGAGGAAATTTACCAACGATAATTGTTGAAAAGTTGTGGATAGCATTCCATGAAACTTGCTCTAAGATCTAAAAGGTACAGATCGAGGAATTCCCCCCGACTCTTACAGAATCTGAAAAAGGTAATGCTTACTGACTTTCATGCCCACGATTTACCCTCATACAAAATTGAATTATTTCACCCGAACAACAACCTTGTATCACTTTTACACACTTGAATGAACTTCTTTAAGGCAAACCTTTCCTTCCCATAACTGAGCTCATTTCATATAGTTGCCCACTACATTATAATTTAACTGTAGTATGTCTCCCGCCTGTTATTACCGTGTCTTCAAGTATCAATTTCTAGGGAAATTCAACGCTCGGCTGCTCATTTGAAACCATAGTGCACTCGACGAGAGCCTCAACCATCAGCAACTAAGCATATACCACCACCCTCGCCTAAACTATGCTCCGTGAAGTCAAACATATTATTCTTGCTTGTGTTGTTTTCCAGACTCTCGTCGTTGCCTCCTTAAATGCTTTGCACTATGTATTTTCTTTTCTTCTTGTTTTTCCGGATGTTGCTGGCCAGCAAATGTATGTAAGACGACACAATGGCCACTCTTCACGCCGGCGACATACAACATCAAGATGATAGTAGCCATTTAGTTAAGTGCCTATCGCATCACTGTGAGAAGACTGGGTACTAATAACGTCGCAAGAACTCGGTGTAATCTAAAGCCTCCGAATAAGAATACATTGCACTGCTGAGTATGTTTGGAGGCGACAAGATATGAAAACAGCAAAACATTCTTAAGAGTGAAAATCTTGAGGAAGATATTGTGATAGCACTACCTCTCAGGTGATTAAAAGCGGTAAATGTTGATAAAGGTAATTTATAAAATTGGCGCCTAAGGGTATGCAATTTATCTGAAAAGCAAATAAATTTCTGTTGGTAATATCCAGTGAATATCAAACATGAGGGTTGCGTTTCTATCAAATAAGAAATGCATTCAGAAATTTTCTTTCGGACCGTTCAATACGGTAGGCAAAATTTCGTTTGGTACGGTCTGTCTATAAAAATTGTTGGTAGTGTGGAAAATGAGCGAAAAGAAACATTTCAAAAAAATTAACCATTTCAAAATAGCATTTCTTCAGTTCGATTTCACTAAGGTTTATATGGTATTGAGACTTGATAAACAATACTTAATGTTATTTACTTCACCCTTTGAGCAATCCTGTTCTTTTCGTCTATGGTTAGGAACTTGTAAAGTTATTTTATAATACCAGGCATCAGTGACTAACTGAAACGCGTCAATATTTCAACTATGTGCCGTTTTATCAGTGGAAATAATATGTCTTATTGAGAAAGATTTTCTTAAAAAGTGTAAACTTTGAAAATAGAGCAACTTCGATGGAAAGTGATGAGAGCTCGTATAATGCTACTTCACTTCATAAGTTTTAAGTATTTCCATTAAATGGATACATCAGAATTTCACTACAAGATGTCATCTCTTTAGTACGTGTTATGCAAAGGCAATAGTTTTTGTAATAACGTTTACTTGCACTAACTACATTAAAATACACAATAGTAAAACACACAGGAAAATCTTTGTTTCGCAATTGTGACGCTCCTGTGCTTCGCGTGTGTCTCTGTTCTCTCAACTGCTATCTTAACTCGAATGCCTGGCGGTGAACACAATAACTATCTGTCATATGCGAAACGCTACACTGCTCCCTCTGTCACGATGGCGCTTTGCAGGCGGATATGTTCTGACAGCCGTATGAGGTCGAGCTATGATCGGTTCCCATGTCATTGTTTTTCTTTTTTCGGGTGTAGAAACTATTTGCTTCGTTACGAAGTCTGACGGAGCTTCGGTTTGCTGGCGACGGTAATGAAGGCTGGCTTCAGTCATTCGGTGAAGACGTTGATTTGTCTACCTTCGATTTCAATCGTAAACAGTACATCTGAAATTCGTTTGATCACTTTGTGTGGTCCTGAATACGGTTGACATAGCGATTTCCCTACGGCGTCAATTCTTAAGAAGACGTGTGTACATGAATTCAATTGATGCTGTTCGATTCGTTCGATCATTACGGTGGTTAATTGGAACAGGTCGCAATTCACGCATCTACTGTTTTAACATGGATTCAAAAGCGTGCGGATCGAACAAATTGTCATCGCTCACAAAGAATTCTCCAAGAAGTGTTAAAATTGTTCCGTAAACGAGCTCCGCGCAACTTGCGCCTAGGTCTCCCTTGTATGAGTTTCGGAGTCCTAGGAGAACGGTCGGCAGGATGCGAGGCCAATTGGAATTCTGCTCATGGCACATGATGGCGGCTTTCAATGTACGATGCCATAGCTCTACCAATCCATTGAATGCTGGGTGATACGGCGATGTTCGCGTACGTTTACATCCCAAAAGTTTGGAAAGAGAAGATAAAAGCGCGGAACTCAAATTGAGTTCCTTCGTCGGCTGTGATTATGTGCGGCGCTCCGAATCACGATACCCAGTTAATGTAAAATGCACATGCGACAGTTTCAGCTGTTTGGTCGCAAACAGGAACTGCTTCTGGCCAGCGTGTAAATCGGTCAACCATCGTTATGCAGCATATGCAGCAGCGATAACCGTTGGCTGTTATCAGTGGTCCGATGATATCAAGGTGCACTTGCTGGAATCGTTTGTCCGGTATCGAAAACTGCTGGATATCGTTTCTTGTATGCCTTCCAATCTTTAATCTTTGACATGGCATACAAGTGCGTGTGTAGGCTCAAATATCTTTCTTCATGTCAGGCCAAACAAACTTTCTTTGTACAGCTCGAATCATCGTGCGGGCTCCAGGGTGCGGGCTCCAGGGTGCGAGCATCTGTGGAAGGTGTTCATAACTTGATTACGTAGAGTTGATGGTACGTATGGCCGAATATTCGTCGACGTATCGAAGTGCAAACTTCCATATTCCTCTATAGGTAGTGGATGCAGCTTAAGTGATGAATTATTTCCAGAGAGAAATGATTGAAGTGCAGTGTCGTTACGTTGTCCATCTATCAGCTCGTGGGTGATCAATGAACATGGCAGGTTGATCGCTTCGATTCTTGATAGCATATCTGCTACAATATTTTTCTCTCCATTAACGTGGACGATTCGGGTACAAAATTCCGATATAAAACTTAAGTGCCTAATTTGTCTCGGCGAAGATTTTTCTGATTTTTGACTGAACGCATATATCAACGGTTTGTAGTCCGTTTAATAACAAATTGGGTGCCTTCGAGCCAGTGTCGAAAGTGTTTTAAACTGCTGTAAATAGCCAACAGCTCTTGGTCGTAAGCGCTGTACTTCGATTCAATTTGATCCAGTTTTCGTTGAAAGTAAGCTAATGGTAGCCAACTGCCATTTACGTTTTGCTCAAATACTGATCCGATTGCAACATCAGTTGCATCGGTGACAAGCTGTAATGGCATCGATGGAAAAACATGTACTAGCAATGTTTCCTTCGCAAGGCTGTCCTTACAATCGTTAAAGGCTTTTATGGTTTCGGGTGACATTGAATAACGCATTTGTCGCCTTTTTTTAAATTGCGGAGATATTGGTGAAGCGGTGCTTGTAGGTTGGCAGCGTTACGGATGAATCTCCTGTAAAAATTTAATATGCCCAGAAAACGGCGTATTTGCTTGATTGTTGTTGGTAATTGAAAATCAAGTATGGCTTGAATTCGCGAATCAGGTGGCGTAATGCTTTGTTTATTTATTTTCTTCGACGCGAAAGACACATTTTGCAACATTGATTATCACTCCGTAAGTTTTTAATCGTTCAAATACGATTCGAAGATAGTCCATGTGTTCTTCGATAGAGTTAGATGATAGAAGAATGTCATCTAGATAACAGACACAAAAGTCCAATAAGCGCAACACTTCGTCAACAAACCGTTGAAAGGTTTGGGTGGCATTCCGAAGGCCAAAGGTCATCACCGTAAATTGGAATAGGCCGAACGGTGTTGTCACTGCCGTCTTTGGGACATCCTCATCCGCAACTGGGATCTGATAGTATGCACGAAGCAAGTCTATTTTAGAAAAAATTACATTTGCCTGTGAGATCTGATGTAATGTCCTGAATGTGTCGCATGGGATAGCGATTGGGTATGGTAATCGCGTTTAGTTTACGATAATCTCCGCATGGGCGCCAGGAACCTCCCTTCTTGGACACAAGATGCAAACGGCTAGCCCATGGGCTGTTCGATGGGCGGAAGTAGTTCTTATCCATTATGTACTGGAACTCTGTTTTAGCTATTTTCAGCTTTTCTGGTGGTAGTCGTCTTGGGCGTTCTGCTACCCGGAGGCCAGTAGTGATGATGTGGTGGCGTACAGAGTGCTGTGTTGTGTCCGTTAGAGCAGGATTCCTTACTACTGCGATTCTTCGATCAGTGTGAAGATAGATCTTGTGGGTGGAATTGACACGGGTCCTGTTGTTGTAAGTTTCGTTTTCGAGTTTAAAAGACGTCTGTTTGTAATATCTACACAGAGGTCGTGTTCTTTTAGAAAATCAGCACCTATAGTTGGCTGTGCAACGTCTGCTATTATAAATGGCCACGTAAATTGTCGACGTAAATTGAGGCTTAATGTAAGCAACTTTTCACTATAAGTGTCGATCGGAGATTTATTGGCCGCGTAAAGCTTAAATACTGTTTTTGCGTTGTTTTTAAGCGATGGTAGCCGAGGTATGACTGACACGTCTGCACCTGTGTCGATTAGAAACTTAAGTTTATCTGTGACAAAAAGACGGTTTGTTGCGGAGCTATTGCGAGCCGTCTCAACATGCAGGGCTCCTAGGCGTTTTCCGACATCGATGGGCCCTGAAAGTTACATTGTTTGGTACAATGACGAGCGGCTATTCTGAATTTTCGATGATAGAAGCAGATTTTTCTTTCGTTTTCTCGATTGCGAGAACGGCTTCGACTTCTAAGTGTCGTGGTGATGTGAAGCGTCGAGCGGGTGGTATTCGTAATTGTTGGATTGATGCTTTAATTCTGCGATCTTTGTAACTAAATCTACAGTATTGATCGAAATTCGTTAGGCCTTTTGAGATGTAGAATTTTGTCAGCCATTTCTGCGAGGCGGGTGAGATTCGTTATATCCACGATGGCGAGAATCGATTGTACATCCGCGGGCAGCCGTTGTAGCCAAAGTGATTTCAAAAATGATTCACTTACCATGCTTTTTGCAGCTAAACTCATGCACCGTAGCAATTGTGACCGCTTGCTGTCACCTCATTCCATGCCGGTGAGAAGAGTTCGAACTTGAGCCCCTTCGGACGGCGCGTGAGCATTGATTAATCATGTTTTCAGCGCTTCATATTTGCCCGTTTCCAGCAGTTTCTCCACGATGTCCACTATAGCGTCCAAGTAGATACAATCAACTTCGTTGACGATCTTGTCAAACATGGCGGCGTCAGAGCTTTTTCTGCACCCTCGCAATCGCGCCTCAACGCGGGCGAACCACAGCGTTGGTCCAGTTGTCCAAAATGGTAGTACGCGAACATTTGCGATATCGTTGTTGCTAACTGGTGGCTCCTGTATGATTCTGTGGTGGGCTCGGTTCCAGTAACAGTTTCGGCTTTAGTGGCTTTTGTATTTTCTGCCTCAGGCTTTTTAGTTGTATCACGTGAAAATTTTCCTTTAGCAGACATCACGTCGGGTGGTCACCAATGAAATGCAAAGGCAATAGTTTTTTTAATAACGTTTATTTGCACTACATAAAAACACACAATAAATATATACACAGGAAAATCTTTGTTTCGCAGTTGTGACGCTTCGATGCTTCGCGTGTGTCTCCGTTCTCTCAACTGCTATCTTAAATCGAATGGGCGGTGAACATAATAACTATCTGTCATATGGGAAACGCTACAATGTCGTCTCTTTAGTACGCATGTTGCGACACTCGACCGATCGCAACGCATCTGTTGATGAGATGTAGCGACTTCAGTCGTTTAGTGGATATAATGAATTTCTTAACTCCTGCCAATCAAGCGATCACTGGAATTGTAACTTTCATGAAGTAAAACGCGTAATCGTGTAACTTTCGGCATGTTAATTTCAGTTCTTATTTTCGTTTGCTAAAAAAGTTATTATTTACTTTTTCACGTTTTCTTGGTGACCCTGAACGCGCGAAGAAGGAAAAAGACAATATAAGTATAGTGACGCTAGGAAGTCCATAGTGACGCCAAACACAAAAAGCGACGCCATTTTTAATATTCCACAAAAACTATTTAAACTTTCATAGTTTCTACGCCTCCTGACACACCGAAACGAACAGGACAAAGCCCCGCGCGATCTGAAATCCACTTGCATTTCATTAACAAAGTTACAGTCCCACCATCTATTAAAGATAAGCCGGGTTTGTGGTTCGTTCAAGTGGAAATGGCGTTTGAAATTTACCATGTGGTGTCGGGTAAAGCTAAATTTCGATATGTCATAGTGAACTTGGACGTTTCGTTTTTGCAAGCAGTTTTGGATATCGCTATTAATCCGCCGGAGCATGGAAAATATGACGCGATTAAAAGGAGAATTTTAGAAACTTTCGCAGCATCAAGTGAAGTAAAATTGTCTCGCAGGTAGTCCGCATGGTGTAGTGGTTTGAGCACTAAGCCCGTAAGCCGAAGGTCTCTGGTTCGAGTTTCGTTGGCGTCAACGAGATTCAGTTCGAGTGATTTTTCGGACGGACTATAAGCCTGTTCACTTATGGTACCTGCTGGTTTAAAATCAGAACGTATCGCAGCTGGTTGGACGGACACACGGCCAAAGCGTGATAATGATCATATCACCTTGTGGAGTGCCGCGATACATTCGATCATGACAATGAGATACTCTAACTATCTCTAAGCGAATGCCCGAAAGGGGCTGTAGTGCTACGGAACAAAAAAAAATTGCGTCACGTGTTGCGTGGTGTTGACATTGGAAAAGAAAAACCATCTCTTTTCTTACAAAAACTACGAAGTTTAGTCGGTGACTAATTCAACGACGCGGTTTTAAAGACATTGTTCCTTGAACAAATGCCGGAGTACGTTCGCGGGATCCTAGTGGGCAGCGAGGTAACGGATATTGCCAAATTAGCGGCGCAGGCCGATAAAATAATGGAAATTTCACGTCCACCGATATTGGCTACATTAAAAACCGCATCGAATGAAAAAACGGCTATACAAAAAGAAATTGGTAATTGTTTCGCAAAATTCAGTATCTACAGCGTGGACGTTCACAGTCAAGATCTAAATTTAGATCATTTTCGCGAAACAAAAATTTCGAGAAAAATGGTATGTGGTTCTACCATTCCAGGTTTGGTGAGCGAGCAAGAAAATGTTGCGCGCCTTGCAGTAAAAGAACTAGTTTTGACGGCATGCGAATCAACGGTCGCAAGTCGAAATGAAAAACTAGCCGTGATTCCATTTACGACAAAAAATCTGGATATAAATTCTTGATTGATATGGGAGCGGAAATATCAGTCATACCCAAACCTTCGTGCAACAAGCAACATTCCGCAAATTTGAAATTTTACGCCGCAAACGGCTCAGTTATAAAAACCTACAGATCAAAAGTCGTGGCAGTGGAATTAGGACTCAGGCGCAAATTTACCTGGGCTTTTGTAGTAGCTGACGTCACACAAGCAATCCTAGCAGCCGATTTTTTGCAGCATCACGGCCTGGTTATCGTTAGTGGATAAAAATACAAATCTAAAGATTTTTGCATCAGCAGCCGCAATGAAAGTGCCAGCAATCCACACGTATAACATAACTGATGAATATCATCAACTTTTGGCAGAGTATGAGCAAATAACACGGTTTAATGTACAAAAAGCTGTGCCGCATTCAATCCAGCACCACATTAACATATAACACAAGGTGCACCGATCGCGGAACGTGCTCGAAGGCTATCTGAGGGAGAAGTTTAAAGCTGCGAGAAAGGAGTTTGATTTTATGTTGGGAAGGAACATCTGCCCACCATCTGACAGTGAATGGGCCTCGCCCCTGCATCTAGTCTGGAAGAAAACAGGCAAATGGCGGCCTTGCGATGATTATCGTCGATTATCGTCTGAATAGTATCACCATCTGACCGATACTCTATTCCCCATTTGAGCAATTTCATGACCCGGTTAGCTGGCTGTACAATTTTTTCAACAGTGGATCTCAACCGAGCCTAACATCAAATCCTCATTGCTCTTGAGGATCATAAAAAACAGCCGTCATCACCCCGTTTAGGCTGTTTGAATTCAAAGTGATGACTTTCGGCCTTTGTAATGTGGCGCAAACGTTTCAACGTTTAATGGATACTGTTCTTCGTGGATTGGATGTTTGCCACTGTTATATAGACGACATTCTCATCGCCTCCAAAGATTCTCAGCAACATCGCAATCATTTAAAAGCCGTTTTTGAACGTCTCTTAAAATATGGTTGAAACATTAATGTAGCAAAATGCGTTTTGAGACAGCAAGAGCTTTGATATTTAGGACCTAATGTCAATGCACAAGGCATTCGACTTCCACAGGGCAGAATAGAAGCTCTAGCTAAACTTGAAAAACCAAAACCTGTCGAAGAACTGCGTCGCTTTATTACCACAATCAACTTCTACCGAAGCTGTTTCCCGCATACGGCTCATGTCCAAGCACCACTCCTTAACTTCATAAAAGGAGCGCGTAAGCGTGACAAAGGACCAGTGCAATGGACCCCGGAAGCGAAAAAAGCATTTGAAAAATGCAAAGAACTGGTGGCAAATGCAGTTTTACTTGCACATACTAACAGAAACGTTCTACTTACTCTTTATTGCGATGTCTCAGACGTGGCTATTGGAGCATTTTTGGAGCAGGAAGTCAATGGAAAATTAATGCCAATAGGCTTCTTTTCACGTAAATTGGACCGAACGCAAAAGCCATATAGCGCATACGACCGCCAACTTCTTGCGGTGTATCTAGCAGTTAAATTTTTTCGTCATTTTGTGGAAGGTCGCAACTTAACAATTTTCACCGACCATAAGCCGCTTACGTATGCATTTCTACAAAAATCCGACAAAGCTTCACCTCGTCAACTGCGACAATTAGATTTCATAGGACAATATACAACAAAATTGTTGCATGTTAAGGGCAAAAATAACATCGTGGCCGATGCGTTATCGCGTATCGAAGAAATAACTATGCCATCGACAATTGATTTGCAAGAACTCACAGATTAGCAAGCTACTGATGAAGAACTGCAGCATATTTTAAAGGAGCCATCATCTTCATCATTGCGGCTAACCCCGTGCGGATTGGAAATTGTGTAACGCCATTGTGATGTTTCTGCAGGTGCTACTCGTATCTTCATTATAAGAATGATGTGCAGGAAAATTTATGAATTACTCCACCTGATGTCACAAAGCGACAAAACGAATAATCAGCAAAAAATACGTGTGGCCTAAAATGAATAAGGACATTCACGTGTGGACAAGAAATTGTCTGAAATGTCACAGAAGTAAAGTTGGGCTCCACGTCAAAAATGTTCCTGAATCGATTCCAATTCCTTCGAACCGATTCCGACATAATCGTGATGCCCCCATCAAAAGGCTTTAATAATTGCCTTACAATGATTGATCAGTTTACGCGTTGGCCCGAGGCTACCGATCACTGATTTGAGCGCTGAAACAGCTGCAACTGTTTTCTTTCAGCAACGGATCTCGAGATTTGGGGCACGCGAAACGGTAACAACAGACCGAGATTCTCAACTGGATTCACAACTTTTCGAATCATTTACAAAATTGATTGGTTGCACCAGGAACAGGACAACAGCATATCATCCGGCATCCAATGGATTAATTGAACGATGGCATCGGTTTTTAAAAGCATCCATCATGTGTCATCAGAATAGAGAATGGGTTGATGTTCTTCCATTCGTCCTTTTAGGATTGAGCACCAGGTTCAAACATGACATTGATGCGACAGCTGCCGAATTTGTTTATGAGACAACATTGCGAATTCCTGTTGAAATTTTTTTCGACTATTTTGATGACACCATTAAATCTGGCAATATTCGCGAGGAAATTTAAACTTTTTACGAAAGAAATCAAGCCGAATCTTAAAATTCATCATAGCAATCCAAAAGCTTTTGCCTTCAAGGATTTGGAAACTTGTTGCCACGTTTGCGTTCGAGTTGATTCGACTGAAACTTCATGCCAACAACCTTACGATGGCCCTTTTGAACTAGAAGAAAGACTGCCAGATCGGGTTTTTCGCATCAAGAGGAATGGAAAGTCAGAAACAATTTCCACCGAAAGAATTAAGCCAGCATATGTTGAAAGACAGAAAAGAGTTGCTACCGAAACCATCCGCACCAACAGCAACATCATTGCAAATACCCCCGAGCCGATTCGAACATATTTGCGCATTCAAAATATCAGACTCGCAACTCAGCATTTCTAAACAGACTTCGTCTGGCTGTCAAAATTCAAGTTAGCTGAGTTACTTGGCGGAGGATATTGTGGCGACACTCGAGCGATCGCAGCGCATCTGTTGGTGAGATGTAGCGACTGCAGTCGTTTAGTGTATATAAAGAATTTCACAACACCTGTCAATCAAGCGATCACTGGAATTGTAACCACCATGAAGTAAAACGCGTAATCATGCAACTTTCGACTTGTTAATTTCAGTTCATATTTTTGTTTGCTAATTAAGTTATTATTTGTTTTTTAACTTGTGTTTTCCGTCTCGTATGGGGAACGCGCATCGCATTTAGCAAAACCCCACACGCAGCGATTCTACTAAGCTACTTATATATGTCAGCTAACGTCGTTTGAGACTGCAGCAGAGACGGTGAATTACCCGGGGCGGTAGCCGACACATTTTTTTTAATTGCGTGTTAGACCACGCATGATACGGTCAAAGAAATGGCCTGGGCTAAGTAGAGGGCACTCGTCAGAGGGTTTGATACTTTGTCTCGCCTACTGCAGGACTGGTTCACATACTGAGCCCAAATACAAAAACTTGTTGGTAGTAAAGGTGAGGCTCGGGAAATGTTAGTATAATTGTAAGAGGACCAGACAAAGGAAGGACCGTGACTCTCTTTTAAGTGTGTAAGTTAACAACACGTTCACGCAAACTCAGTAACGCACGTGCCCAGGTGAGAATGCATCGACAATAAATGCTCAATCAATGGAAAATATCGCAGACGCTTCATCAGCAGAAAAATCTAATAAAAAAAATGCTCGATACTAGTAACAAGCCTTTTAATTATAAAGAATTCACTGAATTAACAACTGAAATTATTTTTTAAAGCAAAATCAAATGGAACTTTATTAATTGGCACCCGAGCAGGCACTACTTTGCGAAACCACCGAAAGTAAAGCAGTTAGTGTTCGCGAAAGGACGTTTGGCCAATCAATAAAGCTCAAATAGATTGTGAAATCACCTGCAGAGACTAGGAAGTGAACCAATATCTTACGGAATCACGGGAAAATATTAAATACCATCGCACATCGCGCTACAGTGCTAAATTACTAATCAAGCGATCTTTTGTGGGAAAGGGGGCCCCTAGTAGCAGCATAAGCAAACGGGCATAGGGATACATCTAACAGCCGCCTGCATCCGTGAAGAAAATAACCAGCAGCGGCCACAAGGATATCCACTTCAAGCAGACATAAATATCCCCACGAAATCCCTGAAAGCGGCTTTATGAAGCTAGTAGCAATTTTGCAAGTTAATATTGAGTTGTCCGATAATTAATATCGGTCTTTTTTTCACGTTTTTCAAAGTAAATTTATTTATACTAATAGCAAACTTTAAGCAATGATATATAGACCATTTTGTTGGATGACATTTTGCCATCTTTCGGTAAGTTGAAAACTTCCACGTTTGAAGAAGCCTTGGTTTTCAGAAGCGAAGCTAGGGTCCAATTCATTTTCAACAGCCTTACCGGAATCGAAAGTTTTATCATTCAAATAGTTCTGAAGGGAGCGAAACAAATGATAATCTGATGTCTGATAGTCTAGAGCTATAGGGTGGATGTGGCATCAGTTCACAATCGAGCTCCATTAATTTTCGACGAGTTATCAAAGAGGTGTGGCGTCTAGCGTTATTATGATGGATTGAGGGCATTTTTTTTTTATTTCTTCGTCCAATTTTGACAGTTGACGACAGTAGCCATTTGAATCAATAGTTCGGTTGTTTTGAAGCAGCCCAAAGTAGATTGTACCCTTGTAATCCCACCACACAGATAGCATAATCTTCTTTTGGGAAATATTGACTTTGGATGTCGATTGTAGGGCTCATCTTGCTTGGTCCATGATCGTTTTCGGATTACGTCATCGTCAACAATCCATATTTTATCACCCGTTATGATTCTTTTTAGGAATGGGTCGTTTTTGTTACGATTCAGCAGAGTCGCATATGGTAATGCGTTTGGTGAGGTAGATTTCCTTTGATTCTTGGGGAACCCAAACATCCAGTTTGTTTACGTAACCTGTATTAATCAAGCAGTTCGCATCGCCAACTACTCGATAAATCAGTCAATGCACCCATTAATCTCATCCGCAACGGTTATACTGTTTTGGCGGAAATATTATGCCACATATGCATAATATTGCGCAGGGATACCCAGCAGATATCGGTCATCCCTGCTCTATTTCAAATGTCGTCATTGTGCGGAGTAAAGATCTGCCACTGAACGAGCAATTGACGTCGGTAGTGTGGTATGGGATTTACGAGAAGAAGTTCCTCGAGTATTTTCAAGTTTTGTGCCCGATGGCGTGCATTGTAGTGCAAATATCAATTTCATCAGTTGGAATCAGTAGTGGAAAAATTCAGCAAATTTGTGCCGAGGGACTCGTAAATCCCGTCGTGAGTATCGAATCTGGGCGTGAAAACATGCAAACGTCGTTGGCGCCTCCCTAGCCCCGTCCTCGTTGTCCTTTTGGTCATGGTCGTCGCAGTCGCAGGCGAAGATGTGGCCGATCACTTTCGTGGAGTTGCTCAAAGCAGCGGTCAGTAGTGGTCCAGGTTAAACTATGCCCCGCGATCACGTCGCAATTGCCCCGTGAAATTCGAATGTCAAGTGTGGATCACTCGGACAAAAAGGAAAACACGAAATGAAACAACAGGGACCGACTGACGTAGCGACCAGCCCACCGTTTGTTGAAATCCCACTTTTTGTGTTTTGTTGGGCCTGTCTGAGAGCTGGCTCCGCCGAATAAATAAAATTCCCTGACAGATATTGACGACAGAAAAAGTAGCGGGAGGCAGTCGTAGCAGCCATCACAGATTCGCCACCCGCTTACACATTTTATTACTGAACGACTATACATTTTCGTGTGAAAGCCACCAGTTTGAAACCACCGACGCGACTTGGAGGCGAGGGAAAGCAAATACGCCGCGAAATTAAACACCTTGGTGGTAAATCCTCAAATTCAATTAGATGACGGAACTCCACATAACATTAAGTAGAGACGTTTGGTAGCTGGTGCGAAACGTAATCAAGAGTATTCCTACTAAGATTTGGCGGCCATTCGTTTTAGGACGAGCACAAATAAAATATTAGTGATGATTCAATGCAAATGGAAAAAAGTGTGAATCAAGTGAACTTAGATCTACAAAATCATAGAAAAAAAAATTAAAATCCTTATATGAAATAATCATTTTCGGTCGCAATGAATATCTAACAGCGTAAAAATATTAAAATAAAAACTATTACTTACGTTAAACGCACACCAGTCGGCTGCTAGCTGCTGAAAATTTGATCACTGAAATAAAAGAAAATCCGATTATGACAGCCAATGATTAATTTTTTAATATAGACCAAGAAAAGAAACTTTTTGAACATTTTCTTGAACTAAAGTTTATAGTAACGGGGAAACTAAGGATGCAGCTTGTCCCGCCCTCGTCATTGTATAGCTTTTATCAATGTACGGCTTTGGCCAGTTTGCTAGTGGTTGTTGTAGATTTGGGCATTTGTTTCATGCTAATTTTAGTGTAGATGTAAGGCACCATAATGTAAAACCAGTTAAGATTTTTCTTTTTCAAATACTTGAAGTGTACGGTCAATCGGTAGTTAGAGAGCTGCGTGGTGATCATGTTTACAGGAATGAATTCGCTTATAAAGTTTTGTATTGAGTTCTGTTTTTCTTTTCTTCTCTTATTTGTTCTTTCCTTGTCTTTCGACTTAATACTTTTACATGTAACTACTGACATGCGTATGCAAAAGGTTGTGTGGTGGCCAAAGAGATTGGTGAGAGATGAGTTACACCGCGAGTTGAACCCCACCTGATCGCTTGTGGGTTCGAGGTTGTGTTGACATTTGGCGGTGGGAGGAGTTCGAGTTTGTGGGTTTTTGGAGAGGTGGGAAAACAGCTTACTACGAGCGCTGTTCGAGTGCACCAGCAACTGGTGGTGGAAACCACTCTTATTTGTGGGCCATAAGGATTGTCGTTAATGACAAGTCTCCACCAGTCCGTCCGTTTTTCCTCGGCCCAATTTGTTCTTTGAACAAACATTGCAACCCTTAGTAGGTTAACTCGGCCTCGACACCAGTCGATCGGCATTCGATCCTTTAATTCGTGAAGGCGAAATATATTTGTAGTGGGTCCTTGTGCTAGGGGGAAAGGACTCGCCCCACGACACCACAACGTTAGCCTGCCAGCGCATTCACGCTTCCCCAGACAAGGCCAATCTCGGCGGATACTACGATTCCTTCCGCCGAGGCAGCAGACCATCGCTGCAGTCCTTCACGGACATTTTATCATATTTTGTATTTATGTTTCTTTTTGACTAAGGAAGAGCTATCTAAAACAAATGTATTGAATCCAGTTGAGAATCCTGTACTGTCAATTTTGAACAAAGTTTTTTATTTCTGCGATTCGTTTTGTAATTTTGTTAAAACTGTGCACACACCTTTAAGGGAGTAAAAAAATGAAAGTGTTTCATGCTCTATCTATTGTCCACATACTCGTATGAGTGTCAAGAGGAAGGATTCACGGTTGATTCTTGTTCATAACGCGGATAGCAAATTATTTTCTCTCTTTCAGACCAAGCCGTTCGACTACTGACGCAATCGTAAGCGCGGTCCAGCGTGTCGAGGCGCACAGCAATTCCACTCGAAAGGTTCGTCCTGCTTGTTAGTATTGACGTCAGAAACGCTTTCGATTCCACAGGATGGGACTACTTGAAGAACAGCAGTCTGCTCGTCGAAGTGGAAATATGGCTGTTACATCGGGTGTCGCTCAGAGCTCCATCGTCGGTCCCGATTTGTGGAACATCCCGCATGACGGACTATTGGAACTTGAGATGCCGGACAAGCCATGTTTGGTCGGCTACGCAGACGGTATAGCGGCGTTAGTCATCGAATGCACTGTCAAATATGTGCAAATCAGACTAAGTACGCTAATGAAACCAGTGAGGACTGGATGACTGCTCACGGTTTCAGTGTAGCACTGGAGAAAACCGAATTGGTCATACTAACATAGAAAAGAGGCCCCAGAGTAAGGGCTTTCGTTATCGCGGAAAAACTGTTCGAGTCTAAACCAGTGAAATATCTGGAAGTACTAATAGACTCAAAGATTAGTTTCTCCGCAAAAATTGAAGCAACAGCCGAAAAGGCGGCAATATTTGTAATGGCACTTACTTGACTGATGGCCAATATAGGGGGACCTGTTTCAAAAAGGAGACGACTCTTGATGAGCGTTGTACAATCTGTCCTACTGTACTGGTCAGAACTATGGGGCGACGCTCTAAGCAAAGAGTTGGGCCGAAAGCGATTAGCACAGGTGCACAGACAAGAAGCGCTCGAGTCGCACGCGCATACCGAACAGTCTCCGGTTTGGCTTTATTGGTGATTGCAGGTGTGATGCCCATCGCTTGTTAGGGAGCGGAGGAACGTCTATGTGTGCGAAGTGAGTGCGACGGAGGGGCGGTTGCTAGGGAGGAGATACAGCGCTGTCTAAGTGATTGGCAATAGTCCTGGGAGATCGATACCACAACAAGATGGACTGCTCGTCTGATCCCTGACCTGAGGCCTTGGCTCGAGTGCACGGTGAGACTGATTTCTACCTGGCCCAGCACTTAAAGCGGGCATGGATTTTTCCAGTATTACCTGCATAAGATCGATATCACGATCTCCGGAATGCGTGTTTTGCAGGGGAGTGTGTTTTTCATCTACAAAAGATGGCAAAGGCTGCGCGAGGATCTCTGCAGCGAAATTGGGGAGCTCTCTCCGCAGATTGTACTCGGAAAGATGCTTACATCAGTTGACAAATAGAACTGCGTGGCACATTATGCTTGGGTAGTACTGACAATTAAAAAAGGCGTACTGGGCCGTCGGGAGTTAAAAGGTCCCTTTTCTAGTAATCCTTTTCCTCCCCGCCTTCCATGTAACATAAAGAAGGAATGTAATGATTTTTCACGTTCAAACCAGATTTCCCGAAGGAAATCTAAACCGTCCTCTCGTCAGTTAAAGACGACAAGTCTCGCTACGTGCCAACAGACTGTACCTAACAGGTCAACTAGTCCGGGCACCCGTAATCTGCGTCTAGGTTGCTGCGTGCAGGTTAGATAGTTCGGAGAGGAATTTCAATCACAGGACTTCCGCGAGCAGACTAAGCTTGAATACAATTTCTCAGCCACCGATTCAAATGCTTGTTTAAAAAGTGTTCAACAATTTCCCGAAGGAAAATTTCGTCATCACCTTATCGTGGCCTTTGTGAGGCTGGCAATCAAACAAAATCGAATTCACGCATTCCCGTTCTAAGTACTGACTCGGTGCCAGAAATTCTACGCTAATTAAAACACCGGGCACAAACTACGACACGCTTTCATTTCCTTATAAAAAACTAGCTACTCGAAAGGAAAGAGTATGATTAGTCTGACTATTCATTTTTATTCATTTCTATTTGTCAAATATACCTCCCGCCATTAACTAACTTGTCAGTTGTCATTTTATTTTCATATGGTAAATTCTCATTTAGTAGTTTGATCTTAATGATTCACGTTGCTTGTATTCTAGGCAACGTGAATTAATTAGCAGTAACCCGAGTTTTCCAACTCTTTCTTTCTTCATTAATATTAAATTTATTATTAAATAGCATTTTTTTTTTGTTTCTTACACACACATTTGCGCTTTTACTAATTTTTTATTATGTTTTTTTATGTTTCTGTTCTTATTTTGAAAGATAAATAGTTTTTTTTCTTCGGCAAATTCATGTATAAACACTGTAATACACCCTCTTAATTAAAACAAGAAAACTAAAAATATCATGATTATCAACTGTAATGTAGCTAGTGCTCATGAGAGAGTCAATATTCCGAAACTATTCAATATCATGCCCAACTTCAATATCAAGAAGGAATACATCTCGTGGATCTTAAACTTCCTGATGTACAGGAAATTACATCTAGGCAAGGATTCGACCGAAATAAATAATGGACTTCCGCAAGAAGACGTACAGAGCCTGCTCCTTTCCAGCCTCTACACATCTAGCGTTCATAAAATCATAGACAGTCAAACTACACTCATTCAATTCGCTGATGACTTTTTGATAATAAGTAAAGGAAAAACCAGACTATATAACCTCAATAATCTACAAACAGAACTCAACAAATTTACAGACTTATGTAATGGAACTTGGAAAAATTGCAAGCCATAGAATTCTATAGTACCAAAACTCACCCCAACCAAATAAAATATGGGAACAGCCAATTTTGAAGTTAAGCAGCCATCTCAGCGATGCATGGTCCGTTCGAAGAACGAATTTCTGGCCACTAAGCAGCAAATTTGAGGCCATCAAGCAGTTCCACAAGTACCTATTGTGGAACTGCTTGGTGGCGTCTATTATAGCCAATAGCTCCTTCCTGGTCACGCAGTAGTTCCTCTCACTTTTTGAGAGAGCTCGACTGTAATACGAAAGGACTCTTTCTTCGCCATCGATCTGCTGGAAGAGTACAGCTCCAATACCACCGTTGCTCGCATCGGTGTCAACTACAAACATTTTTCCGGGTTTCTGATATGCCAGCACGGTTGATTCACACAGCTTCTCCTTCAAAATCTCAAAGGCTACCTCGCATTGTTCATTCCAGACATACGGACGATTTTTCTCGGTTAGCTGATTAAGATACTTCGCTATTTGGGCAAAGTCTTTGACGAATCTTCGATAGTAGGTTGCCAGACCCAGAAAACTTCGTAGTTGGCGCTTGTTGTTTGGTGTTGGCCAGCTTTTCACGGCTTCAAGTTTCTCAGGGTCTGTTTTGACCCCTTCTGCTCATACGTTTTATCTCAGGTATTTTACTTCAGCTGCGAAAAGGGTACACTTGTCGGGACTAAGTTTCAAATTCGCCAGTCGCAATCGGGAGAAAACCTCTTCTAAACTCCGCACCTGCTCTTTGAACGTTCTCCCGATAACAATGATGTCATCTAGATACACCAAGCAGGTTTTCCAGGTTAGGCCACGTAGCACGTATTCCATCAGGCGTTCGAAAGTGGCTGGAGTATTGCAAAGCGCAAATGGCGTCACCAAAAATTGCCGCAATCCAGTCCCGATTGAAAATGCGATCTTCTCTCGGTCCTTCTTGTCGATTTCTACCTGCCAGTAGCCACTCTTGAGATCGAGTGTAGAAAACCATTTTGCGTCGGCTAAATTGTCCATGATGTCGTCGATGCGTGGAAGCGGGTAACTATCTTTCTTAATGACGTCTTTAAGCTGCATATAGTCGACACAAAAACGAGTGCTACCATCCTTTTTCTTTAATAGAACTACAGGCGCGG
This sequence comes from Odontomyia ornata, assembly GCA_963969285.1. NCBI lineage: Eukaryota > Metazoa > Arthropoda > Insecta > Diptera > Stratiomyidae > Odontomyia > Odontomyia ornata. The sequence continues at coordinate 259,529,388 of OZ017740.1, read as the reverse complement.
CCCATGGACTGACAGAAGGTGATCAGTGCACTCACTTCTCCTTGTTTGGCTATAGGAAGACGTCTCCGTGCTTGTCAAATAGGCTTGGCTCCCCGTGTGTCTATGACGTGAGTTACCATACTCGTTCGGCCTTGGTCATCTGGCCTCGTTGAGAAGATGTCACTGTACTTGGTGACCAGATCAGAGGCTCGCTTGAATAGCTGCACTGGCAATTTGACCTGCTTCAATACTGCAGACGTGGATTCCCGGCCTTTGTCTGCGTCTTGCCTCCTTTTCCAATGATGGTCATGAGTGGCTTCCAAAGAGGTGATGGTGGAGACAGGCTGGCAGCTGCCGATGACTTCTCCCGCTTTGATGCTCGTGGTTGAGTCTGCGGTGTTAAGGACTCTAACCGGCCCGTATCCGTTCCTTATAGATCTTACAAGACATCATCCTACGATCAAACTGCGCAATGCGGACGTCTTCGTTAGCTCTATCAGATAAGATCGGTGGTCTCCAGAATCACCATAAAGCTTGGCCCATACAATGCTCTCGGAAGAATTCGGTACATCAGTGTCGGTACATACTACGACATTCATCTTGGGAATTTGGACGCTGAGATCCTTCATCAACACTTCGACATTCTGCCATTTCAATACCCGTTAGCCCAAATCCAACGTGATTCCATGTGGTCGCAGAAAATCCATTACGAGAATGCAGTCATACATAATGTTCGCGACCAGAAAATTATGTCGGGACGTAAAGTCTCCCAACTGTATCTGTAGGTTGACCTCTCCATGTACCGTTGCAGTGTCTCTCGTAGCTGCCCGTAGTGAGGAAATCCTGCCCTTATGAAGTAGTTGTTGCCTCACTAGGTTATGGTGCACTGTTCTCCATCAACTTGACCCGGAAGGCATAAGTCCGCTTCTCCACGATGTAATCTTGACACGGTGATGCTGGGGACGTCGATCCTCCTAGCCAACCTCTGCCCCACGAAGTTGGCTCTTACATGTTTCCCGACCCCTCTGTTTGAAGGGCTTCCATTCTGGGCTCGTGACTCGGTCTAAATTTTCTCCTAGCTGCACACCCTGGACAATAGCTCGGTTTTCTTCGCTTCTTGCAGTCTCTTTGCAGGTGCTCCTTCTCTCCGCAATTCCAGCGTCTAGGCGCACCATTTACATGCGGGTCTCGCTCAATTTCCACGCGCTCACACCTGCACTCGTCTGTCACTACCTCGCAAATCCGGGCAGTGGTACGAATCACATTTTTCCCTGCCTCAAAGTTCAGACTATAAGCCAATGCGTCCTTAACTGTTTGCTTTTCAGCAAAACGCACGGCTTGTTGCAATTCCTGGTCTTTTAATGCACTGATGAATGCTTCTGTTGCTGCGTCATCTCAATGTTCTGGGTCATATGCTGGGTAAGCCAAAAGTGCCAGTCGCGCAATGTCTTGTGCTAGCTGCTGTAAAATTTCGCCAGACTTCTGCATCCGATGCCGTAGCTGTGACCGATAAATCTGCTTCAGATGATCGTCTCCATAACGCATGCCGAGCGCATTCATTTTGCAGCCGGGTTTGAATGCAACGCAACGGAGATAGTCTGCAAAAGCTCGGCAGCTGGGCCTCTAACAGCAAGAATCAATGCAGTTGCTCGTTCCTGCTCATTCCTTTAAATTATCCGAGCGGCTGCTTCAAACTGGGTTTTGTAAATAGTCCAGACCGTTTGCCCGTCGAATATTGGTGCTTGCACATTTCTGGATGTGCTTTGCGCTGCGGTTATAAGCGGGGCTGCTGAGATGGTTACTACTGCCTTTGCTGCTTCCAATTCCTTTTTCATGTTTCCCATCTCATGGTTAATTCTCTCCTCGACCTGGCTGATATCATGGTTTATTCTCTCCTCGACCTGGCTGGTCACATGGTTAATTCTCTCCTCGACCTGGTAAACCTTTCCTTCGACGCATTTAATTTGTTTGTTCAGACTATCGAGCTCCGCTTTTATTTCAGCTTTCAAATCGGTTGACTGTTTTTGAAAATCTGCCTTGATTTCGATCGCTTGTTGGTCCAGCTTCGCTGATTGATCATTAAGCTTCACAGTTAAATTGGATGACTGTTGCCGCTGCTCTTGCTGCAACAGTATCAACATTTGCATCAGCGAATTTTCTGGTTCCTTTGGTTTTGGTGTTTCTACTTCTTCACCTTCTGCGCCTTTTTCCGCATCTGAAGGCTCACCCGAATCCAGATTCACGCCTTCCGACTCGATCGCGTCAGGCAAGCGTGCAATCAGTATGGCCTTTGTACCTTGTGTGGCCAGATTTCGCTGTTCCAACTCCTCCTTGAGCTCCGATATGGTCAATTCATTAATTTGAAAATGTAAGCTTCGTAGCATTTTTATTGTTTCGACTATTTTTCCAGCAGTTTCCACGTTAAATTTTACTATTGTGCACTATAAAAATGTTCAAATTTTCGCTTTCAAAGTTTTTTTCTCACTTCTTGACACCACTGTCGCGTGTTATGGTTCGCTTCCAATAATTTTAATATTCCGGGGAAGTGAAAACGCACTGTCTTTTAAATTAAGGTAAAAGAGTTTATTTACTAACAATGCACAATAATTGATTTCACTATTTTACAACTTGTCTATCAATTTTTACTTCAACTGTCTATCACTTCACAATCAATATCGCTTTTAATTCGCTCTCCACTATATCGCAGTTTTACTATCGCGGTTTTACTATCCCAGTTTTACTATCGCGGTTGTAATAATCCCCCCATTCATTCAGCTTGCCTTTTTAAAGGGTATCTAGTCATTCAATCCATTTCTCGTACATTGGCGAACTACCTGGAATATTCGAGCAATACTGAATGGAGCAGTGACGTCATTTTCAGATGTTGATCATGCTTGGTGGGCTTTCGAGTACATTCGTTTGTTGATCATGATGTTCTTAATGGTTGTGAAAACAATTGCGACAGTAGCTCGCAGAATTTTTGTACATGTAACAATATCATTAGTCCCTATTGGACATTTATCGTTATATCGATGGCTTGTGCGGTTAAGCCATAGCCAATACACACCTAACATAGGTTAGGCAGAGGAAAAAAAACTAACTGTAGAAGGTATCAATAGACCCTCCTTTAATAACGTTAGAACATTTTTTGACCATAGAAATTTCATTTCACCAATGATTCTAAGGATTTCACAATGTCTCAGGATTCTACAGGATTTTCCAATAAGAGGCGTTATTTTGATATTAAAAGAAAAATGCCATTTTTTTAATATAAATGATCGGATGTTTATTTCATTATAAAGAGAAAGGTATGCCGTTAACAGTGGAAAGTAACATCAGGCAAATGACCACTACGCTCACGGGACCATATCCTTTTCATGAAATTTTCCATAACCAAATCGCAAAGTGGCTGCCCCATGTCCTCGATAGCCTCACGAATTCCATATTTGAGGTCTTGAATCGACGCTGGGCTGTTGGCATAGACCTTCTCTTTCACGTGGCCCCAAAGGAAGAAGTCGCAAGGTTGATTTAACACCTTCAAAAGAACACCTCTTATTGGAAAGCCCTATAGCTTATATAATTCCTGAGAAAAATTGCTGTGACTCACGTAAGGACAGATATGTGCCGATTTTAATAGAGTATTGTTAAAAAAATTTCAGATCCCTAAAAATATCGCAGTGCAATGGATGAACTGAACTTCCATATTTCAAATTTTCCAAACCGTCCTTGAATAGCACAAAACTTATTAATATATCAACCTTATACCCACCCTTCTTTGAACATTATTTCACTCCACTATGGTCTAGCCTGTGAGCGGCCTTCACTTCTTTTCTTCATTTCATCTGTATCAAAACTTGCCTGAACTTTTATTTACCTAAGATTGAATCTTGACTAATAGGAACATATTTTTCGCCTTTTTCACGACATAATGTTCCAATAAAATTTATCAATGTCTACCATCTAGTTCGTATGAGCGGGGAGTGTTGTTGCAATACTCCTATTCAACTTAGAAGGACACATATGTATACTAGCAAACAAATCGATTTTTCAGACAATGAGATAACGCTATTCACTTGCCACCCTTGTGACCGTGTATGGAGAACTTTGAACGGGGTAAAGAATGCATGATAAAAATTGGGAATATGGGAACCATTTTTGCAAGCTTACATTTTCCGCCAATTCAAACGGGAATCTACCTGTTCAACCAGTACTAGAAGTGCAATTAAATTGAACATTATTTTTACTTTCGTATTCCGGGCGAATAGAGAACATATCAAACAAAATACAAAGCAATAAAAAGTTACGTGGAATTTACATTGAAATTTTTATTAACTACATATTTCAACAACGTTTCGTATAGTTGGAAAATCTTTTGTTCGAATTCCCCAACTTGTGTGTGCTATTTATGACTCAAACTTTACGGTAATGAAGCGATATTTCATGGCAATACATCATCGTAGTCTCGATATTTCAGATAAATTCTCCACACTTTTGCCTTCGGGGCCACATTGCGCCGAATGACATGTAGACGAATGGTTATCAGATAAGGGAATTGCTTGCAATAATGCATATTGGTTGGAAGGTTTATGAATATTCTAGCTAACGGGTTCAGTCGGGTCAGAAGGCAATTATAAAGCTTAATTCGAATGCAAATTAGCTGTACAAATAAATCGCGATCAATTTAACATATTTCGAAGCTTTGCATCGCGAGCGGTCACGGCTAGTGGAGGCTCCTCTTGCTCATACCAAACCAATCGAAGAAAAAATTATCTCATCATTGTGTAAGATGGAAAGAAATCATTGAAAAATGTTTTCTTACTTCACCATTTCAATCACGATGAATCATTGAAGCCGTCATGGTTCAGAAATCTTTTTGATATCTTCAAGCATTTGAACTGGTTTCTCTTAGCTGAACAAATGGAGCCCCAAAACGGGGGAATTCAATGCAATATGAGAATGTTGATGCACGGAACTAAAATAATAGTTGAAAAATACCCGAAGACAAAAGATAAATACATGGAACCCGTGTTTATACTAGCGTTGAATGAATCATCTTGAAAATTGTGTTTACATTGCACCAAGTAGTTGTAGCGACTTCGTAAGTTTTTGCTAGAAAGTTTAAATGGTTAATAAATCAAACCATAATTTCTGGAGCTTTTTATCGATGAATCAGAACATACGAAATGAAGGAATTGGCAATGTTTTGGCATTTGACCAGAAAAATTATCGAGTTATAAAATGATTAATTGCCTTTTCAGATTTAAATGATTTGTCTTTTGTGCTTCTCAAGTAAGGATTAATTAATGTTAGTACTCCGTTAGATTTGTATTCTAATAATAAATTATTACGAGTTTTCTACTTCTTGCCTTGACAAATTGATGAAGATTAATGTGCGAGACTACATGAATTTCAGGCTATACTCTGTTCTTCTTCTGGGTGTAATCTAAGGCGCCTCCTTGTCGTTTATACTGCATAAAGCTAATTACAGTAATGGACTGTGCTATGATACCTTAATTGACATTTCAGGCTGGAGGGCATGATATTAAGACCAGAGCACTGTACCGCCAATTTGAAACTCGGACGTTACTAAACGTCGCGAAGAGCTTCAATTTCATTACCATTCTGTCTCCGTCTCAGTAGAAATTTGGCAGGTTTCGCAGTACGTTCAGAGTTCGCACCCATGAATAGGTAAAGCAGGCGGACTCCTGATTAGCTCTGAGCACCCTGCGTGGCACAGATAAGCAAAAGCTCAATGAAGCGAAAAGGCACGCTAATGGACAAGCCAGCTTCAAAGGGGTACTCAACAGCTATAACTCCGATTAATTTTTTTTTTTTCGTTTTAGCATTAAAGCCGTATCTCATTAACTTGATCGAATGTATCGGCATTCGAGAAGGTGATATGGTCAGTACAGCACAGTCGTGCTAGGGATGAGACAGATATACTAGTATTCGTTTTGATATCGCTAATATTTTGGAATATTCGTATCAGCGATATCAAAAAATCCATTATTAGAATACAAAATATCAGGTAATCCAAACGGCAACGCACGCTCAAGATACTCACCGAACCTACCAATAAATTCCAATTGCTGTGCTCCATGGTCGCGTAATCCTCATGAACGGAGTCCAAACCATAGTATAATCAACTAGTAACCACACTCCATCAACCCTCCGGAAAAATTCGAACACAAGCCGAACAGCGAGCCATAAATCTTCGTTAGCAGGTAGGTACGTAAATGCTGACGCGAGGATTGGCGCGAATATAAGCATATGCTTCGATGAGAGATTTCAGGATTACCATATCTCAAAGAATCAATAACTTTGCAGAAAAACAAATTCGCTCCATGCAATCTTTTAGTTTTTTATAAGGATCTGGCAGCACTCCTATGTTCTGAAATGCGTAAAAGAAAAGAACACGTGCGCCGGAAAATTTTATTTGCATTTTGCTTTGTTTCTTGAGCGCGCTAAACATGGGATCAGCTGTCATGCCCCGGATCAGCTGACGTGCCCCTGGGAAAATTCAAAAAGTGTGCAACACAGGGTAAATGAAAGGTATGGGTACTAGTTGAGTGTACTATGGTCCAAACCCAAGCCAAGCAAACAAAATTTCCAACATAAAACAGCCAGCAGCTCTTCTCCTAATATCTATGTTGCCTGTGTCATCTTCTCATTATTTTCACCATACCTAGACATGATTTGTTCTATGGTTGTTTGTGCTTATTCGATATGTCTGAAACGATGCTCAAATCAAACGCTTTCGAAAAGAATATGTATCATATTATAATAGGGGTTGCCATCAACCATAAAATTGTATCGTCGCAACGCATACGAGGTGTGACAATTAAGTAATGACGCTTGTGGTAAACCCGCGACCTTCCCCTTCCCCGGCATCCTTCCCCACTCCATTTTTTTTTTTACCTCCATTCCCTACCACTCTCTCCATCACACTTTCTTCGTCGCACAACACTTGTGCGATCTGCACTTCACATTTCGACGCTTCTTCTAGTGTGACACCCAGGCGATGTTTATAACATCGGTATAAGAGTGCACACAAAAATATGTGAAGTAATTCTATTAATCTTTTCTTGTCCAATTCGTGATCAGTTCTCAGAGATAAAAAAAATTATAAATTCAACGCAGTAAAAAAAAACTTTGAGTTATAAAATAACTGTCTCTTCAAGCATCTGAATTGAATTGAATTGAATTTCAAACGTTATTAATTAAATATTATTTAAGCCTTTTCTTACAGACTATAAGTGAGTTTGCTTCCTTAACTGAATCAGAAAGATTGTTGTATATTCGCAGCGCATCATTCGTAGCATCGTTCTTCAGACGGTCCGTTCTTGCAAAAGGTATTACTAATTGATTTGCATTTCTAGCATTGTACTGATTCTTTTGCGATAATTTAATAAATTGAACTTGCGATGACGATTTTGATTGTAAACATTTGAAGATAAACTTGGCTTTCTCCATTTCAATGAGTTGAGGAAAGGTTAATGCTATCGCTGATTGGTACACTAATCTGGTTTGATGGAGCATCGGAAGATTCAAAATGTTTTTATACGCTTTGGTGAGCATTCCAGAGATGATATTAAGATGCTGCTTTGATGACTGGCTCCAAATTACTACTCCATAATGTAGTTTCGACAGTACGAATGTATTTAGGATCATCTGCTTGATGTTTTTTGGAAAACCTTCATATCTTCTAAGTAGTCCGACAATAGGAGCTAATTGTCTCCTTGAGTTATTAATGTGTGATAACCATGTTAGTCTATGGTCAATGATAAGTCCAAGATACTTGATCTCCGTTAATCTTTCTAGTTTTTCGTCATTAATTTTTATGTCCATGTCAATGTCACCTTTATTCTTTTGCTTGAAAATGACGAATTTTGTTTTTGAAGTTATCGATTTATCGATAGTGCCCTCAGACCGGGGAACCAAACGCGTCCCCAGGGTTGCTGTTGGGGGAAGACCTTTCTCGAAAGGTTCGCTGCGAATAACCAATAAGCAGCCGCGGACAATGGTCGGCAGTGAAGGGAGAGTCTCAGGACAAATACCTGAGTGTCAATGATCTTCACTGTGACATGACGAAATATATGGCGTCATCAATTATCCATATATCCTGGCAGTAGGTAAAATGCTATGGGAACGGAAACCCAGACAGAAAACCAAATCATGCAGGTCCACAAGGGGAACCAAATTACGGTGCAGGGGGTCGGATCCCCAGTACCGGCGGCAGAGGGTAGTGAGCGAGCAGGCTCCCGGCCGTCGTCATCCAGCGACTGCAATGTTATAGAAGTGGTGAACTTGGCTTCTGTAACAGATATAACTACAAGCAAACAGGACGCTAGCACGGAGAACCCTTTCAGGCAAAAACCGCTGTTGGCAAGAACACCGATAAAACAAGTCACCGATTGCGGGGGGAGGCAGCAAACCCCAGAAACACTGTCAAATTCAACATCACAGGTTAAATCATCGGAGACAGACCACAGACGGACTAACGAACGAAAGAAGGCAGAGTGCGTTGTGCAACCTGGCATCATTGCGGCCTTTGGGCGCAGTAGAAGGACTATGCGCACCCCGGAGCGTCCAGTGTAACACGTACACAATCCGGATCAAGCTGCGACACCAACAGAGGCCAGTGTAAGACTGGGGGAGGGAGAAGTTTTGCCGTTGGCCGACGCCACTTCAAACGCGACCCAAGCGATAGAAGCAAAAGGGCTAGGAAACGGGGGCCTCTCCCAAGAGGTGGCGCCAAATAACACAATCGCCCTTGACCGCGCCGAAGAGGAGCGGCTTACTCGGAAAGCGGGGACTATCGTCAAACAACTGAGGGCTGCCTGCGAAGTGCAGAAAAACATAGGCAAGAGTGTCAAGAATGGCATTCTTGAGCTGGAGGAGCTTTTTGGCCGCACAACGCACTACAGGCGGAGGTGGCTTGCAACCGAAAAGCACCAAAAAGACACGCTCTCCCTCAAGGCATCAGTGGGTCCTAGCAGCAGCAAAAGAATGGCCGGTAGCCCAATTGAAACGAAGTTGACACTCCAGGCGAGGAGTTTCATGTGGTGCGAAACAAGGCAGCGAAAAAAGCGGCCAAAAAGCTACTCCTAGAAAAAACAGACAAAGAGCTCAACCACGAAAAGAACAAAGAACCCCCCGATATACCGCAGAAAACAAAAAGCAAACCGCGGCGCAAACCCTTGCGAGAGGCACTGCTTATTAAACCCACTAAGGGCCGAACCTAAGCAGATGTCCTCCGTGAAATTAAAGGAGCGGTCAAGCCAGACGACACCAAAACTGCCATCAAAGCAGTTCGACCAACCCGAACCGTGGCCTGCTGGCGGAATTCGGGCCAGAGGCCACAAACAAAGATGCATTCCGTGACGCGGTTCAAAAGGTTCTTGGAGATGCGGCAATGGTTGCCTCGCTCGAACCAATGGCCACCCTGGAAATCAGGGACCTCGACTGCGTCACGGACAAAGCTGAAGTAGAGAATGCCATTAGGAGGGAGTTCCCCAGCTTAAGTGAAGTCAAGGCAAGATTGACACGTGAAAACACAAGGGGGCAACGCATGGCTATTGTCGAACTAGCTGATAAAGACGCCCAGCAAATCCTGGCGAAGAGCAAAATTAAGATAGGTTGGGTGATCTGCAGGATACGGAGAAGAGCGATCCCTATCCGCTGCTTCAGATGCTTCGAATACGGACACACCGCGTATGGCTGTAGGGGACCCGACAGGAGATCTATGTGCTACAAATGTGGTGAAACGGGGCACAAAGGGAAGGAGTGCACGAACGAGGCAAAATGCATTCTTTGCAAGGATGCTAAGCTAGCACCCGGCGACCTCAAACATGAGCCGGGGACAGGGAGATGCTGGGTTTTCAAGGAGGCCTTAACTAAAGCCAAATCGATACTCAAATGATCCGTATCCTGCAGGTCAATTTGCACCGAAGCACAAACGCCCAGGACCTACTTGAGCAGTTTGCGAGGGATAAGAAAGCTGACCTCCTGTTGCTGAGCGAGCAACATCATAACAAGGACTCGCAAGCGTGGTACCCTGACGAATCTTGTACCTCGGCCATCTGGGTTCGAGACAGCGCCCGCCTTCAGGTGCAGGGCCATGGACGCGGGGATGGTTTTGTGTGGGTGCGGTGTTAAGGGATAACATATTTCAGTGTTTATCTGACGCCTAACGAGGCAATGCCATCTTTTCGAACCAAACTCGATGCCCTGGAGGACTCTGTCTCGAACACAGAGGGCCACATGCTGGTCGGGGGAGACTTCAACGCTAGAGCCATTGAATGGGGTATGCCACCATCCGACCCAAGGGGAAAGCAAATCTTGGACATGGCGGCCAGAACAGCGCTTTTTGTCCTAAATACTGGTAACACCCCTACTTTCCGCCGATGGGGTTGCGTAGGAACCATACCTGATGTGACACTCGCTTCGGAGTCCCTGGTACCTAGAGTACACAACTGGCGAGTACTAGAGGACTACTCGGCTAGTGATCACCAGTATATAGCGGTTGAGATTCACGACAGTGCCACTCTGCGTGCATATGCCCAAACTTCAATCCTCGGATGGAGGACTGGGAGGATGGACGTTGAGAGGTTCGCTGACGCGCTTACGGCAGGCGCACCGTTGCTGGGAGCTCCGCCAGGGAGTGGAGGGCCTACAACCAAGGACTTGGTGAACTCAACTATGAGTACCATCATAGCTGCTTGCGAGTCTTCCATGCCCCGTCGGAGACCCCGACACGGTAAGACTCCAGTATACTGGTGGTCAAACGAGATCGCCGAACAAAGAAGCGAGTGTCACAAACTTCGGCGAGAGGCCCAGCGGGCGCGAACACGGGAGGAGGCAGACACTAGGCTAGCAGAATACAGGTCCGGCAGGAAATATCTTCGCAGGCTTATTAACAAGAGCAAGGCCCGATGCTGGCAAGACCTCGTGGACGATGTAAATAGGGATCCGTGGGGCCTTGGCTACAAGCTGGTCATGGGGAAACTTGGTGCCCTACGGAAGCCTTGTATACATGACGCGGAAAAGATGGACGCGATAGTGCGGGGACTCTTCCCCGCCCACCCCGTCCGTGTTGACGCTGTCCATGGTGAAACAGCAGTCGAGTGCCCACTCTTCACACAGCCGGAACTGGAGGAGGCAGTCCTCTCCCTGAAAGCGAGGAAGGCTCCAGGTCCAGATGGTGTTCCAGCTGAGGTTTTGCAGCTCGTCTATCACCATTGTCCTGACTTGCTGCTCAGCACATTCAACGCTTGCCTACGGGACGGGGTTTTCCCGGTACGATGGAAGGTGGCGAGGCTCGTGCTGGTCAGCAAGGGGAAGGGAAATCCCGAATCGCCGTCTGCATACCGCCCGTTATGCATGCTAGACACGGCTGGGAAAGTGCTAGAGAAACTCATCAAGGGAAGACTCACTGACGCGATTCGTGCTGCTGGGGACCTATCTCCTCGGCAGTACGGCTTTAGAGCAGGACGTTCTACCATTGATGCGATTGCAGAGGTGGTGAACGCGGTCCAAAAGGCAGAGGCATATAGTCGCACCAAGCGACGGATCGTCCTGTTGGTGACACTCGACGTCAGGAATGCCTTCAACTCCACTAGATGGGTGGATATTCTGGACACGCTGGAAAACTCTTTTCAAGTTCCAGAATATCTAATGCGGCTTTTGAGGAACTACCTAAAGGACCGAAGCCTGCTCTACGACACGACACAGGGCCAACGAAGGATGGAAATTACATCGGGTGTTGCCCAGGGATCTATCCTTGGTCCGGACCTGTGGAACGTGTCTTACGACGGGCTACTGAGACTTGAGATGCCAGATGAGTCGCGCTTGGTCGGCTATGCGGATGATGTTGCGGCTCTGGTCGCCGGACGCACCGTTGAACAAGCGCAACTTAGGCTAGGTATGCTAATGCGCCGAGTGAGGGACTGGATGACTGCTCGCATGCTTAGTTTAGCACTGGAGAAAAACTGAAGTGGTCATCTTGACAAAAAAGAGAATCCCTAGAGTAAGGATGATCAGTATTGGAGATATACAAATCGAATCGAAGCCAGCGGTGAAGTACCTGGGGCTACTGATCGACTGGAAGATGAGTTTCTCTGAGCAAATCAGGGCAACGACTGAGAAGGCTGCTTCGGGAATATCGGCCCTGAGTCGACTTATGGCCAACGTAGGGGGACCCAGCCCATCAAGAAGACGCCTCTTGATGAGTGCTGTAGGGTCAGTGCTACTGTACGGAGCAGAGGTATGGGGCGACGCTCTCAGCAAGGAGGTATACCGAAAACGATTGGCACAGGTACTGAGAAGAGGAGCACTGAGAATTGCATCTTCGTATTCAACAGTCTCCGATTCGGCGATGAGAGTGATTGCGGGCGTGATACCTGTCGCCCTCCTTGCTGCACCGAAACGAGGATGCGAGGGAGATAGTTGTCCGCGAGGAGAGACAGCGCTCGCTCAACGATTGGCAGCAGTCTTGGGTCAATTGCACGAAGGGAAGGTGGACTGCGCACCTCATCCCGGATGTGAGACCATGGCTAAATCGAAGGCATGGTGAGACTGGCTTCTATCTGACCCAGCTTTTGAGCGGGCACGGGTGTGTTCAGTCTTACCTGCACAAGATCGGTAAGTCACGGTCTCCCGATTGTCGGTTTTGCCCAGGAGAGGAGGACAATGCCTGTCACACATTTTTTGCGTGCACAAAATGGGTCAGGCTGCGAAGGGAACTCTACAGGGAGACGAGAGAGCTCCCCCCGGATAATATAGTTGCGGTGATGCTCGAATCGGTTGACAAATGGAACCAGGTGGCTCATTATGCTCGGGCAGTCCTAAAATATAAAAGAGACTCACAGCAGCCGGGGGCGCTGGGGCTGGGGGATCGCTCTTCTGGCATTTCCTCTTCCCCTCTCCCCTCCTGCTAGGAAAGGGACTCCCCAGCTTGAAGGCGCCCCACGGCGTAACAAAACGAGACCTGGCCCGAAGTAATGTGTCAAACGGTTCCAGGCTGGGTTCTCAGGTTGACAGGGGAGGTGTTTAGTGGGTAGTCCAGTCACGCATGGGAGTCCCACACTCTGTGCATAAATAGTATTCACCTCTCTACCACAAAAAAAAAAAAATTTGTCCCATATTTCATGTGGATTGTCAGCCGCTGCATCCAGTCTTTTGGAATAGTACAAAGCTTCCGCTTCTTTCACGGCGCATTCGGACAATTTGTTTGCTTTGTTATACATAAACTTTAGTGGCTGATCGTTCAGAACAAGCGGAAGGCATATATGGACTACAAACGGAGTCCATATATGCCTTCCGCTTGTTCTTGCTCGCCTCAATCACTTTTTGAGTAATCCATGAATGCTGACGACATCTAATTTTTTTCTGTTTAGTCGCGTTGTCTTTAGCTTCTACTATAATCTTTGAAAGTTCCATTAGGTTTGTAAGTCTCCGTTGCTCTAATAATCGTTGGATGTAAGATTTGAAGAGCTCCTTGTTCAAGTATCGGAAAGTTTTGTAAGCAGGCCTCTGTTTATGAGCGCTTATGCCTTGAATGTTTATTTTTAAAATACGATGATCTCACTCTCGCCAATCCTCATATATGAAATAAATTTTTTCCACAGTTGGCTTATCGTTTGTAACTATGTGATCGAGGCAAGTATTTGAAACAGAACGTGTAATTGTTTCTTGGTTCACGATAATAGCACCATTGGTATCCAGAGTATCCTTATATAGCCTTGATTCTGAGGAATCAGTAATTATATCGATGTTTGTGTCATCTATTGTAAGCAGATTTTTTTCTGAGGAATAAAGGTTGTCTAGTACCGAGCATAGATCTTGCGCATTCCGACGGTTTGGGTTGTAGAAAGTACCAATTTTAATTTTTTTTTTTCTTGCGTAGTTTATTTTGATTATTATAATGCAGTATTTATCAGGAATGGCGCATTTAGTAATGAAGTTTATTGTATTTTTTACATAAATAGCTGTGCCACCACCTCTTGCAGGTCTACAGGAGAATACCGAATTATAGCCTACGATATTAAAATACTTTGCTTCCTCTGGGTAAATCCATATTTCATTTAGAACAATCACATCTGTCCCGGGATTTTGCTGCAGATAAATCTGAATATCACTCAGTTTGTTCCGTAGGCTTCTTATATTAATATATAAGATCGTTAGTTGTGTGCCACTTGATCGATTTGTATTGCTAAAAATCATTAGGAATCGTAGTCAATGCTCCTGCTAGCAATTGTTATCCTACGCTGGTATTCTTGGCACTCCGTAGAGTCTGCTCTGTGGGAATGATCAACATTCTTACTATTTCCCGCGCAGTTGCAACATTTTTCGTACTCGCTTTTGCAGTCCTTCAATTGATGCTTTCGCCCACACCTGGCACATAATTGGTCCCCTTCGCATTTCGCCGTTTTATGATTAAACTTTTGGCACGTATAACATCTTGTCACATTATAGTCTTCCTTTGCGAAGTAGGAACCGTAATCGATGTTTATATACCTATTTACCAGTCTTTTATACATACATCCATTCACCTGAAGAATGTGCAACCACTTTCCATTTTTTGTGCGTTTGGTGTGAACTAATTTCATTTTCTCGTTTTCCCCAATATTAGGGTTTGACAGCATTTCATCTCTTAATTCCTCACCAGAAAACTGCTTCTCAAGACCATTGATGACCAGCCTGGGCTGACGAGATTTTGTCTCCGTGACTTCATATTCGTCTTGTAGATTATCTTTTGTAATTTTGAAGAGCGATGTCGTATTGTTATTTGTGGTCGATTTTATAATACCACCACCATTACGGATAGGCCGGAACGATTGGAGGGGAATCTTACATTTAGATGGCGTAATCTTCGACTTAAAATCGGATAGCGTTTTTTCCGAGGATGATTGTTTTTTTGGGCTGAATTATAATCCCTTTTTGTGATGTTGAATGTGCACGCCGTTCAGTTTGAAAAGTAGAAATACTTTTCGTGATGTCCGCATAAGAAGGTTTTTCGCGCGGCTGCATATTTATCGATTAAAGCGGTTACAGTTGTCTTTAGTTCAACTATATGGTTTTCCATTTCTTTCATTTGATGAAAGATCTTCTTTCGATTTCTGGTGTTGGTTCTTACATGAGGGACACATCCACATAACATCCTCGGAGATGTCCATAATTTTTTGATATCGCTCCTCACTCATCTTAATGCACTTAAAGTGAAACCACTTATTACAAATTCCATCACAGCCCATTCCTCGATGATTATCCTCCCCTGGCTTTCTGCATTTTCCACATTTAATTATTTGTTTTTTAGTTTATTTGTGTATTAATTGATTTTATTTTGAATTTTATTTTTATTTTGATAAGTAAGTGAAAGGATAAAAATTTTTAGATAAAAAATATATTATAAGAAAATATTATATGTAAATTATAAGAAGAAGAAATAACCAGATTATTTTAAAGTTAAAATTTATTTATTTTTTTTTATTACTTAATGCCGCAAAGAACTTTTGCTACTAGAGAAACAAATATTTTATCTAAAGAAAATATTTTGTAAATATTAAAAAATGTATCCAAATCAGTCTTTTTATTACACAAAAATATATGATTGCGATTGATGAAACTCTCGCTACACGAGTCTCACTAATCCTAAGCAGTCGAAATCCGTTAGTGGAAAACAAAGAAGAACAAGTTGGGTAGACAGACCTATGCTCATGTCAGAAGGGTTTTGTACTCAACTTACAAAATGCAGTAACCAGCAACGAATAAAATCAAGAAACACGTCATGTTCGAGGATCATACTATTATTAGCAAAGTTGAAAGAATTTTGACTTCTGAGGTATTTGTTATAGTTATACCGATAAATATCTCCCTTGATAATTTTTTAAGATCACGGGTGTCCATTCGCGAGGGAGGAAACACATTTTTCATGTGTTTCCCCCCACTGAAGCAAAAATTGTCAGTTTAAGAACTATTTTGAAAAGCTCTCATAGAGAACTTCCAGTTGATACTCATATTGGCTACCTTTCATGAAATTTTTTTTCAGGGGCCACTCCACTGTACTCATCGATTCATGGCCTATTTTTTCGAATCCTAGAATGGTTACAAACCCCTTTTGCTAGGAGCTCTTTCCTGCCTCTTCGATTTGTTTCAATTGTATGTACTCATCTTCATGATACCTATCATTACTGAAATTTTCATGCAAATCCTAGCAAAGCTGTAGTGTCTAAGTCGGTAAAAAGCGCATATGGCTCCATAGCCATATGTTTCCATAGTAATACAGGGCATATTGTTCCATAGTAATACAGGAAAATTCAAATCGCTATAACTTCGTTAAATACCATTCGATCTTTATGAAACTTTCAGAAAAGATCAATCTTATAAATAGTCATCTGTTTTGTTGAATTTAAGGGTACGGTTTTGATTTTATGCAGGAAAACATAAATTCGATAAATCATACTATTACTTACAAAGTTGAGTGATTTTCGATTTCTCATGTATTTGTTGCCGTTGTACTCATTAAGGGCTACATTCATGATTTTTTTCAGATTTTTCGGATGGAAGGTGTCCAATCGCGAAGGGGGGGTACGCGAAAAGTTCGGACGTTTCCCTTTCTCCTGCCCCCTTCGGTACTCATAAGGCAATTTTAAGACTTGTTTTGAAAAGATCTCATTGAGAACTTTCCAATGACACCCTATTCGACTACCAATGGTGAAAATTTTTTTTGAGGGGTCACCTCCCTATATGGGGAGACCCCCCTTAAACCCCTTTGAAAAATTTTTCCACCATTGAACTTTCAAGTAGTCACCACTTCTGACCTTTCCGCAAAGTTTCATGGCTGTAGCTTCTACAGTTCCGGAGAAAAAGTTCTGTGACATACAGAAGGACGGACGGACAGACGGACACAGGTCGTGATTGCAATAGGTTTTGTATTTTAGTACAAAATCCTAAAAATGAATTGTAAAAGTTATCACTAATTCACTTATCTGCTTAAACTTTATTGCTCTCTACGCTGCAACGCTCCTAAGCGCTTTAATAAATCACATCAGCTGATAAAAAACAATCACTGAACTTACAATTTCAATTTATATCCAAGATTCGTCGCTCTAGCTTATTTAGTTCGCCTGCTGTGTCGTGTTGAGTAGACGTGTGGTGGTGGTGCTCGTCACGAAAATGGAGAAACGAGATCAAGAGCAACGCGTCGCGATAAAATTTTGTGCCAGATTGGGCGAAACAGCTTCGAAAACGTACGCTAAAATTGCATGGTGATAGTGCTCTTAGACGTGCCCAGGTGTTTCGATGGCATAAAGAGTTTAAGGAGGGGCGTGGAAGACGAGGCGCGGAGCGGGAGAATACACAGCGTGTGCGCACCCTAATCCGTGAAGATCGGCGTTTAGCAGTTCGAATGTTGGCCTCGGAATGAACCGAGTGCCCTCAATGTGTCCCAGTATTTGGCCTCTAAAGGGATCGCCGTGTTGCATAAACAGCCGCCTTATTCGCACGATATGTCACACTGCGACTATTTTTTGTTCCCTAGAACAAAATCGGTGGTCAAAGGAACCCATTTTGAGTCGATAACGGACATCCAGGCGGCCGTGACGAGGGTACTCGCGAACATCACAGTCGAAGCGTTCCAGAAATGTTACGAAGCATGGAAACTGCGCTGGAATCGTTGTATAGCTGCCCAAGGGGACTACTTTAAAGGTGATGGCAGAGTTGTAGAATAATTATTAAATATACCATGTTCATGGAATCAGTGTCATTACTTAATTGTCACACCTCATAAACAATATGCATACGATATCCGAATACATATTGCTTCACGAATATTGGCCTCTCAAATGAAAATTAGTATTACCTTCCAAAATGCATATTTCAGAAAATGAGACTTCAAAGTTCCTACCAAAACCAATACTGTATTGATATTCAACCAATATCAAACGTTTCGGCGGCTGATATTCGTCAAGGAATATATTCATAATATCATGTACATATATCAGCTGATCATGTTGGAGTATTGTGTCGCTAATTTGATGCAAGGATATCATTCTTTCTGTATTCTTTGCAATTTTCCAAGTGTCGTCATTTCATCGGTCAATCAATTCTTTGTGATTTCTTTTGACTTTGAATTAAAAACTTTTTGTCGTAGCGAATTGATTTCGTGGTTTGGTTAGAATTTCAAATTTCGCTTTTTAAGTGGTTTGTTCACTATAATAAGCGCGGATGGTGATTCTTAAGGACTATATTTTTATTTTCAAAAGTTATTGATTAAGTGTAAGGCAAGGTCTTTGAACTAGACCATCATTTTGTTGGTAAGTTGTGTTATTGTTTAGATTAGACTACATATAAAGTAGACTAAGGTTAGAATATAAAGAGAAATGAAGCGCGCTAGATTGGGTGAAGTATGGAATCATTTCACTGTCGATTCCGAACAAAATAAAATCACTTTGCCACGCTAAACTTAGTTTTAAAGGAACAATTTCTAACCTTAATAAGCACTTGAAAAACAAACATTTACTTTCTCTTTAACTATCACAGGCAAGACAGAAAGAAGTAAATGAAAACATTTCTACAGCTGTACCTGTAAACACTGAATCTACTTTGGCCTCGGGAACTACTATTGATGAACAAACGTCGTCAACAAACCTAAATGTTGAAGTTGAGCTTCTTTAAGGGATGTCACCATTTTGTCATGCACCTATACCTGGACCCACGGACTTTTACTCTACAAGGCATGATAATGTCATGATAAGACCTATACAGTCCAAAATTTCAAAATTTGCTAATGTGAAAAAACTTACTGCTCTTCAACGGAACGAAATTGATGATGAACTGATGACATTATTCACGTAAATGCTTCCTGCCATTTTCTTTAACTGAAGATGAAAACTTCAAAAATTTTGTTGAGATGTTAAATTCCGCCTCCAAGCTGCCTAGCCGAAAACATTTATCCAACACCATGCTAAATGTAGATTCTAAGATGTGTGAAAATGAAGTCAAACAAAAACTAGCCAATGTAACATCCGTATGTTTGACTATTGACAGCTGGACCTCGTGTGCACAGGAAAATTATTTTTAAGCGACGGCTAATTATATAAGGAATGATTTCGACGCAAGTACTATGCTTCTCCAATGTCGCATTGTAAAAGGATCCCATACAGCTGATAACTTAAGCGAAGAGCTACACGGTATAATAAATGAGTGAAATTTAAACAATAAGGTTCATTTGGTAGTCGCAGACAATGCTTCTTATATGCAAAATGCAATAAAATTATTACATTTGGAGCAATTTGGATGCATTGCACACAGTCTGAATTTAGTCGCAAAGAATGCACTAGCAATTCCTGAGATGGAAGTTCCTTTGAGGAAAGTTCACTCAATCGTGAGTTACTTCAGACAGAGTACCTCAGCGCTGGAGGAACTCAAAAAATACCAAGTGCAAAATTGAATTTCATGCCCTAAGAAGCCGATTATCGATGTAGCCACACGATGGAATTCCACATTTTACATGTTACAACGATTTATAATTTTAAAACAGGCAATTCTAAACACTAGTACCAAAAGCGGCATAACGTCAGACGAGTGGAAATTGTGCAAAGACCTTTGCAGTGTTTTGAAGCCACTCGAAGAAGTGACTGTGCAGATTAGCGGAGAAAGTATTTAACCGGAACATTGGTCATAGTATTCAATAAAATATTGTTGGATGTCTATGAAAATAAAGTTTTATTAGATGAACCATTAAACAGAACCGTCCTAATTGTTGCTGAAACAATTGTAAGCGAATAACGCACTAGATTTTTTAATATAAAGTCCAACGAAATATTCGCAGTCTGCACGGTGCTAGATCCACGCTTCAAAACCCATATTTTTCAGAAGTTAGTGTGCAGCTGATGCAGTTAAACGCAAAGTAATTGATTTTGCAACCGCAGAGGCAAATAAATTGATGACCACTTAAACGCGAATATGAGCAGTAGAACCAGTGGCCTCGACTTCAACAACAACGCCTGCTTCAGAGCCTGTTGAGTCATCTCGGGAATTCAACGTATTTAAGTACGATTCAATTTGGGATGAGGTGGACAAAGTTATCCACGAAGTGCAGCCACACCGGTCTGCCACAGCAATAGCAATTCCGGAGACCCAGAGCTATTTGACAGACAAATTATTAAAGAGGGAAGATAATCCCAATAAATGGTGGAAGAAACATCAGCACATATACCCTCATTTATCCAGAGTGTTCCAGCAACATTGTTGTGTGATGGCTACATCTGTTCCTTGTGAGTGTGTATTTAGTAAGTCTGGACAACTAATATCAGAAAGACGAAGCCGACTCTCGCCGGAAAAAGTTATGAAACTTATGTTTCTCAATGTGAATAAAAATAACTCAACCCTAGCTCATGTTAGGTTCAGCGATGAGTGATGAACTGCTGGAATCGGGGAACAAGTGGATCATGCCGTGAACTTTAAAAAGAAGTGCTACGCGCTATTTGCAGTGTAACAAAATATAAGCCAGTTTTACGAGTAAACAAGAAAAGTAGCTTGAGAATGCTCCTGCCAGAAGGGTATTATAAAACAATTTGAAATTCAAGCAATGTCTTTCGAATATCAACACTTGGATTTCCAACGTTTCCAGAATATCCAATTGAAGGCGTTCCTAACATCGAGGGCCAACAACAGAACAATCCGTCGCTTGGTGCGGCTATGTGCCTCTGCCTTTGGGACCAGGCTCACTAGCTCTGCAATCGCATCAAGGGGGAGCGACCTGCTCTAAAGCTGTAGTGCCGAGGAGATAAGTCTGCTGCAGCACGAATTGCGTCAATGAGTCTTCCCTTGGTGAGTTTCTCTAGCACTTTCCCAGCCGTGTCTAACATGTATAACGGGCGGTATGCAGGTGGCGATAATGAAGCCTACGTGGAAGACATAAACATTTTGCCACGGTCATTAACACTGCCAAAGAACACTTCCTGAAACTCGACAGCAAAGCAAAACTAGTAAGATTACAAATCAATGAAAATAAAACAAAGCTCATGACGCAGTTGAGGAAAAATATCTCAAATACACAAAATATCACACTTGGCGAATACAGTATGGCATTTGTGAGCGAATTTGTTTTATTAGCCGCAAAAACAATGAAACCGGTGATGAAAGAGACGAAATACGCCGAAGAATACAGCTCGCAAATAAATTTTTTTTTCAATTTTGACGATCTTGAAGACCAGCTGCATGCACAGGAAAACAAAGTTCTAAGTATACAAATCTGTGATAAGACCTGTATTATGCCATGGGTGTGAAATATGAAAACTAACCCAAGCATCCGCAAATATATTGAACACATTTAAGCGACGGGTCCTGAGGCGAATAACCGAAGCGAAGCTAGACGAAGACCGATGGCGAATTCGAAACAACCATGAGCTGTACGAAATTTTTGACAAGCCGGAGGTCTCAACGATTGTAAGACTGCAGAAGCTGCAATGGGCTGGCTACATGAATTGTATGGACGAACAACGGATGCCCAGAAAGGTATTCTTTCGGATAACTGAAGACTGGAGACCAGTAGGAAACCAAAGAAACGCTGGTCTGACTCGGTCGACGAAGACAGTTCATCGCTGCTCGGATTTCAAAATTGAAGGACGCGGTCAATGAGCTGAGACAACTGGAGGCACTATTTGCAGAAAGCGAAGGGGCGAGAGGGGCTGTAGCGCTACGAAGAACAAGAAGAAGATAATGAATTTCCCTTCCACTTGCTGATCAGCGCGAGGCTCGCCACCTTCCATCGTACCGGGAGCATTATCTGGGCCTTGAGGTTCCCTTTTCTTTAATGCTGAGGAACTACCTAAAGGACCGAAGCCTGCTCTACGACACGACACAGGGCCAACGCAGGATGGAAATTACATCGGGTGTTGCCCAGGGATCTATCCTTGGTCCGGACCTGTGGAACGTGTCTTACGACGGGCTACTGAGACTTGAGATGCCAGATGAGTCGCGCTTGGTCGGCTATGCGGATGATGTTGCGGCTCTGGTCGCTGGACGCACCGTTGAACAAGCGCAATTTAGGCTAGGTATGCTAATGCGCCGAGTGAGGGACTGGATGACTGCTCGCGGGCTCAGTTTAGCACTGGAGAAAACCGAAGTGGTCATCTTGACAAAAAAGAGAATCCCTAGAGTAAGGATGATCAGTATTGGAGATATACTCGTACAGATCGAATCGAAGCCAGCGGTGAAGTACCTGGGGCTACTGATCGACTCGAAGATGAGTTTCTCTGAGCAAATCAGGGCAACGGCTGAGAAGGCTGCTTCGGGAATATCGGCACTGAGTCGACTTATGGCCAACGTAGGGGGACCCAGCCCATCAAGAAGACGCCTCTTGATGAGTGCTGTAGGGTCAGTGCTACTGTACGGAGCAGAGGTATGGGGCGACGCTCTCAGCAAGGAGGTATACCGAAAACGATTGGCACAGGTACAGAGAAGAGGAGCACTGAGAATTGCATCTTCGTATCCAACAGTCTCCGACTCGGCGGTGAGAGTGATTGCAGGCGTGATACCTGTCGCCCTCCTTGCTAGAGAGCGCCGCGCTATTTACCTGCGCCGAAACGAGGATGCAAGGGAGATGGTTGTCCGCGAGGAGAGACAATGCTCGCTCAACGATTGGCAGCAGTCTTGGAGGAATTGCACAAAGGGAAGGTGGACTGCGCGCCTCATCCTGGATGTGAGACCGTGGCTAAATCGAAGGCATGGTGAGACTGACTTCTATCTGACCCAGCTTTTGAGCGGGCACGGGTGTTTTCAGTCTTACCTGCACAAGATCGGTAAGTCACGGTCTCCCGATTGTCGGTTTTGCCCAGGAGAGGAGGACAATGCCTGTCACACATTTTTTGCGTGTACCAAATGGGCCAGGCTGCGAAGGGAACTCTACAGGGAGACGGGAGAGCTCACCCCCGATAATATAGTTGCGGTGATGCTCGAATCGGTTGACAAATGGAACCAGGTGGCACATTATGCTCGGGCAGTCCTAAAAGATAAAAGGGACTCACAGCAGCCGGAGGTGCTGGGGCTGGGGGATCGCTCTTCTGGCATTTCCTCTTCCCCTCTCTCCTCCCGCTAGGAAAGGGACTCCCCAGCTTGAAGGCGCCCCACGGCGTAACAAAATGAGACCTGGCCCGAAGTAATGTGTCAAACGGTTAGGCTAGGTTCTCAGATTGACAGGGGAGGTGTTTAGTGGGTAGTCCAAGGGTATCCTCCATGGGAGTCCCACACTGCCAGACTCGGCGGGCGTAAATGCCTTCACCTCCCTACCACAAAAAAAAAAAATGCTAGGGCTGCCTCTTCTAGTCGCGGCTATATGAGGAGTGGGCACTCGATTGCTGTTTCACCGTGGACAGCGTCAACACGGACAGGATGGGCGGGGAAAAATACCCGCACTATCTCGTCCATCTTTTCCGCATCACGTATACAAGGGCACCAAGCTTCCGCATAACTAGCTTGTGCCCAAGGACCCACGGATTCTTGTTCACATTGTCCTCTATATCTTGCCTGCAGCGAACATTTCCGCTGTTAATCACTTCGCGAAGGCATTACCTAGCTGACTTTCATGCTGCATCCCGGTTGCATGCCTCATCTCAGCTCCATGTCAGTTGTCTCACGTTGGATCTTGTGACACTCCCCTCGCTTTTTAGCGATTTCAGTCGACCGCTTACTGGTGGTACACTGGAGGCTGACCCTGTCGGGGTTTTCGACGGGGCATATAAGAACTGCAAGCAGTCGTGATGATGCTTATAGTTGAGTTCATCACGTCTTGACCTGCCAGTTAATCTGTCTTCTGCGAATCACCTTGCAGCGGAGCACCTGCCATGAGAACCTCAACGAACATCTCGATGTCCATCCTTGCAATGTTCCACTTAATTGTAGAAGTTTGAGAGCACGGACGTCGGGAGTCATCACGGACCTCCAGCAGAATTTACTGATGATCACTGGCTGAGTAGTCCTCTAACATTCTCCAATTGTGTATACTCCGTACTAAGGGCTCCGAGGCGAAGGTCACGACTGGTATGGTTCCTTCACAGCCTATGCGACGGAACGTCAGCGTATTTTCAGTCTTTAGCACGACGGGCACCGTTCTGGTCGCCATTTCTAGGATTCGTGTTCCCCGCAAATCTTTTGAGCACATGCCCCATTCGATTGGCTTAGCGTTGAAGTCTCCCTCAACGAGTACGTTGTCATCTCATCTGCGCTAGAGACACCGCCCTCCAAAGCATTAAGCTTGGCTTGGTAAGATGATATTGGTTCATTCGGCGTTAGGTGCATACTATAGAAGGAGGTCCCTGAGCAGCGAACCCACACAAAACCAATCCCCTATCCACAACCTTGCGCCTGGAAATCACTGTTTCGAACCCAGATGATGTCATAACCAGTTTCATCAGGCTTCCTGGAAAACCTGACATCCCAAAACATGTCCAAGATCCGGCCTTAAGTCAGCATCCATGCACAGGATACAGTGTGCCTCGTTCGTACACAATTTTCTGTTATGTCTCATTTCACCACATTTGTAGCATAGGGAATTCCTATCGGATCTGCGGTGGTCTACAGCCACTGCCTTCAAATCATTGAAGAGTCCCTGCCCTTCGCCGTATCCTGCAGATAACGTATATTATTCTTAATTTGCTCATATTCAGAAATTGTTCGGTGACCTTTTCGGTCAAGTCAATGATGGCCATGCGCTGCCCTTAATGGTTTTCTGATGTCAGCCTCGCTTTGATTCTGCCCAGGATGGTTCCTCTACTCCGGCAAGGCCCGTGACGCAGTCAATGTCTTTTATTTCTATCATTACCATTGGCTCGAGCGAAGCTACAGTTGCGCTTTGGCCGAGAACCTTCTGTACTGCGCAGCAAAATGCTTTTTTACTGTTGGCCCCTGTCCCGAAATCGACCAGTATGTGTTTCACATTAATATTCTGCAGTACTTCTGCGTAGGATCGGCCATCTTGGAGTTTTACGAGCAGTGCCTGCTGCCGGGGTCTTCGTCGTGGCTGTTTCTCTCTTTTTTTTTTCGTCAGGTCTTTTTCTTGTTGGACGTCCGTGCAAACTTTATTTTCTAATGTTTTTTGGAGGAGTTTCTTTGCGGCTTTCTTCGCTCCTTTTGTTAGCACTGTCTGGAGCTCCTTATTTAGCGGCCCACACCCATCCAGTGCCACCTCTTTCCTTCTTTTATCCCGAGCTCCTTCGATTGGGCTGGGCGCCATTCTTTTATTTATGTTTGATGGATTGTGGAGCTATCTGCGCGTGACCTTTACGGTTAGCCCTGAGCGCTTCTTTAGCTTTCTATTCTTCTTTCGCCTTAAACCAACTCCTCCGGTAATACCCTATACGGCCTAGGAGCACCTTTAGTTCAAGGACCCCATTCTTCACACCTTTGCTGATTTTTGGCGAGTCGCACGCTAATTTTATTCTTTTTAGAGCGTCTCCTACTTTTCGGATTAGTCTTTCTTCTTGGTGTCACTGGGCAGCACTGGGAGAGGACATCGAATATTGTTTCCGATGACAGTACTTTGCCACATTTTCCACAGTGACGATAAAATCACACAACATTGCTTTATTTGCTTCGTCACTGGTTCCTTTTCCTGCCGTGATCACTTTGTGGACTTCAGGATGCTTCGTTATTCTTTCGGCACTTAGGACTCTTGCTTTGGTCACTTCGGTAGCGGTCACAGCAGTAATTATCAAAGTCTCGATGTTCTTAGGGTTTTGTACTTAAATACAAAACCCTATTGCAATCACGACCTGTGTCCGTCTGTCCGTCCGTCTGTATGTCACAGCACTTTTTCTCCGAAACTATAGAAGCTACAGCCATGAAACTTTGTAAAAAGGTCAGAATTGGTGACTTCTTGAAAATTCAAGGGCGGAAAATTTTTTCAAAGGGTTTTAAAGGGAGTCTCCCCATATAGGGAGGTAACACAAAAAAATTGCCTTATTGGGGGGAAGGGGAAATGTACGAACTTTTCGCGTACCCCCTCTCGCGATTGGACACCTTCCATCCGAAAAAAACCTGAAAAAAATCATGAATGTAGGCCTTAATGAGTACAACAACAACAAACACATGAGAAGTCGAAATTCACTCAACTTTGTTAGTAATAGTATGATTTATTGATTTTATGTTTTCTTAAATAAAATCTTAACGGTATCCTTAAATTTAATAAAATTCAGCACACAGATAACTATTTATAAGATTGATCTTTTCTTAAATTTTTATAAAGATCGAATGGTATTTAACGAAGTTATAGCGATTTGAATTTTCCTGTATTACTATGGCACAATGCGCTGTACACATTACTATGGAAACATATGGCTATGGAACCATATGTGCTTTTTACCGACATCCTGCTAGGATTTGCATGAAAATTTCAGGAATGATAGGTATCATGAAAATCTTTGAGAATCGGTTGAATTAGTGGTATCAGTAATCGCAACACGAAATGGCGGCTGTTTTAAATGCGAAGATTGAATCATTTTGAGTTATTTTTCCCCAGCTTCAACGTTTAAGGTGCATGCTTTGAACATTTGATTCAATTTAATGAATGACTGAAGATGAGTACCTACAATCAATACTCATACGTGAAACAGGTCGAGGAGGCAGGAGAGAGCTCCTAGCAAAAGGGCTTTTTAACAATTCTAGGATTCGAAAAAATAGCCCGTGAATCGATGATTACAGTACAGGGGAGTGGCCCCTGAATAAAATTTCATCAAAGGTAGCCGATATGTGTATCAAATGAAAGGTCTTTATGAGAGCTTTTCAGAACAGTCCCTTAACTGACAGTTTTTGCTTCAGTGAGGGGGGAAATACATGAAAAATGTGTTTCCTCCCTCGCGAATGGACACCTGTGACCTAAAAAATTTGAAAAAATTAACAAGGAAGATATTCATGGGTATGACAATAACAAATACCTCAGAAGCCTAAATTCATTCAACTTTGTCAATAATAGTATGATCTTTGAATTTCATATATTCTCCAATAAAATCGTTTTTGACATATTTCTTGATTTTATTCGTTGCATTTTGTAAGTTGAGTACAAAGCCCTTGTGACATGAGTGTAGGTCTGTCTACCCAACTTGTTTATATTTTACCATATCGCGCCCTGGCGCGTCCTGCAGAATTCGTCGCTCTTCTTTTTAGGAAGCTCCGGCCGAACGCCGCAGGAATTTCTGTTTAGGCAAGACTGTCCGTTGTTCCCCGTTTTTCGTCGGTCTTTACTGTCATTGGATTCGTTGTCGTTTTTGTTATCGTACCATTCTCAATGTGCTGTTAACGTCGTGGCTGTAACTGTTGGTTCCGTCTTCGTTGGTATTTTTACTTATTTATTTTAGCAGTCTTACCAATAAAATGGAAGGCAATTAATTCATTGCTGCAAAAAATCAACCAATTATAAACAGATTACTTCAAATTCAAATCAATTATGTTAGGGTATTTTTCAAATCAGTTTTTATTTTGTACTGAAAGTTTTTTATACCTATTTAAATATTTAGTTACTTCTTGAAAAGTATTGAAAAGCAATGTGGCAAAAATGTACAAATAGTAAATCTGAAATCGTAACTACTAGACCGGAATATTCATAGGCGGTGGGGTGGTAATTGAGACCAATATGAAAAGCTATATCTCAAGCATACAACCAGTAAACTGATTTTTGACCACTTCAAACTTTACACATATTGTCGATTTCTCTTCTTCAACTTACAAAATATTTCTCATTACCATTCTCTAGGCCAAGTATTTTCTAACAATTGTTTTTTTTAATTAGGCGCTCCTAATACGCGAAAATGTATAAACACATGTTCGCGGATCGGTCATTAACATCCTCATTGCCATCACATTGCAAATTGTCTAGACTTCAACACTTTCTTACTGAATGAAATTTATTTTTAGATCCTATCAAGCGAAAACCACACATCCAATCTTAGCTCATTCTTCAGTGGCAAGAAGTGTGCCGAAACTATTTCAACAATTTGTCTGTCGATGTTAATCATGTAGTTGAATCTCAACATTTAATAGCCTCACATAAATTAATTTCAATATAATAGCGTGTAGTAGCGTTCGACCCGTTAATCCTGAAATATGCGCAGCAAGCGCACTTATTAACAACAATTAATTATTCTTTCACTTTATGACTTCAGCATGGGACGGAAACCAAACGCTACGAGGACGTCCAGTGCCATCTATAACACTACTTTTCTATATCATCAACAACGAGTTGACTCTCTAGGATGCAAAGTGCTCGGTGAAGAAACCTTTGATGGCCTTCTCTAGCTTCCCTAGCACCGTAAATTGCCAACGAAAGGTGCTTTATGTAACACCAACCGTTCTAGAGCCTTAATGAGTTTAATTACAAAGGTCAATTAATTGTCGTACACTTCCGTTGTTCATTATCCGATTATGAAGTTGGATCGTAGGAAAGGTGTGAAAGCTGAAAAAATGCCTAGCCATGACAAAATGAATGTCCTTAAAAGAGCTGACAATGGTTAAAAATTGGAGAGAGAGAGTTAGCTATAAATAGGGCATTTCCATTGGTAATTAGGGAGATATTGGTTGTAATTACATGGGAAGGTTTGTTAGATTTCTCCTGCAGGTTCTTTAAGGATTATCCGATTAATAATGAAAGCAGGTCGTTTATCATTTTATGCCGACTTTGGTGAATATTTTAGTGCATAGGATACTTAAGGATCTTTTAACTGAAATAAATCTCCACATAAGATAAATGATTATATTTGTGATTAATTATTTGAGGAGCTATTTGTGCCCCATTTTAATTTTAGTCTGCCTGTGATATATCACGTACAAAAATCTGGTGTGCGCAAGTATTCTCGACAAACCACGAAATACTTCCTTGTCAACTTGAGAACCCAGCCCGTAATCGTTGACTAGTTGACAGATGAAAAATTAATTCTCCTAGAATTAAGCAAAGGAAGGAAACTGTTACTTTTTATTATAGATTTGGAAAAGGATAGTAAGTGAAAATAATTGGGGCCAAGATGGTCTAATTTCCTTTTTTAGCCATTTGCCTAAACGTGGCCCAAAAACTCAATTAAAAATAAAACTGGCCTAAGAAGGCTTAAATAGAGCACAAAATTGGGGATGCATGAATGATCTTGGCCTAATAATATATCATTTCCTTTTTAGACAGCAAACTATCAACAAAAAATAAGCGAAGGGGCCAAAACTAGTCCAAAATAGGAACGATTTGCATATAAACATGAGAAAAGTATTCCTGACCTAAAATTGGCCCAACACCGACTAATCGATTTTCGTAAAGCTGCGAGCACGTCGCCAGCATGGCAGTGACTGCAGTTGCAGGCATTAGAAAGTTGGCAGAGGATTACTCAGCCAAGGGTGGCAAACTGAGGCCGGCTAGCGCTCATTCGTGTTGTGGGACTTTTTGGGTTATCCTCTGACCGTGCTGGGCCATCTTACATTACAACTTTATCACATAAAGGAAAAGGAAGGGAAGGAGAAGATCATTTCCAGAAATGAAAGCATAAAAGGAAATTACTCAATCCTGGTCGGTTTATTCTCAATTAAAAATAACTACAAATAAGAAAAACCTCGGTAAACAAAAATTTACCAAACAAATAATGCTTAATAAGCTCAACGCCCTTTAATGTATAAGGAAAAAGTCGAACTTTTCAGAAGAGCTCTGAAATGGTTTAGTAAAGCTTATCAAAGGTATCTACTTTGCACAGACCTGAATGCTAGACATTGGCACTGGAATGGCACACGAACCAATAAAATGGGGCACATTTTATTTAATCTCACCAGAGAGACAAATGTCAACGACCACTTCCCTAAAGAACCCACGTTCTACTCTCCCCGTAGAGTTGGTTCCACTCTGGATCTGGTTCTTAGTGACAAAAATAATACTCCCTCCGAGCTGAGTGTCTTGCAAGCCCTCTCATCTCCTCATCTACCTGTAATATTTTCCTTAGAAACGACGAGAGGAAATATTATGGTACCAAAAACATACTACTTTTATAAAAAAGCAAAATGGTCTGAATTCCGGAGTTTTATTTATGAAAGAGTAAACTTAACATCAAGAACCATAGAATCGCTCAATACTCCTTCAGGATGTGAAGAGCAAATTAAAGAATTCGCAAAGACTATCTGGCAAGCCATTGAACGTAGTGTCCCAAAACGATCAAAGCTTCTTATAATTTGGAATTTGACAAAGAAACCTACAATCTAATAAGAAAACGAAATTCTTTGCGGCTTAAACGGCAAAAAACCAGCATTAGGTCCCTCAAAATTAGTGTTAATAGTCTCACTCTAGCAATTAAGAACAAAATTAAGGAGCTCCGGAATCTCCGATGGAAAAACATGCTAACAAATCTAGAATGATTTTTAAATAGAATTTTTAAACAAAAGTAATAAATGACAACGAAGGGCATATATATTCCAAAATAAACAGATATACTTGCAGATGAATTTAATCAGTTCCATAAAATTTCCAATAGGTTCTGCAACAATCTAGCAGAAATGATGTTGGCTAAAGCTTTGGAACAACAACCTAACCAAAGATCTTTACCTGCTGATGTATTAATAAAAACAAGAGAGTTAATGGGTTTACTTAAAAAAGTTAAAAACGGCAAATCTCCGGGTATCGATGGCTTGCGAATATAATACTTTAAAATTTACCCAAAAAAAGGAATAGTCTTCATATGCCTCCTATTCAACGCTTGCCTTAGGATGTCCTTCTTTCCGTCCATTTGGAAACAAGCTCTAGTTATACCTATCCTGAAGCCTGACTCCCCCTACAACTACAGGCCCATCAGCTTACTACCAGGTTCAGGTAAGCTCTTTGAAAGAGTAATCCTAAAAAGATTAAATGATTTAATGGCTAACAATAATATCCTACCTGATTTCCAATTTGGCTTCAGAAACAGATATTCGACAGAGCATTATCTTTTTCGTGTTACGAAGGAAGTCAAAGCAGCGATGTACAATAAATTGTCTGTAGGTTTGGTGACGCTGGACACAGAAAAAGCTTTCGATACAGTCTGGTATGATGCTCTTGTCTATAAACTTCAGAAATATAACACAACCCCATGCTTGTTGAACCTTTTACAAGCATTTTTAACCGACAGGAGGTTTCAAGTCAAAGCAGGAAAAAGCACTTCCCCCATGAAAAGTATTACCGCCCATGTGCCGCATGGTTCCTGCCTAAGCTCATCACTATATAACATCTATACGTCAGACTTCCCTTCCACACCACACTGCCAAGTTGCAGCTTTCGCAGACGACATTTGCATATATCGCATAGGCGCAGAGCCAAATTCCATTATTGCCAGCCTTGAAACGGCGTTAGAGCTTACATATCAATACTACCATAGATGGAAAATTAAAATTAATGTTTCAAAAACGAAGTCAATATTCTTCACCAGGAAGCGTAAGCCTGCTCACCTACCCAAGCGACCAATAACTTTTTTAGGGCAAATTATTCCCTGGAGTGAGGATCTCAATTATCTTAGGCCAATATTCGACAAAAAAATAACCTTCAGAAGTCATATTGAGCATATTAAACGCTTTAGAGTTTAAGACCGTGCTCTCGCTTTACCCCCTTCTTAATCAACACCAGAAACAAAGTCCTCATCGTCAAAATGGCAATCCAACCGATCATCCTATACGGCTCACCTACCTGGATCCAATGAGCTAAATATCCAGTAACAAAGCTTCAGATCACGTAAAATAGATACCTGATAATGGTACTTAATAAGCCGTTCTACTTTTCTTCTGAAAAAGTACACAGCCTTGCTGGCTTTAGTCCAATTTATAAGTTCGCTGCATCGCGCGCCGTGATAAGTTAACCGCGAAAGCAAATGACTCGCCCAATCCACCAATTCGTGCCCTCGCGAACTGATAACCGGCAGTTGCTACCACCTATCTCTTTGGCCGTAACCTAGCTTCATAGATTTTAGCTAGTTATACAATAAGTAGATAGTTAAGTTATGTCAAGCTAAGAATAAGTTCGAGGGTTTTGCCGAAATTTTGCTCTAGCTAATTAGAATATTCACATAGAAATACGATACTGCATATAGTTTTAAGTAATGTTCAAACGATGGTGAAATGAGTTTGTCAGAACACCTACTATATTATAAGACCTCTGTACCGCATACATTCTAATAAAGAAAAATTATATATAAAAAAAAGAATAAAAGAATTAATAATCATTTTTAGAGTTTTGTAAAATAATTTTACAAAACCCTACTAAAATCGCGTCCTGTCTGTCCATCTGTCCGTCCGTGTGTCACAGCAGTTTTTCTCGAAAACTACTTAAGCTAGAAACATCAAATTGTATGTAGGTGAAAAGTGGTGCTCTCTTCAAAGTTCAACTACAAAAAAATTTTATAAGGTATTTAAGGGGGGTTTCCCCATATAGGGGAGTGACTCCCGAAAAAAAATTTATTGAAGGTAGCCGATATGGGTATCAACTGAAAACTTTTCAAAACAGGTCTTAGTTTGGCAAAGTTTGCTTCGAGGGGCGCACAGGGAGGGGAAATACACGAAAAATTTTTGTCCCCCCTCCCCTCGCGATTGGACACCTGTGATCCGAAAAATCTGAAAAAAATCAAGAATGTAGGCCTTGATGAGTACAACAACAACAAATACGTGAGAAGTCGCAATTCAATCAACTTTGTTAGTAATAGTATGATTTATCGATTTTATATTTTCTTGAATAAAATCTTAACGGTACCCTTAAATTCAATAAAATTTAGTACACAGATGACTATTTATACGATCGATTTACCCTGCAAGTTTCATAAAGATGGAACCATATTTAGCGAAGTTATAGCGGTTTGAATTTTCCTGTATTACTATGGAACAATATGCGCTGCATGTATTACTATGGCAACATATGGCTATGGAACAATATGCGCTTTTTACCGACTCACCCACTACAGTTTTGCTAGGATTTTGCATGAAAATTTCAGGAATGATAGGTATCATGAATATCTTTGAGAATCGGTTGAGCTAGTGGTATCAGTAATCGTAAAACAAAATAGTGGCTGTTTTAAATGCGAAGATTGAATAATTTTGAGTTAATTTTTCTCAACTTCAACGTTTAAGGTGCATGCTTTGAACACTTGATTCAATTTAATGAATGACTGAAGATGAGTACCTACAATTAATACTCATAAGTGAAACAAGTCAAGGAGGCGGGAGAGAGCTCCTAGCAAAAGGGCTTTGTAACAACTCTAGGATTCGAAAAAATTGGCCATGAATCGATGATAACAGTACAGGAGAGTGGCCCCGGAAAAAAAAATTCATTAAACGTAGCCGATATGAGTGTGAAATGAAAGCTTTCATGGGAGCTTTTCAAAACAGTTCTTAAACACTCAGTTTTTGCTTCAGTGGGGGCACAGGGGGGGGGGGGGGGAAATACATGAAAAATGTGTTTCCTCCCTCGCGAATGGACATCTGAAATAATTATCAAGGGAGATATTTATGAGTATAACAATAACAAAAACCTCAGAAGTCTGAATTCGTTCAACTTCGTTAATAATAGTATGATCTTTGAATTTCATATTTTCTCCAATAAAATCGTCATTGACATGCTTCTTGATTTTATTCAATCTGGTGACTGCATTTTGTTTACCCAACTTGTTTATACGTTGTATTTCCTTTGAAGTTTCGACGAGTGGTTGGCAGTATTGTTGAGCGACCGGATCGATTGTTGCATTACGGGGCCCGCCTATCAAAACATGGCCGGACGTAAATGATGCATGGTCGTTCGGGTCACCTGATGCTGAAACGAGTGGGTATGATTTCAAAATTGCTTCGATGTCAACCATGATTGTCGTGAGTTCTTCATAGGTTAATGAGCCGGAAACAGTTTTGTGGCATAACTCCTTTCAAAATTTTACGGCAGCTTCCCAAAGCCCCGATGAAGTTTACCGCGTTGTCACAATAAATGTCTCGCAGTAGCCCCATCTGCCGATAGACCGTCTTAGGGCAAAAATAAAAGCCTCGGTAGTTAGATTTTTTATAACTTCAAGATGGATCGCTTTTATTGCGAAACAGCAAAAGAGGGCTTTATAAGTCCTTTGCGGGGCCTTTCCTCATATTTCCAGTCTCACATAAAATGGACCGCAGAAATCAACACCGGTTTTAAGTAAAGGTCGGGCTTGTAGCACTCTATCTTTTGGTAAGTCATCCGTTATTTTTTCGAACAGATTGGGTTTGAGTCAAGCGCAGCGGACACCGTTTTGTACGATTGATCTGGCTAAGATTTTCCCATTGATCGGTCAATATATCTGACGTGTGATTGCTAGGAGTTTTTGTGGTTCTACGTGGCTATTGTCGATATGCATCTGTTTAATTATCAGATTCATAATGGAATGATGCTTTGGAAGCAGAATTAGATGCTCGGCCTCATATGTGACACCTGCATTTTGTAAACTTTCACCCACCTGAAGAATATTCCGTTCGTCTAGAAACAGAGTTGATTGGAAATGGGGCTTCTGCTCTCCATACCCTTATGGGTTAGGAGATAATTTATGTCCTTTGCGAAACATGTGGACTGGATTCCCCAAATAATCCTGTGCACTGCCTCCTCTAGTTCTAGCACTTTAAGTTCTCATTTGCAGATGGTTAGGCTTTTTTTTATGTTAATGTTGTTCAGGAACGGAGGACAATATGTATTGTCTCAATTATTAATTTTGAAGGGAGAAGTCAATAAAAGCCTTGATTTTATGGAACCCAACTTGATAAATGTATTGTTAATTCCAAAACATAAATACACAGAATAAAAAATATGATAAGCTGTTATTAAAAATAGCGCGATACACTTGATTCAGATATTACAATATACAGGGTTATCCATTTCGTGGTAGGAAAGTATAACCCTGCCATTTGACATCTGTCAAAATTAAATGTCATCCAAAGCGTGTTTTTTTTAGTTCAAGGTTTGCCATTTAGAAATATGGATCGTTTAACTGTCGAAAAGTGGGTTAAAATTATTAAATTTTATTATAAAAATGGTGATTCTGCTGTATCAACATTTAAAGCTTTACGAGGCGATTACGGTCGACATAATGGACCTACACAGCAAACAATTTCGAACACAGTGTGAAAATTTGAAGAGACTGGATCGGTTATTGATATTGCAAGGCCTGTGCATCATCGCAACATTCGTTCTGCTGAAAATGTCGCTGTCCTTGCTCAAAGTGTGGAGGAAGACCCGCATTTGTCGATTCCTCGACGTGCTCAACATTTGGGCTTGTCTTACGGCTCATTGTGGCGGATTTTGCATTTGCATTTGCATCTCCATCCGTACAATATCCAACTCACTCAATAACTTAAGCCTTAAGACCATGCACAACGCAGAATGTATGCGAATTGGGTGATTGAACAACAAGCCATTTATAACGATTTTTCGAACAAAATTTTCTTTAGTGATGAGGCTCATTTTTGCTCAGTGGTTACGTAAATAAACAGAATTGCCGCATATGGGGCTCTCAAAATCCTCAAGTGATCGCAGAAAAGCCTTTGCATCTGGAAAAATTGACCGTTTGGTGTGCATTATGGTCTGGTGGTGTTATTGGGCCGTATTTTTTTGAAAACGATCAAGGAAGAGCCATTACAGTCAATTCTGACCGCTATGGACGGATGTTAACCGATTATTTTTGGAGAGAAATTGAAGATTATGATCTGGAGAACATGTGGTTCCAACAGGACGGGGCCACAAGCCACACAACACAGGCTAATCGAGCACTTTTGCGAGAGAAATTTCACGGACGCGTAATTTCGAGATTGA
Organism: Odontomyia ornata; assembly: GCA_963969285.1. Lineage (NCBI taxonomy): Eukaryota > Metazoa > Arthropoda > Insecta > Diptera > Stratiomyidae > Odontomyia > Odontomyia ornata. The sequence goes on along the minus strand of OZ017740.1, from coordinate 259,493,621 downwards.
GTGATGTCAATTGGCCCGCAAAATCCTGCGATCTAACACCTTTGGATTTCTTTTTATGGGGCTATGCGAAAGATCGTGTTTACGCGAACAATCCTCAAAATGTCGAGCAATTCAAAACCAATATTCGTAAAGTTATGGCCGAGATATTGTCGGAAATGTGCCGAAAAGTCATTGAAAATTAACTCAAAAGGATTGAGGCCTGTAAAAGGTCCTGTGGAGGACATTTGAATAATGTTGTATTTCACGTATAATGGCAAGGTTCAATCTTTATATTGAATAAAAAATTTTGTTTCCATCTTAATATTTTATAAGTTTTTTTAGCTTTACTTTCCCAAGTGTAAAATGGATAACACTGTACAACAGTTCTCTTGATTCGTGTTATTGAGCTTAAGTGAACAAGTGAATCGATGAAAAGGCTGTGGTTCAGAGTAATGGGAAGTGCCGCTTTTGCTTGTTTGCTATCTAGACTGAAATCTATGATACCTTGGTTTTTGGCCATACTTCTTCGTTGCCATTTAAAAATAATAGTCCATAAAACCACTGTTGGCAGCTGCTGAGCTTGGTGGATGAGATACCTCAAGATGTTAAATCCGCGGGATTTTGCTTTGATGGCACATGCTGCCATTGTGACTAAACTGATGCTTCTTGAATGGACGCAACTTGGTTGGCCACGAACTTTTGCAACGATGAAACGGCGCTCGGAACCACGCCAAGACAATTTTAAAGGTATGCGTGATCCTTCCATTATTGTCTTTACAGAGTCGTGTCATCAAGTCACATCCCAATTTTGCGGGATAGAGTTCCAAGCGCGGCAATGTTGTTGGTTTAAGTGGTGCTATCCGCAACTTGTCGCATAGTAGTCTTACTAATGCTGTTCCGTCCGTTGCCGTAGTACGAACATGACTTGCGACCCTATAAGGTTTTGCATTAAGGACATAACAATAAATGAATAAATTTCAATGAATCGATTGTGAGGCATACTGTGTGGCTGGTGGCATCGTCTTGTTGAAACCACATATCGTTGATGTCAAGTTCATTCAATTTTGGACTCAAACAATCTTCCAACATAACACGATAGCGCTCTCCATTGATGGTAACATGGGGATCGTTTTCATCCACGAAAAAATACGGCCCAATCACACCTCCAGTATGAAAATTGCACCAAACAGTAATTTTTTGCGGATGCAAGGGTGTCTCAAGAGCCACATGTGGGTTCGCTACTGACCAATAATGCATATTTTGCTTATTAAAAAAACCATTGAGCCAGAAATGAGTTTCATCGCTATAGATGATTTTTCAATGAAATTCTTCATTTTCTTCAAGCTTTACCAGAGCCCAATTGGAGAAGTTTCAAATGATCAATTGGCTTTTGTTTTTCAGTCAATTTGATCTTGTGATCATGTAGGCCAAGATCTTTTCGCGAAATACGCTACAATGTGGTTTGAGCGATGCCCAATTCTTGAGAACGACATGGAATCGACTGATTTGGCTTATTTTGATTCGATGCAGTTACGGCTGCGATATTTCCTTCGCTTCGAGGGGTACGACGCCTTTTTGCCACCAAAACATCCAATAATGAAAATTTGGGCTCCAACTTATCCATTAATGCACGCATAGCGTGTCGGGTGGGACTATTATTTCGGTGGGAAATTGCAGTAAGCGCTCTTAAAGTTGCAACCGCTGACTCAGAATTTCGGTAGTAATTTTTAATAACTTTCAAACGTTGCTGGTTCGTGAACTTTACCATGATGAAAATGTTGACTTTAACTAGCGTTTTGACATAAACAGTTCATTAAAACAGTTTAAGGGTGCGTCCAAATAAAGATACGAAATTGTTATGTCCCTTATACAAAATCCTATACTCCATATGCGCGATATCTGACAATACCTGACGTTTTTATGAATCGTTCCGCTTCATTATACGTTATCTTCTTCTTCTTGTTCGTAACACTACAGGCACTCTCGGGTCTTCGCTTCCTGCTAACGGCACCTTCAACTGTCTCGGTCCATTGACCGCGTCCTCTAATTTTGAAATCCGAGCAGCGATGAACTGTCTTCGTCGACCGAATCAGACCAGCGTTTCCTCAATTTCCTCACTAGTCTCCGGCCTTCAGGTCTCCCAACGAATAATTTTTTGGGTATCCGTTGTTCGTCCATACAATTCATGTGTCCAGCCCACTGCAGCTTCCACAGTCTGACATTCGTTGAGACCTCCAGCTTGTCAAAAATTTCATATCGAATCGAATTCGCCATTAGTCCCCGTCTAGCTTCGCTCCAATTATTCGCCTGAGGGCTCGTCGCTCAAAGGCATTCAATATATTTGCGGATGCTAGGGTTAGGGTCCATGTTTCACACCCATAGCATTGCACAGGTCTTATCACAGATTTGTATATTTGGAGCATGGTTTTCCTGTGTATGCAGCTGGTCTTCAAGATCGTCAAAACTGGATAAAATATTATATTTTATTTGCGAGCTGTATTCTTCGGCGTATTTTGTCTCTTTCATTACTGGTTCTCGTTATTTTAGCGCCTAAATACACAAATTCAGTATTCGCCAAGTGTGATATTTTATGTATGTGAGGTATTTTTCCTCGACTGCGTCATGAGCTTTGTCTAATTTTAATTGATTTGTAGCCCTACTATTTTTGTTTCGCTGTCGAGTTTCATGAAAACTTCTTTGGCAGTTGTTAATGACCGTGACAAAATGTTGATGTCGTCTGCATAAGCTACTACTTGGCTCGACTTGCATGGTAATGTACTTCGTGTATCGACAGGTAGCTTTCTTATGACAAACTCCAGAGCCAAATTGAATAGCAATGGGGTCAGCCCATCTCCCTGTTTTAGTTCGATATTTGTGTCAAAGGCATCGGTGAGCTGGTTATTGATGCGGACTTGGGAGGTCGTCGACGTCATTGTCATTTTGGTAAGACGGACTAATTTGGTTGGGATGCCAAAGCAAAGCATTATTTCGTACAGTACGTAACGATCAATACTGTCGTATGCTTGCTTAAAGTCAACGAAAATTTGGCGTACGTCTATTCATCTTCCATAAAGGCCTGATACTCCTTCTTGAGACTTGGGTTCTTCGCAAGTTTCCTTTCAATTGCCACAAACCAAACAAGCGCCAACTCCTTAGAATCTCCAGAGTCAGTTTATCTGGTTGTCTTCTTAAAGAAAGTTTCGCAGTTTCTTTCTACAGCTGTGGCAAGTTTTCAATGTTTTCAAGCTGCCAAAACCGCTCAATCTAGTTGTTCAAATTGATTGACTCATATATGCATACATAGCAGCCAACATTTTCTTATCTGCCTAGTAATTTCACTCGTCCTGCAACAACCCAACCAAACGCTATACTTTGCAAAATCTAGAGAATATGGCCAAGATTGATGCGCCGATTCATCACTATATCGTAATAATGCTCAGCTCCTGTTAGGAATCTATTGAACCCGGTTGATAAAAGTGTGGATCAGAAAGTTTGATGATAGTTGGTAGACTCCATGCGTTTGTACTTAAATATCTTGAAGTTTGATTCGCAGTGATTTGTGGCAGGATAAACGCTTCAAGTTTCATAGAATAAGTCATAAGTCTGCCTGCCTGATGTGCAGATGGCTGCTCTATGTCCAAACATCAGACAATTACGAAATAGTTAGCTTTTATAATAACCTCCAGTCACTGATCTCAATGGTTATTAGAAATAAGTCGTTGTTGAAGCCGCTATCTATTAACCAACAACCAGCGGTTTCGGAAGCTGTCAATCTAAATGTACCTGATACTTCACAAACTGCTCAATAAGATATGCAGCTGCAGCCAGCGTTCGTACTACAGCCGGATTGCTACAATTATGAAGAAACAGCGGAACCTGGTCAATCAATTGTCACTAGAGGCAACTTGCTGTCGAGGCCGCTTTCTATTAATCAACAATCTGATTTACTTATCATTAGCCCACCTGGTTCTTTGTCCAACAGCCGGGGAGCGATTCCAAAGATACCACCTGATATTCAACATCTTCAACAGATCTCGATTCTCCTGTAATTCGTGCTTCTATACCTTTGAAGAATATCGTCATCTCTGGAGTGGCGTACAAAACTTCTGTCGAAGACTTATAGCGTTATGTCAACAAAGAATTGGGATCACCCGTTAAAGTTTTTAGTTGTCATAAGTTGACTTAAGAAAATTTAACGGACAAAGTAGCTGCCTCATTTAAATTGGTAATTTCTGCAAATAATGAATTCGAATTACTTGTTAAGCCGTTTGAAATGAGACGAAGAAATTTTCGTCGGTCAATAAACGAAATATCTAAGCTGTAGTCTCAAGTAGTGTTGATGAATATTCTTATAATCATAATGTTTATCGCACTGCATACTCTTTAAACCTCAATGAATCTCTTTCAAACCTTAATATGGTTCAACTTAACTTCTCTTCTAATAAAATGTGTACCTCTATTTTTTACTAAGATGTACGAGGATTAAGGACCAAGCTTGACGAACTCTTAATCTTCTACCAACTTAGTAATGATACTATTATTTGCTTCTCCGAGACTTGGTTGAATGTAAACATTTTGAGTAGTGAAATGTTTCCTGATCATATTGTATATAGATGTGACCGTGACCTATTTGCTGTATCTAGTTCTCTTTGATCTGATTTCTGTGTTTCCGATACTTTAGAATGTGTTATTGTCAAAATTTGGCGCCAAAATCCGGACAAGTTAAACATTGTATTGAAAAATAATTTTTATTACAAAAATGGGAAAGTTTATAATTGTTTCTTTTAATAAATTGTTTATTGAACATAAAAAAAATACATTCACTCTCATTCTCTTGTGCTTCGATAACCGCCTCCATCCTCGGTCTGAAGCGTTCGCAGGCCCGTTTTAATGCGGCACGGTCCGTTTCGGCGAATACCGCTTCAATAGCGGGTCTCAATCAAGCGACGTTTGGATGTCTGTACTTGTTAGTGTCCCGTTTAACCACGCTCCATACATAGTAATCCAGAAGATTCAAGTCTGGGCTGTTAGGAGGCCAAAAGAAGGCCAAAACCTGAGGCGTCCAGCAGCCTTGTTTCGTAAAGAACACAAAAGCAAGTTACAGCGTTCAACGCGTTTTGTCCTTGCAGCTTTAGAAAGCATCTGTCTTATTTTAATTGTATAAGACTTGTAGCGGAGGTCCTCTTCCACGATTCGACGCATAGTTTTCTCACTTACACCGACAACTGACGACAATTTTCGCATTGACTGGCTCGGATCCTCCAAAATCAATTCCTGAGCCCGTTTAATGTTTTCGGGGGTCCTGAAAACGCGTTCTTTTGAGTGGAGTTTCCATGCTGGTGTCGTGGAACCTTTGTCTGACTTCTCCGATTTATTATATTTTGCAATAACTCCATACACAGTCGATCTTGGATAGCCGAAGAATCGAATGATTTCTGTGGCTGAGCGCCCAGCGCGGACACTTTCAATCATCGCGGCTCTTCGATTATACTCTGCACTTGGCTTCAACATTGCGATTTTTTCGAGGTTATGAATGTTCAACACATGTGTTAAACTACTTGTACGCAAATCACGACCTCTCGAAACCATATAGAATGTGGGGAAAATTCAATTGAATTTTGTCCGGATTTTTGCACCGCACCCTGTGCATAATGAATAGTCACTGCAATGACGCTTTCATTATTGACAGAAGTCCAACAGTCGGTTGTAAGACTGCAATTCACGATTGAGTTGATTAGAAGCTTCACTTCATTGAAGACTTTTTCATAGGCAGCAGGAAGTATAGTATCGGAAATGTGGCACAGGTTTGGTAAAGTATAAGAACTATTTAGCGATTTTATTAATCGTCGGAGTCTATAGTCTTCTACAATGCTGAATGGTTGAAAATCAACCGTAAAAAGAACCATCAAATTCGCGTCAATTTTTTGCTTTGCTGCCGTCGTCAATGTAGGTGGCACAAAATCGTTGAGTGTCCCCAATACCCATGAAGATCGCTTAATTCATGTTAGTTCTCGATTTTCTTGAGAATTTTGATTTTCACTTGTACCTGGTTGCGAATCCACAATTATTGTAGCTGATAAATTGGCGCTTTTAGTAGATTCATTCTAAAAATTAATTTTATAACAGGAATGGATACAAGCTAGTACATAGATAGATTCTTTGATTACGTTTAATGTATTTGAGGTGACAAGGTAGAGTTGGTTACGTGGGAATATACAGAACAAAGTAGTGAATGTATGTTGAATGTTATTGACAATTCAGGAGACGCTACTTTTGAACTTCACGAAGGAAATACATCTACGACATATCACTACAATTACTCACGGGCATATTTGTTGACCTGGTTTTTGTTACAAATTTACTACTGGGAAATTTGACTGCCGGATGTAAACCAACTACACTTTGCTGAAGAGATGGCACTTGGTCCAACAAATGAAGCAGTCCTCTTGGCGAAAATGGACAAAAAGATACCTGCAACGCTTACAGCACAGATCTAAGTGGTTTGAAAAACAAAACAATCGGAATGTGGGCGCATTGGTATTGGTAAAAACGGACAACATTCCATCGATGCAGTGGCCGTTGGCAAGAATTGTAGCAACACACACAGGACCAGACTGTTTAGTTCCAATGGTGTCTCTCAAGTTAAATGGAACTATCAAACTACGTTCTATAGTAAAAATTTGCAAACTACCATTTAATATGGAAGATCAGCAACAAGCAGAAACAACCACGAAATAAACCGACATAGGAAACCAACCGCCAAAAGTAACAACAAGATGCCGGCGTGGAAAACAGAAAAAAAGCCGCAAAAAACCAACCTTCTAGAATATTAGCAGTCTTATTCACAACGCTTTTTGTCCTTGGAGTATTACCACCTTCTACATTATCGGATGCCAATGAAACAAATCTGGATAGTGATATGTATGTTACATAGAACAAGTTGGCCAGGCTTCTGTACTTTCTTGCAACTCAATATCGAACTTCCACTCTCTGATTTAACAACAGATGAGATGAATATGCGAAGTATTAATTCCAGTTTATATTCTTTCTGTTCCATGGGCAGAAAAATAACCGAAAAAGTATACTGCTTGGACTTAGTTCACCACATCTCAGACACTATCGAGGACACCCGGGAAAAAATTCAACCTGTTGCACTTTAAGCACACTCGGACGAAACGCGGCATATTTGGGCAAATGCTCACAGCAGTCTTTGGAATGAATGATCAAATCATCACGGATGTTCAGAGTTTATCCGCAAATCAAGAGACACTTAAAACCTTACTCAACCATCAAGGAAAGATATCACTCCAACGTATAAAAAAATGAAAACAACCTTAAGCAGAATAAACCAGCAACTTGAACGATTCTTAAACCAACTAAGATACGGACTCGAGCAGATACTCGTAAATTAATCGAAAGACTGGTACTCTTCAGTTGACTCAAACCAAGTTCACATTCAGTTCTTAGGAACGTATCAGCGTGCTATCAATTTCATCAACGAAGTGGATTTGAAATATAGCAATATTTTAATGACTGTCAATAAGAAGGTTATTTGCAGACCTTCAGTCCTCCATACAAAAAACACAAACATTACATCCAGCCCATCTCACAATCATACACTCGACTACTAAAAAATTGTCAATTGGTTCTTGTCAAAACAGTATTAAGATTCACGGATACTTGCCAATCATTGATAACCACTGCAATTCCTGTTCAACAGAAACCTACGTTATTTACCGCATTCAGCATCCCTCATTTGATTTTATGGAATCAATTATCGCGATCAAATTTATTTCGAGATTACCACCATCGACTTCGAAAAAGCATCTGAACTAACTTCTGGAACGTATCTTCTTTTCAGTGCAACTTTAACTGATATGAGACCCAAGAGCAACTGCATAATAAAGGAGCTGTACAACCTTCACGACCAGCCTGTATGTCCACAAAGGTTCTTCCGGATATCATCACTAACTTTGCAGCAACTAATATCGATCAACACCAGGTCATTTGTCACACTTCAACCAGTCGATGCGCAGACAGTTCGCCAAGGTGTATGGATAGATTTGCAAATCAATGGAACAGCAATAATCAAACTCACCCAAGACTGCCAACTACACGCTGAAGAAGTCATCCTTATAGCTGATTAATGCCTCACTGGACGCACGCTCCCTACATACCTCTCACCAACTGTGCCAAAGCTGTACGCAATACTGTAACACACAGAAATCAAACTGCTGAACATTTCAATAGTCATCATGCACTCAGTCATTTTCATCTCTAATTACCGAATAAGAAGAGCTGGAGACAAGAATTGACGAGATTCATTGGAAAAGGATTAAATCCCATGCAACACTGTCGACCATCTCCATCACTTTGACTGGATTAATCAGCGTTACATTCATCATCAACATCACGTACTGGTGCATACGAAATAAATCTAGAGTAATCAACTGCACATCACTACCGTCCTCATTCACCACTTGGTATGACGAACACCGACTTTAAGATCCTTATGGTTCTTGGTGGGCGGTTATGTTAAGATTATGTAATAAACATAAGCAGTTGAGCAGCCCCGTGGTGATCAGGAGTGGCTGCTCCTGAAGAGATAAGGCGGTCATCCCGTCGAAAAGGAAACGACCGCGTACGCGTGCTTAACGACTAGTATTTGCGGGATCATATGAGACGGGTTCTTGTCGAGCTGCGAAGCTACATTACAAAATATTTATCACGCGTACTCTACTCTACGAAACATACCGATCAGTTTTTATTATCTTTAACATAGAAATGTTGTATTATGTGTCAACTAAGCTACTCTACAGTAGTTCTACATATTTTTGCCTCGTTAAAGTTAGCGGACACAGAGGCTTGAGACAAACTCAAACATTATACAAAAAGCAACCGTTACTTTCTCCGAAGAAGGTCGTTGCATTACAAGGGGAATGTCAAACCTAAAGATGTAAAAGTGGCCCAAGTGAACCACTCATATCTGCCTAAAGGATGGAACCTTGCCGGATGTAGTTTACTTTAAACTAATAGGGGTACCGGTTAATTCGTGCGGTTTTTGAAGCTTTATTATGAAAAATTACTTTTAGACGATCGGAAATGGTTTGTTGAGCGATGCCAAGTGATTTTACAAGGTCTTCTTGCGTTTGGGATGGATCTTGGTCGAGCAATGTCTCCAATTCGTGAATTTCAAACTTTTTTGGCTGTCCGGGCGGTTTTTGAAGCCGTTCATCGTCCTCCAAGTCAAAATTGTCGCTTTTAAACCGTGCAAACCACTTCAGGCACGTACGCTCAGATAGAGCATGCACACCATGCACTTCCACCACAATACGATGACTTTCGGCAGCCTTTTTCTTCAATGAAGAAGTACTCCCCGTAAAAACACTATTCGGCACAAAATTCCACATTTTCATAGTAAAAGAAAAGTATTGTTGTTTACGCTTCAGCTAAATGACACATACTGATTCTAAAACTATATGACAGTAGCTTTCCAACACATATTTGGAATGGCGAATCACTGGAATAAAAATCAAGTTACGCCATCTGGTAGAAACACGGATTTTTGGAAAAAAAGATTCTTACAATGGCGCCCAACGTGTGGCACCAAGAGGAAAACACCATTCTCCTTCGAGTTCTCACATTTTTAATTTTGGTGCAGGCAGAGGAACCGATTTAATTTTTATTGTTGCCCTCACCATTTGATATTGACGTAGCATACTTTGGAGGGTTCCGTGAAGTAAAGATAGAGTCACCGATAAACTTTCTTCTGGTGTGTGTTATTTGTTTTGTGGAGAATAAGGTCTATAGCATCTTCTGGAATTCTTCGTTCGTGGTGGCTCAGCCACCTGCTTGAAATTGAGTCAGTTTTTGCTGGGAGCTAATCTGATGACCGGCAGTGATAAAATCCGCATAATCAATTAGTCCTGACCGACACCCGGTTTGTTTTTAAGATTGGTTAGCGGTTTTTATTAATATACTTTCATAGAAGACAGGGAGTTGTATTCAAGGAGAGGGGCCTAAAATTACAACAACCATCTCTCCAATGTGGAAACAATTATTTCTTCAGTAGTGAAGAGGGAAATCCTTCAGTCTGTCCACGCCTGGGTCGGCATCAAAGAGACCGCCCTATTATAAACATAAGCAGTCGAGCAGCCCCGAGGTGATCAGAAGTGGCTGCTCCTGAAGAGATAAGGTGGTCGCCCCGTCGACACTGCTTAGTTTGTTTTACTAGTTTAAAGTAAACTACATCCGTCAAGTTTCCATCCTTTAGGCAGATATGAGTGGTCACTTCAGCCACTTTAACATCTTTAGGTCTGGTATTCCCCTTGTAATGCAACGACCTTCTTCGGAGAAAGTAACGGTTGCGTTTGTCTCAAGCCTCCGTGTCCGCTAACTTTAACGAGGCAAAAAAATGTAGAACTACTGTAGAGTAGCTTGATTGAGACATAATAGAACATTTCTAAAGAAAATTTATCGGTACGTCTCGTAGAGTAGAGGACGCGTGATAAATATTTTGTAATGTAGCTTCGCGGCTCGGCAAGAACCCGCCTCATATGATCCCGCAAATGCTAGTCATCAAGCACACGCACGCGGTCGCGAAGCTAGTTAGCTGAGCTCGGTGTTGTTTATAGCTCGCTGATACTTGTGATAGACCATCGGCACCCGTGTCCTACACGGGTTTTTGGAAAAAAAAATTCATTGCAATTAATTAGATCTAAGTCCAGTTCATTTTGCCTACAATCATTTTATTCAAAGTTCATTACTGTAATCGAGACTTGCATTAACATTAAAATATTTCAAATGTATATTTCACAGCAAAAATTTACATTAAAATATTTCAAATGTATATTTCACTTTATAAGCATTATTTCCAGTTCAATAACTCCAATGTGAAATTGCCGCCACCTCAAGCAAATATATATGTATAATAAAGTTCAATCAAAGAATACTGAACTTGCTTGAGATGGCAATAATTCTGTCCACGCACTAGCTAAAGAATTTATGCACTAAATGCAAAATGTTACTATAAATTAACCAAGAGTGGCGACAATAAAGCATTCATGTGGAATCACTTTTAATAAGCGTTTTCATTGTTTTTTCATAGCTAGATACTGCATTGAAATTAGCAACCATATGATTTTGCGGTGATGGTTTGTTTACGGAGTTAACACTTTTATCGAATAATACCAAATGGACTGAAATTGCAGCAACCAATTTGGACATTTCGACTCCTCATGCTCGTTTTCGTGAAGGTCCCTCGAGCAGTTTGCCTAGGCGGACTGCTCGATTACTACAGGTATTGTGAAATTTTTTTACAATCCTCTAAAAAGCATATCTAAGTCTCACTAATGAGACAGAGAATTCAGATGCAATGCAGGAAGATAGTGCGTAAGTCCTGTAGTTATTACAATGTTGCGGCTCACCAAATAACCAATTAAATTTTCCTCATAACCTCACATCAGCATGATCAAATTTTTCGAGATAAAATAACTGGATCTACTTCCAATGAAAAAATCATGCCTTAAATGCAATTGGCAAACAATCAGTCACTCAATTCACTCCACTCTTTCGGCATATGGTCTTGTTGCCAAATGTGCTGGATGACTTTGTGAACAACTTTGTGAACATTGCTGCCACCATATTTGATGAGCTCCACTGGAATCTCATCGATGCCCGGGGCTTCATTATTCTTTTGGGCTTTGATGATGGAACACACTTCATCCAGAGTTGGTGGAGCCAATGGAAGCTGTCCGCATACATCTATAGGCTCCGATGTTCTGGAGCTGTGCGGAGGATTAGGAGGCTCTTAAAATATGATGCCCATCTTTCCTTAATCTTGGTTTCATTAGCGATGATATTGCCGATGTCATCACGACAGAGCATGGTTTTTGGCTGATAATCATGTTTCAGGCTTTTCTCGTACTGTTGCTTGCTAGGCTTACATCTATACTTCTCAATTGGTCTTCATAGTATTTTCTTTTCTCAATCCTGATTATCTTATTCGCTACTCTTCTGAGATTTTCACACTATTTTCTCTTTACCCTGGTTTTCCTACCTACGTATTCTTTGTACGCCTGATTCTTTTTATCTACCGCATTCCGGCACTCATCATCGAACCAATAATTCTTCTTGCACCGGGCATGATGTCCAATCGTCTGTTCTGCCACGGTCTTAATAGCCGCTTTCACTTCAATCCAGACCTTGTTGCTTGTCTTTAGCGATGCGTCTGATAAAATGGGAGCCAGCTGGTTGTCCAGGGTCTCCGTAAATTTTTAGCCACAGACATCGTTTGGAGCAAATTATTGTAGCGAGCGGTCTTCGCCGAATATGCCTTTGACATACGACATCGATAGGTTAATTTAATCAAGTAATGATCTGAGTTACAATTGGCTCCTCGGCATATACGGACGTCAAGTATGCTCAAGGGCGAACGTTGTTGGATCAGAACATGATCGATCTGGTTTTGTGTGATGCCATCCGGTGATACCCAAGTCATTTTATGAATGCGTCCATGTGGGAAGCAAGTCGAACGTATGACTAGGTTTCTGCTACATGCAAAGCCAATCAGGCGCTGGCCGTTGTCATTTGTTTCATCGTGGAGGCTATATGCTCCAGTCGGTCCCCGAAGAGCTACCTCATTGCCAACCTTAGCGTTGAAATCATCCAGATTTATTTTTGTGTCGTTTGTGGGCAATGAGTCGACCAGTCTCTCCAGGTGATTTTAAAACGTTTCCTTCCTTTCTTCGTCCTTTTCTTCGGTTGGTTTTAAATTGATATTGACTGGCCTGTTGTAAAAGGTCCTTAACAGCGCCAGGGTGATTGAGTGATCTGACATTTCAGGATCCAATGCCACAGTCCTTTTTTCGTTTGCGAGGTCGTTGCCGTGAGTCCAATCCATTCCGAGGCCTATCTGCAGGTTTCGAAACATTTAAAGGTTTTCCAGGGACGGGGAGTTAGCTCGTCGCCCAACTCCATTCCGGCGGCATGGTTATCATGTCGATTCCGTTATCAGGCGCGGAAGATTCGCCTTCACCCTCTTACGTCCTCACAAAGGACTTGTTAGTAGGATTTAGTAGCAGAGCTGTAGATGTATTTACAGTTATTAGCATTTCTCGGCATTTAATGTTACATTATTGGGGAACCAGTAAACCCAATGTGCACCCCGAGAGCATTTACTACCATTTTTGGGGGGTTTGGGATGAGGAGTTATGGAAGCTATGGGTTGGGGAAACAAGGGGTTCCCTCCTCCTTTCTCAAACGAGCTTGAGCCCGTCTATGGCGGTATAAACCGTTACATATCTTGAACGTTTTTAAACGTTCTGCGCATAAGTTTAGTTTGCAATTTTAGTTCTACCACTAAATTTCAATCCCCAATAGGTTCTATTGCTGTAATTTAATTAGTGAAAAGCAAAAATTTTTTATTTATATTTACATTTCTTTAATTCGGTTGAAGAATTATTATTTTGTATGTATGGATTATTATAAAGTAAACTTTTTATTACTGGAAAGAATTGAATAAAATTAATTGTTAAACCGTAACCTACGGTCTTTCCATTTCGTTTTACCTGACCGGGTATAGGACCCGCAACGATGGCAGGCTCCTCCTATAACATGGTCCAGCCATCGGGCGCGCTCCTCCGTTTCTTGTTGTTTAACAGGGGCTCTTGCCGGGTAGAGTGGCCTTCCGCTCGCGTGCCCTTTTATGGTATAGAGTTATGTGATTCCATCACATAATTCTATAACATAAATTGGCCACGTCTATATTTCTCATTTGATGGAAAAATTCATGCAAATTATGTTTGTATGAGTTTTTCACTCAAATGGGAAATATAGGCCACGTATACGTTTGGATCTTGATCCGGTTGGGAGGACCATCTCTTATTTGTGGGCCATAAGGATCGTCGGTAACGACGAAGTCTCTCTGAGTCCGTCCGTTTTTGCTGGGCCCAATTTGTTCTTCGAAGAAACATTTCAACCCTTAGTAGGTTACAACGGCCTCGACACCAGTCGATCGGCATTCGACCCTTTTAATTCGTGAATGCGAAATATTTTTGTAGTGGGACCTTGCGCTAGGGGGAAAGAACCCGCCCCACGACACCGCAACGCTAGCCTGCCAGCGCATTCACACGACCCCAGATAAGGCCAATCTCGGCGGATTTTAACATCCTCTTCCACTGAGGCAGCAGACTATCGCTGCAATCCTGTACGGACAATTATCTTACTCCCTATCACTACAATACTTCATTGAAATTTCCAACCATTTGATCTTGCGGTGATGGCATTGTTTGCGGATTCAACACTATTATCGGATGATACTAAATGGACTGAAATTGCAGCAACCAACTTGGACATTTCGGCTCCTCATGCTCGTTTTCGTGAAGGTCCCTCGTGCAGTTTTCCTAGGCAAACTGCTCGATTACTACAGGTATTGTAAAATTTTTTAAAATATCCTCAAAAGCATATCTGAGTGTCACTAATCAGACTGAGAATTCAAATGCAATGCAGGAAGATAGAACGTAAGTCTTGTAGTTATGACTGTGCTCCGGCTCACCAAATAACCAACTAAGTTTTCCTCATAATCTCAAATCAGCATGATAACATATTTCAATAATATAACTGGATCTACTTCCAATGAAAAAATCAGGCCTTAAATGTATCTGACAAACAATCAGTCACTCAATTCACCAACAAGCAAACATTGAAATGTCTCCCCATCAAATTACACGAACTTGTTACCAAATCCGCCAACAATTTCGCGAATCGAAATTGCTGCTACTCATTCTGCTCCAACGCTAAATTATAACCAGAGGATGTTGTATAGTGTTAGTGGGTTGACATTCAGCTGGATAAGTACGACGAAGGTAGGTCGATTGGTTTTCGACCTAACAAGATCTATGTTACCTATTTTGGTCTTAGGTGGTAAGCTTGGTGGTCTTTCATTCAAGTCGATGGTGAATAGGAGGAAGTGATTCGATCTGATTCCATCATACTATCATGTACTGAGTCGTCAAAACTTGAATTTACATCCAACGCGATCCTACATTCATAACGCGGTTATTTTCTTCTTACTATGCTATTCGAAACCACCAACCGCACTTTACAACATCTTGCAATTACGTCTATAGTCTTCGCATGACATCGAAATAACTCGAGAGTTTTTTACTCGACTTCCTCTTCTTCAAGATACTCGAACGGATGGGTAGGTTGGAAGGTAGTCGAGTGAATGGTTGGTTTGGATGGATTGGTTTCGCTGGGGTTGAAGAGGAACGCAATGGAGCGCTGGGCGACAAAGCAATTGAAAAGTTTCTTCTTCGTCTGGCGGAAGAGAGCTGGAGCTTGTGCTGCCTTGATGTTTCTTTTTTCCATTTTTTGTGTGACTTACTTCGACCATTGTTTTGTCTAGTGTTCATTTTTATAGTAGCATCATTGCATTGTCTTCCACGGTTAGTGTTTAAGATATTGTTGGAGCTTCTGTTTCATGTCGGAGCCCGGGAGCATTATGTGCGTTCAGATGAATGAACCACCATCAAATTGGTATTGGTAGGAGTTATGTTCTGTTTGCAGAGATATTACACAAGCAATATATGCCATACAAGTATAACTGTAGACGCATGCTGCTATGCAAGGACGTAGGAGTTTACCGTTTTTTATGGGATTTGTGGTCGTTCTTTTGTTTGAAAATCGCATTATAAAAATATACTGCCAACTAAAAAGCGTATTGGGTGGAGCTTTTATTTTTTTACGAATCATTAAAATGCTGTAGGAATATTGGATTTTGAGGAAGGATATGCAGGCGTATAGAGAGATTTATTTGGCAAAGATGTGCTATCTTGTTTATGATTCATTTGGGCGGATTTGATGTGACTGGCGTTTAATTTATGTTGAATGCGTATAGTTGTATTAATTTCAGTAATTATCGGCTGATTTATTTAATATCGCATATTTTATTTATGTAGGCATTAATTGACTTTCAATAATTTATGGTGATTGGTAGACAAACAGAATTTTGAAATAACCCATCACGGATACATGAGAGTTTCACGTTTAACAGTGCTTATAAACATTGCACCATCTGTTCCAATATGTGTAGAATAGAAAAGAAATGATTCAATACAGCTTAATTTTGGCGTCTCAATAAAACATGCCCGCAGGATTGAGCTGATACATCTGCTGTCCATATGCATATTCGAATAGGCTATGCAGATTGAAATGATAGAAGGGCATCAACACTTGTTATTTTCAACAATTTAGAAAATTAATTATAATAAAATAATGATGAATTGCTATTAACAGTTAATATTTAATCATCCAGCCTTCGGAGAGACTTTTCCAACCTTTGAGATTTATAAATTGAATATCGTTAGTCGAAATATTTTCAAGAGAAGTTTTTTAATCGTTGTGTAGTGTTTGTAGTGTGTTACTGTGTCCGTAAAGGGCTGCAGCGGTGATCTGCTGCCGCAACGAGCGAAAAAGTAGTGCTAAGCTAGAACTGGGGACGCATAAGTGCGCTGACAAGCTAGCTTTGCGGTGTCGTGGGGCGGGTTGTTTCACCATAGCACAAGGTCATAGTCAAAGTCAAAAGCGCTTTATTTAATACTAATCGTGATTGCAGGCGTGATACCTGTCGCCCTCCTTGCTAGAGAGCGCCGCGCTATTTACCTGCGCCGAAACGAGGATGCGAGGGAGATGGTTGTCCGCGAGGAGAGACAACGCTCGCTCAACGATTGGCAGCAGTCTTGGAGGAATTGCACGAAGGGAAGGTGGACTGCGCGCCTCATCCCGGATGTGAGACCGTGGCTAAATCGAGGGCATGGTGAGACTGACTTCTATCTGAACCAGCTGTTGAGCGGGCACGGGTGTTTTCAGTCTTACCTGCACAGGATCGGCAAGTCACGGTCTCCCGATTGTCGGTTTTGCCCAGGAGAGGAGGACAATGCCTGTCACACATTTTTTGCGTGTACCAAATGGGCCAGGCTGCGAAGGGAAGAAGGGAGACGGGAGAGCTCACCCCGGATAGTATAGTTGCGGTGATGCTCGAATCGGTTGACAAATGGAACCAGGTGGCACATTATGCTCGGGCAGTCCTAAAAGATA
Organism: Odontomyia ornata; assembly: GCA_963969285.1. NCBI lineage: Eukaryota > Metazoa > Arthropoda > Insecta > Diptera > Stratiomyidae > Odontomyia > Odontomyia ornata. The sequence continues at coordinate 259,476,545 of OZ017740.1, read as the reverse complement.
AAAGGGACTCACAGCAGCCGGAGGCACTGGGGCTGGGGGATCGCTCTTCTGGCATTTCCTCTCCCCTCCCGCTAGGAAAGGGACTCCCCAGCTTGAAGGCGCCCCACGGCGTAACAAAACGAGACCTGGTCCGAAGTAATGTGTCAAACGGTTCCAGGCTAGGTTCTCAGATTGACAGGGGAGGTGTTTAGTGGGTAGTCCAAAGGTATCCTCCATGGGAGTCCCACACTGCCAGACTCGGCGGGCATAAATGCCTTCACCTCCCTACCACAAAAAAAAAAAAATACTAATCGTTATAAATTTTTAAAATAATATAAAGCAAATTCCAAATAATAACAATAAAAAACTTAATGGCCCAAATGGCTCTCTAAATTTATACGTTATCATTAACACATTTCATCAAAAAAAAACTATAGCAAATTCAATTAATTAAGGTTATTACATATTTTTAGAATTCAATTGGAAAAAGGAGAAAAAACCAACCAACACTATCCTAAAATTATTTATGATTTAAACACAACAGTGAAACTTTGATCCTACACCTAATATGTTGTAACTTAATCCTAATAAAATGCAATCAAAAACTTTATCTTATACTAAAAAAATTCTATGACAATGTTCCTAACCTAAGCGTTTAACCTTATCTCTAACGTAATATAGTAAACATACATATACCTAATCTATACCTAATTTTTAACACAAATAAATAACACTAAATGTAGCAATAATGAGCTGAAACTCAAAAAACTAAATAACGAAACAAGTTGTGTAAGCAGGAGAGTGCTCCTACCAGAAGGTCTTTGTAAACAACCTAGGGTTAGAAATAAGTTTTCTAATGGTGTGAATCGATAATTTGAATTATTCGTCCAATACTTGGATATGAAATCGTTCAAATATGCAAAAGATGCACAGTTTCTTTCATAAGCACAGTGCTGCCGCCGTTTTGACCTAGCTTAACTGATTTTCCTGAATGCTCGGCCGATTGAACATATTCAAGTTAATCACTATTACTTAAATTTTCATGAAAATTGAAAGAAAATAAAAGTGCCTAAGTCAATTTAAATATATATGTATAGGGTTTTCCAATAAGAGGTGTTATTTTGAATAGATCTTGTGATTTAACACCTTGCGACTTCTCCCCTTGGGGTCACGTGAAAAAGAAGGCCTACGCCAACAGCCCAGCGTAGATTCAAGACCTCTTTATAATAAAATAAACATCCGATCATTTATATTTAAAAAAATGCATTATTCTTTTAATATCAAAATAACACCCCTTATTGGAAAACCCTATATCAACCATAAACACGTGTTATTGTTGTTGTAATTACATACAATTGAAATGGCTATAACTCACTTGATTATGATTCGATTTCAATTAAATTTTGTATACGTATATAACTTATATCAGTCTATATAACTGCAAAGTTTCAAGAAGTTTAAAGGTACCGTTTTGATTTTATGGGCAAAAAAGGGAAAATCTACAAATCATACTATTATTAACAAAGTTGAGTGAATTTCGATTTCTAAGGTATTTGTTGCCCTTGCGCTCATAAAGGCCCATGTTTGTGATAATTTTCATATTTTTCCGCTGAAAGGTGTCCAATCGCGAGGGGGGGGGGGGACACAAATTTTTGGTACATTTTGCCTTCCCGTGGACCTCCTAATTCATAAAATGATTTTTTTATTTCAGATTCTAAAAGTTATAATCAAGACCTTTCATTTGATACCACACTCGACTACCTTTGATTAAAAAAAATATTTAAGGGCCAATTCGTTATTAGGGGGGACCCCCCTTAAAATTTTTTTAAATTTTTGTTAAGACCTTAACTTTTGAGAGACCATCACTTCTGACCTTTTCACAAAGTTTGAGCATTCTAGCTTCTATAGTTTCTGAGGAAATCAACTGTGACGCACGGACAGACGGACGGACAGACGGACAGACAGGTCATGAAACTAGTAGGTCTTTGTAAAAAAAAATTTACAAAGACCTAAATCCACAAAAACTGGAAATAAACACGAATAATTTAGACATTGTCATTCAGCCACCAATACCTGGATTGCGCCGTCTCAATTCGATCAGCTTCAACGAATCTAGCAAATGAGTATCTCCGTTGGAATTGTTGGTCTCGTGAACTCAAACTCGGAGGATATTTTATCTTCTTATCGGTGGCCCGTCGATATATGTGATATATGACTGGGACACCGTCAGAATCAAAAACATATCGATTCATCTCCAAATACACGAATGCTTCTGGAGGAATAAAGCCAGTAGCGATGCAAGTCGCTATATACCCGTCTGTAGGGTGGAACGGCTGTGAAATCCAAGGGTTTTCACTCACAGTCACAGATCTTGCGATATGGTTCCGAAGAAGTTTCAATATGAAGATATCGACCCTCGTCACTTCAGCAGTTTGATAAATTCTTCTATTCGATATATAATGTTTCCAATCCGTCTCAGGCTTTCTGTACAAACCAGTACATGCACGAAGACATTTCCTTTCGAAAACTCTTAATTTTTCCATAGTACTAACACTCTGGTTGTACCAGATCTGGCATCCATATGTCAAAACTGGACTAACCAGGGTCTTGTAACAGATAGTTTTGACCTTTTGATCAATGTATTTGGAATGAAAGAGTCTTCGTAGGGCCATCACTACTTTAAGTGCCTTACTGAGCATGATTTTCACATGTTCAGTATAGTACAGATACTGATCGAGATAAACACCAAGGTATCGAACAAAGGATTTATGTGGAACCCGTTCTAGACTACCCTCGCCAGCCATGATGTGGAAATCTTTCCAAATACGTTTCAGGTCTTGACTGACCCCCTGCAGCGTTGTCCGAAACAAGATTGTTTCACACTTTTGCGCATTGATTTTCATTCGCCAATTGTCAGTGTACAGCTGTACATCATTGAACCTTTTTGGAGGTTTCTCTGAACTATTGCAGCTTTTCGGTCTGCCGTATAGATGATCAGATCATCAGCAAACGCTACCAATGATCACGTTGGCGAGACGTTAAAATCAAAGCCGTTCAATAGTTTGCGAAAGAAGATTGGGAAGAGCAGAGGCGCAGTAACTATTACCTGCTGTAGACCATTCAAGCCCTTGAACTCGCGCATTGTTGTCAGATTTCCATCAGCTACAACAAACGATTTCCCGTATAACATATTACACATCATGGCGACAAGGTGTCTGGGGAACTTGTCCTGAAAGTGTTTAAAAACTAGTCCATCTAACCACACCGTATCGAAGACTTTCTCCATATCAATGAGACATGATCCAACGCATTGTCTATCATTTAGTTTCCAACAGATGTCTGAGGTTACTTTCTTTATTGCATGTGTGGTCGAGTGCCAGGCACGAAAGCCAAATTGGCAATTCGGCATCAACTCATATTCCTCAATGTGGGTGTTTACTGCTCTGTTGAGTATCACTTCAAACACCTTGCTGATGTTAGGCAGCAAGCTGATTGGGCGATAGCTTTTGGGGCATGAAGACTTTTTTCCTTTCTTCAAGATCGGAAATACCTTAGCCTTTTTCCACTCATTTGGGAAATATGAATTGCTCAACATGTTGTTGTCGGAGAACTACATTTGGAATACCATCAGTACCACATGATTTCTTGTTGTTTATCCTGCGAAATATGAAACACAAGTCTTCATAGCTGACAAAATAATCAATAAGATTCAAGCTCGGTATGAGGTCAGATGTTAATGTTTCATTGAAATCAAGAATTGATTGGCCGTTCAGGGTTGATTTGAAGTCGGAAACTTTTGCTTCAACAACCTCTGAAACTATTTCATTCCCTCTCTCAGGGGTTGGTAGATGAACCTGTTCAAAATGTGATCCAATCAGGGCAAGTTTATCCAATCCTTCACAAACGATCCTGTTTCCATTTTGATTCGGAGTCGTACTATCAATTTCGATACCAGCCCCATCGAGAAGATTTTTCTCATTACTAGTGACTTCAAGATTCGATACCTTCACTCGAGACTTCTTGCGGAATATGCTATTCACTTTCGTGAACACGCCATCTGGGTCCTGTGGGCTAATACCCCTCAATTTTTCCGCCCATTGATTGCTGACCTCACTCCTGAAGTATGAACGGATTAAGTTCCGGACATTCTTCAGATGTAATTTCAACAAAGTCAACGAGGGATGGTTATAGTCCAAAAATCGTCGATAAATATTGTTGACGCGTGTGAGAAGAAGGCTTTTCAATCTTTTCAACCTTGCGATGGTTGGTGTTTTATATCCTTCCATATTGTTTCAAAGTTTAATCTTGGGAACGACTTTCTCAATCGTTTCCAACGTCAGCTTCTCTGACTTCGACAAATAGACATCTATTTCATTGTTTGTTAGATTCCTGTCATTAGGAACCATTGAGCAAGAGTTGCCACCATCAGAAGAGGGACATTGCTTCTGGTACTCCCGATTAAACTTGTTTTGAAACTTTCCCCAGTCTGTTTTTTTGAAGTTCAACCGATGATTTTTGTGTTGGTCTGGAATGAGGAAGAAATCATCCCTTTGATGATTGATTTCCATTACGATTGCGTTATGGTCGCTATCATAAGGCAGCACCTGCAGTTTCCGTTGAGGACTATTAAAGTTGAATTCGAGTTTTGCGTCAGCAATGCAAAGGTCCAAATATGAATTTGTCCTAGGGCATGTTGGGAACTCCGACGCATATAGATTGCACCTGTATTCAATCTGGTTCTCTGTTATACACGATTTCAGGAAAACACCTCTTGGATTATTGGTGGCGTTCAGCCATGATGTATGCTTGGCGTTCAGGTCACCAGCAAGAATATAATAATTATGAAGCCTGCTCAATTCGAGTATTTCAAACAAGGAATTGAGTTCCTCCTTGAGCCTGAGAATAGTTCCACGGGTTGCATAGGCAGAGATAACGAAGAGGTTATCCCCACCTGGCAGTGAGATTTTGATAACGGACACTTCAAGAGATTCAAAGCTTTTGAATTCGACTTTTTCAATATTTTGGAAACAATAGGGTCTTCGAACCAATATCCTGGTGCCACCTCCCCCATCACCTATTACCCTATCGTTTCTTACGAATTCAAAATCCTTGAATGTCATGGAGTGCCATGAATTGAGGTGGGTTTCGGTGAGAAGCATGATGTCAGGCTTTTGCTTAACAATGAATTCAAGGAGATAATCACACGGATGTATAGTAACAATGGAGTTGACGTTGATCGAGATGAGACGAATCCTATCCATGGGAATGTGACTGGATGACAAACTATTTTGGAGCATGTTGGCCTAAACGTTGAAAAACGAAATTGATTTTTTGGTCTTGCTTATTAATTCTATCTGAAAGCGATTCAAGTTGCTGGTAGATTTTAAGAAGCAGCCCATTATTGCCACTTACATTATTTATTTTATTTACATTGTTGTCTGCTGGTCCTCTGGCAGCAAGTGCAAATGATACCCCGGGTTTGATGAAGTTGGGAGGTAACAGATTGTGATTTGCTTTGGTTTGCTTTGGGGAAAATTTAGCTCTTGCATCTTGATACCGAGGGCATCCTCGGTATGATGCTGGATGACCAAATATACCGCAATTAACACAATACAATTTTTCTTTTGGCTCCATCTGAGCCATTTTGCATTCACCGGGGGCGTGAATATCTTTGCACTTAACATAGCGATAGTGCATTGCACAATTGGCAGCCGAATGACCGACTCTTTGACACCTTTAACACTGGTTGATCTCAGTTTTTTGGAGGCGTCCCCACCTCACAACTCTAAAGTTTAAGGCACTCGGACTGCTGTCGTTGGAAATTTGGACCAAATAAAATGGTAATATTTTACCTTCTACAGTTGATCTCCTTGTAGCAAAATTTTTCACACAAATGAACTTAACAGCTGGTGCTGCTTCCTGCAAAATTTCAAGGAGATCAACTGTATTCTCCCCAAAGTCCAAGCCCTTCAACAGGAAGGTCTGATTTTTTTCCGCCTTTGCCGTATATGTGAAGTGGGGAGCTTTGACACTATTAAGAGCATCTTTCGCCAGGGTGAAATCAGCCAGTGTCTTTGTCTTGATCGTGAGCTTATCAGCGGTCACTCTCTTAACTTCAAAGTTTTCGATTTTATGTTCGGCTGCCAATAACCGAACCATATCTCCTCCACGCTACCCAAAAACGTTTATTGGAGGAATTCTCCCATTTACCTTATTAATTTTCTTAGGAGAACCAGCAGACACACCAGTTGGCTTCTTCTCCTTTTCCTTATTTTTTAATTTTAAATATTTAATGAAATTATTACTACTATCAATACTACCTATGTTATCGTTGCTCTCCATCTCGATGTCCATTTCTTCGTTCATTGCAGATAGCGCCGCATAATAATTGGCGCTGTCGTTCGCTCCTCCTGCGCTCAGGATATTTTCAGCATCATGGATTGATGGCTTGCTCGTATCACCAATTGAAGAGTATGTGCTTACTATTTATGCAAATACTCTTCCTTTTATTTAATTCTTAATTAATTGACGGTTGCAGGGAGCTTCTTGTTATACTTAACAATAAACAGATTAATAAATAATAATTTAATTAAATTAAATTTATTTGAAATAACGGAACATTAAATGAACTGAACTATTTGAACTCATTGAATCAACTGAACTTTCCACAAAAAATCCATGTTTTTATATACAATTTCACTCGTCATGGCAAACTGCATTTATACATTGCCAGGTGTCAAATTGGCAAATTGCAAAGTGTGAAATACAGAAACGTCGCTACATAGTCATCCCATTCAAGAAATGAGTCGACATCTCAACCTTCCGTTATGGCTAGTTTAGCTGCTTTGTCAACCAATTCGACGATGTGAAATTTTTCCGATTTTGGTATCCAGTATAAGAGTACTAGTGAGTTAAGGGTTTTTCTGATTTTTTCTGTGATGAGCTTGTGATTTGTGTTGTTTGTGATCCCGTTTATTGCGTTGGTGGAGTTAGTGAAAATGGCTAGGGTATTTTTGGGTTTAGATTCCACGTAGTTTATAGCTTCCGTATAGCTTTTAATTCTGCATTTGCAACTGTATAGCAGTGAACGGCTATACAAGTATCTAGTTGGTTTTTTGCCGCGTCCGTGAAGATATCTTTGCTTTGTTAGTAGTAAGGTTCTGTAAAACTGCTTCAATCGAATTTTTGAAGTTTTCATAATTTATTGTCTTGTAATTGTTGGGGATGTTGTTCATGAAATTATCAAATTGGAATTTTACATCGTGCGGATTTGGTAGTGCAGAGCCAAACAGGTGTTGTTGTAGATTTCGACGTATTTTCTGTATATTGTGGCATAGTTAGTTTTTTCTTGATTTTCCGTGATCATTTCTTTGAAGTCTTGGCGATATAGGTTTTTTCCAATTTCTTTGGCAAGGAGTTGTTCAGATCTTAGTCTGGCTGGTAATTCTTTAGCTAGGGCAAGCGATAGTATATTTGGCGCAGTCATAGGGACCCCGAGACTTCGTTTTGTGGCTTTGGCTTTAAAACTGTCTATTTTGTTTACAAAGTAATTGGGAGAGTGAATAATGTTAGTTAGATTGTTTTCTATTACCGGTCTTAATAGAGATTTGAAGGTGCCTTTTTGGGGGGGAAGGCCATGTTTGGGGGAGCTGATTTTGAAGGCTATGCTGATTGTTTTGTTTGTTCTGTTTAGGGGTTTATTGTAGAATCCGTTGAAGTGAATGTGATTATTAAAGTTTCTGCCTAGGAAGCTGAAATTTTTGACAAATTCTAATTGGTTGTTACCATATTTTATTTTGTTGAGATGAGTTTTTTTAGTGTAGAATTCTATGGCTTGCGACTTTTCCAAGTTCAGGGGGAGGTTTAAACTATTACATAAGTCTGTAAATTTATTGAATTTTGTTTGTAGATTATTGAGGTTATTTGGTCTGTTTTTTCCTTTACTTATTATTAAAAAGTCATCAGCGAATTGAATGAGTGACTGTCTGTGATATTATGAAGGCTAGATGTGTAGAGGTTGAAAAGGAGTGGGCTCAGTACGTCCCCTTGCGGAAGTCCACTATTTATTTCGGTCGAATCCTTGCCTAGATGTAATTTCCTGTACATTATGAAGTCTAAGATCCACGAGATATATTCCCTCTTGATATTGAAGTTAGACATGATATTGAATAGTTCCGGAATATTGACTCTCTCATACGAACTAGCAACATCACAGTTGATAATCATGATATTTTTAGCTTTCTTGTTTTTATTTAGAAGGTGTATTACAGTGTCTATACATGAAACTGCCGACTTTCCCTTTCTGTAAGCAAAGCAGAAGTTACTCAGAAGGATTTGGTGTTCAATGTCACTGGAAATTCTGTTTTTGATTAGGCAGTTAATTATTTTTAGCGGAATACTTATAAGTGATATAGGTCTATAACTTTCTATTTTATGTAGTGGTTTGTTTTTTTTGGGATGGGTACGATTTTGATATCTGTTAGTTCATTATGTACGAGTATGTTGTTACTTTTGAAGCTATCGTTTATAGAATTTAGCAGAGCTGATTTATTGTGGTGATTGAGGGAGTTTATAATATTATCATCAATTGCATCTAGGTCCAGAGATTATTGGGGAGGGAAGGAGTTCAGGGGGAATTGAGCGGTTGATGTTTATTTTTTATTATTTTGAGAAAGTTCTTACTGTTTCCGGGATCCCATTGCGATCTCGGGTTGTTGTTGTTGTTTTTGACTGCGTTGACAAATTTCAAAAACTGTTTGATGTCTCCACTTTGGTTTACGTCATTAATTTGTTTGTCCCACAGTTCTCTTTTAGCTTTACACTTTCTCTCCATTTATTTTGCCACTCCAAGAATTTTGCTTCATTTTCATTACTTTTTATTTTTCGGAAATTTCTCCAAGCTTTTGTTTTTTCTCTCCATAGAATGTTTATTTCCTTTGACCACCATGGTTTCGGACTATATTTGAAGTTCTTACCGCTGACCTGGTTGGTTTTGATTAATTCGTTGATCATTTTCATGTTCTCTGCAAGGTTGCTAGTGAAGTTGATTGTGTTGGTGTCCTCAATGATTTTATTTCTGTTTGGTATTCATTCATCTTTTCTTTTTGTTCCAATTTCCGACTTGCAGTGTAAATTCAATAGGGGCGTGTTCGCATTTGCCTATTTTATAATTTTTTGTGGTCCAGTGATTCCAGTAGTTTAGGTTGTTTGTTAGGGTTATGTCTGGGGCTGACATTTATGTGATTTGTTGACTGGTTTTCCTGAAAAAGGTGAACGTGCCTGTGTTGAGGGTTGTTAATTTATTTTTGTTTAATACGGATTTTAAATGTTTCCTTTAGCGTTGCTTGTTTTGTAGCCCCAGTCTTTGTGACTTGCATTGAAATCTCCTCCAATTACGAACAGGCTTTTGTTGTTTACTGTTTTTTTAATTTGATGAATTTGCTCTTTAAAAGTTGTGCTACTTAGTCTTAGGTTTGTGGTGGTTATCATTATTGCTTCAATGTCTTCGTTGTTGAGAGGTATTTCTTTGAGTTTTATCCTGTTATTAACTACTATGGGAACACACTCTCCTTCTTCGTCTGGTCTTATTTTGTTAATGAGTTGGTAGTTTTTGATTCTTAAGATAGGCGATTTTTTTGTTAGAAGTGTTTCTTGTAGGAGTACTATGTCTATTTTGTTTTTGTATATAATGTATTCTAATTTGTCAATTTTTGGAAATGCTTTGGATATTATATTGGAGAAACTTGATATTTTTATAATCTTTCATGTTTTTAAGTATTACTATTTGTCAGCCAGTCTGTATATTGTAAGTTGTTAGTGTTAAATCTTTTCAGACAGTGGTTTGTCAGTGTTTGTATTGTTTCCTTAATTAAATTGGATTCTATTTAGCGTTACTTTAGTTTTTGAAGTTGTTGTTTAGTAGATTAATTAGTTTCTCCATTGGTGGAACTTGATCAGCTGATTTGAAAATATTTTCTGCTAATGTGTTTTTTTTTTCATTAGCGTGTTGTTTGACTGTAGTAGTAGATGACTAACCATTGGAAAATTTGATGTCTGATTGGATCATCTCGTGTTATGTGTTCTTGTGGTTTTAGTGTACGGTTTATTTAGCATTGGTTTAATTATGGCATTATTCGAATTCTTATTATTCGTTAATTTGGATTTTGATAGGAGAGGGAAAGCTGAATCCATGGGTTCTATGTCTTTCAGCAGTTCGAATTGGTTGTTGTTGTTTAAGACATTTCTGGCTTCTTTGAGGGTTATGTTTCTTATGGAACAGACGTTTACACCTCCATATCGTAATTGATCCATTTGGGGCAGGTTTTGTCAATAGCGCTGTGATTTAGGTCTCCACATCAGAAGCATTTCGTGTTTTTACATTCCTTTTCAAGGCATTCTTTGTCTCCGCATTTTGGGCATCTTTTGTTTTCTCCTTGAAACTCCTTGCAGTAAAACTGAGTGTGTCCCAGTCTGAGGCACTTTCAACATTGTTTTGGTCTGAGATAATAGTATGTAATAAACATAAGCAGTCGAGCAGCCCCGTGGTGATCAAGAGTGGCTGCTCCTGAAGAGGTAAGGTGGCCACCCCGTCGAAACTGCTTAGTTTGTTGTTTTACTAGTGTAAAATAAACTACATCCGTCAAGCTTCCATCCTTTTGGCAGAGATAAGAGGTTCACTTCAGCCACTTTAACATCTTTAGAGTTGACATTCCCCTTGTAATGCAACGATATTCTTCGGAAAAAGTAACGGTTGCTTTTTGGTAAAATGTTTGCGTTTGTCTCAAGCCTCCGTGTCCGCTAACTTTAACACGGCAAAAAAATGTTGAAGTACTGTAGAGTAGCTTAACTTACACATAATATAGCATTTCTAAAGATAATAAAAATTATTCGGTACGTCTCGTAGAGTAGAGTACGCGTGATAAGTATTTTTTAGTGTAGCTTCGTGGCTCGACAACAACCCGCCTTATATGATCTCGCAAATGCTAGCCGTCAAGCACGCGAACGCGGTCGTTAAGCGAAGCTAGTTAGCTGAGCTCGGTGTTGTTTATAGCTCGCTGACACTTGTGCCAGACCATCGGCACCCGTGTCCGACACGGATTTAAAAAAAAAAATGATTACAGGTATTCTACTGGAAGGTTCAGGTAGTCTAGTCTAATACAGTCCGGAAGTTCACCTCGGGTCGGGTGGTTCCTTTATTGGGTCTTCCATTATATCATTATTTTAGCAAAACTCTCTTACCTGAATCGAACAAACTCTAAGGAACTTAAATTTATTTTGCTTAGTGGTGCACTATTCTCTACTTTAAATAATTTATTACATGTTGGAAGTACTTTAAAATGGCAGATGAAAAATTCGATTTTAATTAAGAGATGGATATTTTTTAACTTTTGTAGGTTAACTTTCAGACACTATCACTCGCGAAGCGCACTGCACTCTAAGGTGGTTCGATAGGAAGTGATGACATTGAGTGATGTAGAGAGTGGAGTTTTTGACATGTACGAGAGAGGTTTTGTCTCCTTGGCGCGAATAAATGATTGTGATTGTATTTAATAGCGTACGTTTCGAATTTTCACTAAATTCGATCCCTACATAAATAAATCAAGACATCGACAAAAGGTAGCATTCTCTTTGCACACCCACTTGAATATTGATACCTCTAACCTAAGCTGCTTTGAGTAAATCAATTCCTTAGCAGCTCGTAAACATTTTGGAAAGATTAGGATGTATAGTAAATTGCTTTTGTCCTTCGCAAAATTATCCCTAAGTATTTCTTACTAATTTCGTAAACAAGCTGAAGCTGCGACCTCTTCACCTTAAAATTTCGCCTTTCATCTGAATTTAGAAAACAACCTTCGCAACTTGGTATCCGCGGTATGAGAAATTTCGCTTGCCATCGAAGAAGTGTCGATATCATTTTCCGAGAATTATTTTAGATTTCAGCTCGCATTTCAGCCACACAAAAGGCTGATGGCCGAGCAATATTGAGGAATTCTGAGAAGAGTCATGAAAGATATCTGGCCTGAAATGGGCGATGCGAAATTATGCAATATTTCCGATGAACAGCTAATACCCGGAATGTCTTCAGCAAAAGGAAGAAAAACTTTTATCAAACATCCTCCACTGAACAAGAACAAAATATGGAAATTAATTTAATGTCAGTCCCAAAGAAAGAATGTGCCATTCAAAAATTAAACAAAATGACATTTACCACCACCTTCAGCCCCGGAGCGACTGACTGACTGCGTTCCACCCTCATCCCCACTTTCTCAGCTACTTTCGGCGACGATAACCCAACACGGTACTAAATATGTGGTGCTACCAAAAGGACTTCTGCACAACATCGCAAAATATGTTCGGGAAAATCGATTTTTCTTTGGTTTCCTTTCAGCGAGCAACAACCACGGCACAAGGCCCAAATATTTTCCCGATTAACGGAAGGAATTTTCCTTGGAATGGTGAAAACACCAATTGGATTTCCAGGAATGCTACAAATTGTTCCTCGTGACAATCGTAAATATTTTCCCTGAAAATATTCTAAAGCAACGGAAATTATTTCTGCTTACCTTCAGGTTGAATAAAGTATAGCTGGCAGCAGGACTAGTTACCACAGTTTAGGCTATGGAAGATAAATTCACAAATTCAAGGAAATTCACGGCACCAGAATGTCCATTCGCGGTACTTCGTACACGTTTCATTCACGACGCTCCACCACACAGCTCCAGCAGCGAAACAATTCGCTCCTGTCAAGGGAGGAACTATCAACACGCGATATCCTTCGAACGGCGATGCCCGCTATTACACAATAACTGAATTCGTTTGGCGGAAAATTTACATACTTCATGGGGTCAGTCGTCGCGCGCAATTTTCTCAAGACGCTTTCGAATCCTTGAAGCCTGTAACTCATCAAAAGGAAAGTCCGCGACACGAGGATCCGTTGCAGCAGACACTGACACTCCGAGTGTTGTAAAGAAGAACGACACGACAAGCACGAAACAACGACCTTGCAATTTTCCTAATCGCTCGGTGGAAATCCGTCCCAACACTGCTCGCCGCAGTCACCCGAGGAAAACTTCCACACACTTTCACGACGGTTCCTTGATTTTTTTTTTCTCAACGGTAATGAGTGAGGGGGATGTGGCAGGGAGTACAATTTGACCGATCTAAATTGCCAAATAATTCATTTTCGTATTTACCAATTGGGGATGCAATTCCAATTGGAAAGCAGAGACCAATTTTTCATTGAGATCGTCTTCACTTGTCGCGAGCAAACTCACACTCAAATCCACCTTTGAAGACGAAACCGGCGAAGTCGAACGAAAATTGTAAGAAATCTCCACTCACGAACAATACTGACGGAGACCCACTCGCTACACAAAACTCCGCTTGATTGTCATTTGTTTGGAGCGGCCACGGCCGTCAACTTGTCTTTGCTTTCGGTTGCAGTGTTCCCGTTCTACTCAGATCCGAGTGGATTTACTAAGCTTTACGCACGGCTACTACGAAAAATTCAATTCTACTACGAAACCAGCCAGGTTGGTGAAGCTAGTTCTCCGAAGAATATTTTACCCAACTTGATGAATTTCTACCATTTAGATTTGCGAGAAATAAAAGAAATTGGCTTTTCTGTATATTCAAAAGCTGATCAGGTATATTTATTAAACACAAGCAAATCTACTACTAAACTTTGAATCTATTTACTCTGATTTTCGAACAAATTCACCCCACATTGAAAAAATGAAACGGTAGCACTGGTCGGTTGCGATTCACTTGCTTGGCGGGTGGAGGTGGGCAGCGATTCGGCCGATGACGAACGAGAGTGCATTACCGAGATGCGATCTCATTGACGTTCTTGCCGCTTCCGCCGAGTTGACGGACTCGCTGCCGTGTATGCAATTCCCTTTCGAATTCAACCGGAGAGAAGCTCCTCGAAAGCTTTAACTCGTGCGAGTGTGAAATCCGATTTCGGTGAACCTGCCGTGGTGATTTCTCAGCTCACCGGTGTTTAGCGCCGGTGGATGATTCATCCGATGTGGGAAACTCGATAGCACGCGCGCGCTTTAATTCGCTTATCTCACTCGACTGTATGCAGTATTAGGTGCGTGTGTCCCGTTCTTTGTTGATATTTGGTGTTAGTAGCCTGCCATATGTGAAACAACTTTCGCGGGGGATGCCGAGTGCGCTGAAAAATTAGGTTATATGTTGTATGGATTGTATCATCTGATTTGAAAACAGTCTAAGCAGTATTTTGTGGACATATTGTAAGTTTGCTCATATTACTATTGTATTTTTCATAAAATTTTTCAATTCACTTATCCGACATTAATAATTTTATGGGGAGGTACAAATTTACTAAGGACTATAATTCTGATCTGAACAGATATCTTAAATAGATGTAGGTATTATTTCAATAGTGCTCTAGGCGGGTAACATTGATAAATATTTTATTGAGTCTTTTGACGTACATATTTTTTGGGTTTTATAAAAAAATTGTTTACAGTACCCTATTAAAATCGGTACCTGTCCGTTCATCACAGCAAGTTTTCTCAAGAACTATAGGATCTACCGTCATCAAGTTTTGTGAATTGTTCATAAATTTCTGGTTACTGATATTTCCTTAGTCAAAAAATTTTTTAAAGACTTTTAAGGGGGTCTCCTCGTACAAGGATGTGAACCCTTAAAAAAAATACCCACCAAAGATAGTTGAGTCCCCGCAGGGGGAATGCCGGTCGACAAGAGCACTCTTGGAGGCTAGCATTCTTTGGGGAGTTCCGCCCCACGTACCCGAGGAAACTCCGCAGGGGGAATGCCGGTCGACAAGACCACTCTTGGAGGCTAGCATTCTTTGGGGAGTTCCGCCCCCACGTACCCGAGGAAATTCCCGCAGGGAGAAAGCCGGTCGACAAGAACATTCTTGGAGGCTAGCATTCTTTGGGGAGTGCTGCCCCCACGGACCCGAGGATATGGGAGGTGCCGTGAGGTTCCCTCCTGGGATGACAGGTAACGACTCTGATTGTATCTGGACTACGTTTTGGACAACGAACTGGAATTGACGCTTTGGGCTGGCGGATGTGATGGTTTGGACCTAGTTGCTTTGCACAGTAGCGCCGAGGTGAAACTCGTGTGTGAACGGCTCTAATTCAACTATCATACCGTCTCCGTCCCGGTAAAACCTTGGCAGGCCTCGGAGTACATTCGAAGTTCGCACCATTGGGTTGGTGGTGTAGGTTCGGTTGAGACGGACTCCCGATTAGCGCTGGTCTGGCTCCGAGCACTTGTCCCCATAAGGGCTTGTGCTAACCCTCGCATGGCCTCCCTGCTCTGCAAAGATAACCATGGGACCAAAAAGGTGACTACACACACGAACGGAGATAGCGGCACTGAGGGGGGACCCAACAAAACTGGAGCAATCAAAAGACCAAAAAAATCCAAAAAAGGAAATAAAAAATAATAGCAACGACGAAGCAACCAGCGGTTGCAGCCACGATGTCAACAGTACATCGAGAGCTGTACTAACCACGAAAAAACGAAGACTAACACGACGACAGTGACGGTAGACGAAAAACGGAGAACAGCAGACAGTCTGGTGCAGACTGAGATTCCTGCGGCGTTTGGGCGCAGCAAAAAAATTATGCGAACGCCCGAGCGTCCTATTAAGGAGAAGCGGGAGACTCGGCAGGATGCTTCAGGTGTTCGAGCAGTGGAAGGTAACATAAAGAGCACCGAAAATTCGATTGTCACCGCTGCGATCGTTACTAAAGCGACCGATGCAAGGGTCACAAATCCCGACATTGCAACGAAAAATCCAGAAGCAAACGAGGAGATTACGGCACTAAAAGCAAAGAGTGACCAGACACCGCGTGATTGCACCGCCAACGTTGAAAATGTGGCGGAAGTACTGCACTCGGAAACGGAACGCGAAAACCTCTCCCAAAGATGGTTGCAAGGTATAATTGTGGCCCAGCGATATGAAGAAGAAAGACTACTTCGAAAAGCGGGAGATATTCTGAAAAGAATACAAGCTGCATGCGACTCCCCAAAAATTAGCAAAGTAGCAAAGGAAGGGCTCTTTGAACTAGAGGAGCTCCTAGATCGCATAGGGCACTATCGGAGGAGCTGGTTAAGGGCCGAAGATGAACAGAAGGCTAAAGAGGCGCTTGGGGCAAAATCTAAAGGCGACATGCAGATAGTTCCATCATTAAAAGTCAATAAAAGAATGGCGTCTAGCCCAATCGAAGGAGATCGCGATAAAAGAAGGAAGGAAGAGGCACTTGACGGGCGTGGAGCACCAGATCTGGGGTTCCAGACAGTGTTTACAAAAGGAGCGAAGAAAGCCGCAAAGAAACTCCTTCAAAAAAGCCAGAAAGTAAAGTTCGCACGGACGCCCAATCAGAAAAAGGACCTGATGCAAAACAGGAGAGGCAGAAGCCCCGACGAAGACCCCGGCAACAGGCACTGCTTGTAAAGCCCCAAGATGGCCGATCCTACGCGGAGGTGCTGCGGGACATCAGGGGAAACGTAAGGCCCGAAGACACCAATACTACCATTAAAGTAGTACGACCAACGCGGTCGGGACACATACTGGTCGAATTCGGAGCAGAGGCCGGCAATAAAGAAGCATTTTGTGACGCAGTAAAGAAAGTCCTCGGCAAAAGCGCAACTATAGCCCCGCTCGAGCCGATGACAACGATCGAAATACGGGACATTGACTGCGTGACGGATCAGGCCGAGGTAGAAGAGGCCATCAAAAAGGAGTTCCCTAGCGTGGGAAGGATCAAAGCGAGACTGACACCAGAAAACAACAGGAGACAACGCATGGCCATAGTTGACTTGACCGAAAAGGACGCCGAACAATTCCTGAACAAGGCAAAGTACGAATTCGGTGGGTTGTCTGTAGGATACGGCGAAGAGCAACGCCTCTTCAATGTTTCAAATGCCTTGGTTATGGTCACACCACACAAGTATGCAAAGGACCCTATAGGAATTCCCTATGTTACAAATGCGGTGAAATGGGACATAAAAGAAAAGAGTGTACGAAGGAAGCTCACTGTATACTTTGCAAGGATGCTGATCCAAAACCTGATTTTGGACACGTCTTGGGATCAGGAAAATGCCGGGTATTCCAGGAAGCCCTAGCCAAGGCCAAATCAGAGCTTCGATGACCCGCATCCTACAGCTAAACCTACACCGCAGTTCAACCGCCCAAAATCTCTCATTGAAAACGAGGAAGGCTCCAGGTCCAGATGGTGTTCCAGCTGAGGTGTTGCGGCTCGTCTATCACCATTGTCCTGACTTGCTGCTCAGCACATTCAACGCTTGCCTACGGTACGAGGTTTTTCCGGTACGATGGAAGGTGGCGAGGCTCGTGCTGATCAGCAAGGGGAAGGGAAATCCCGGATCGCCGTCTGCATACCGCCCGTTATGCATGCTAGACACGGCTGGGAAAGTGCTAGAGAAACTCATCAAGGGAAGACTCACTGACGCGATTCGTGCTGCTGGGGACCTATCTCCTCGGCAGTACGGCTTTAGAGCAGGACGTTCTACCATTGATGCGATTGCAGAAGTGGTGAGCGCGGTCCAAAAGGCAGAGGCATATAGTCGCACCAAGCTACGGATCGTCCTGTTGGTGACACTCGACGTCAGGAATGCCTTCAACTCCGCTAGATGGGTGGATATTCTGGATACGCTGGAAAACTCTTTTCAAGTTCCAGAATATCTAATGCGGCTTTTGAGGACCTACCTTAAGGACCGAAGCCTGCTCTACGACACGACACAGGGCCAACGAAGGATGAAAATTACATCGGGTGTTGCCCAGGGATCTATTCTTGGTCCGGACCTGTGGAACGTGTCTTACGACGGGCTACTGAGACTTGAGATGCCAGATGAGTCGCGCTTGGTTGGCTATGCGGATGATGTTGCGGCTCTGGTCGCTGGACGTACCGTTGAACAAGCGCAACTTAGGCTAGGTATGCTAATGCGCCGAATGATAGACTGGATGACTGCTCGTGGGCTCAGTTTAGCACTGGAGAAAACCGAAGTGGTCATCTTGACATAAAAGAGAATCCCTAGAGTAAGGATGATCAGTATTGGAGACATACAAATCCAATCGAAGCCAGCGGTGAAGTACCTGGGGCTACTGATCGACTCGAAGATGAGTTTCTCTGAGCAAATCAGGGCAACGGCTGAGAAGGCTGCTTCGGGAACATCGGCTCTGAGTCGACTTATGGCCAACGTTGGGGGGCCCAGTCCATCAAGAAGACGCCTCTTGATGAGTGCTGTAGGGTCAGTGCTACTGTACGGAGCAGAGGTATGGGGCGACGCTCTCAGCAAGTAGGTATACCGGAAACGTTTGGCACGGGTGCAGAGAAGAGGAGCACTGAGAATTGCATCTTCGTATCCAACAGTCTCCGACTCGGCCGTGAGAGTGATTGCAGGCGTGATACCTATCGCCCTCCTTGCTAGAGAGCGCCGCGCTATTTATCTGCGCCGAACCGAGGATGCGAGGGAGATAGTTGCCCGCGAAGAGAGACCGCGCTCACTCAACGATTGGCAGCAGTCTTGGGTGAGTTGCACGAAGGGAAGGTGGACTGCGCGCCTCATCCCGGATGTAAGACCGTGGCTAAATCGAAGGCATGGTGAGACTGACTTCTATCTGACCCAGCTTTTGAGCGGGTACGGGTGTTTTCAGTGTTACCTGCACAAAATCGGTAAGTCACAGTCCCCCGATTGTCGGTTTTGCCCAGGAGAGGAGGACAATGCCTGTCACACATTTTTTGCGTGTACAAAATGGGTCAGGCTGCGAAGGGAACTTTACAGGGAGACGGGAGAGCTCACTCCGGATAATATAATTGCGGTGATGCTCGAATCGGAACCAGGTGGCACATTATGCTCGGGCAGTCCTTAAATATAAGAGGGACTCCCAGCAGCCGGGGGCGATGGGGCTGGGGAATTGGTCTTCTGGCAATTCCTCTTCCCCTCTCCCCTCCCGCTAGGAAAGGGATTCCCTAGCTTGAAGGCGCTCCACGGCGTAACAAAACGAGACCTGGCCTGAAGTAATGTGTCAAACGGTTCCAGGCTGGGTTCTCAGGTTGACAGGGGAGGTGTTTAGTGGGTAGTTCAGTCGCGCATGGGAGTCCCACACTCTGTGCATAAATAGCATTCACCTCCCTACCGCAAAAAAAAAGGGTAGTTGAGTAGAGTATCGAATGAAATGTCTTGATAAGATATTTTAACATCTGTTACTAAAATTGCAATATCGATACCGGCGTAGTCAATATCGATACCGAGGTAGGACACCTGTGAACCAAAAAATCTTAACAATACCAAGAAGGTAGTTCTCTATGATTGCAACAACGACAAATACCTGAGAAGTTGAAATTCACTAAACTTTGTTAGTAATACAGTGAAACTTCCCAATAGCGGATAGTCATGGAGAACGGCAAAATGTCCGCAATAGAGAAGTGTCCGCTTTTGAGAAGATGTGAGAAGTTTACACTGGTTGGGAAAAACTCAGTAAACAAGTAAAATTCGCATACGCCAAGACTTTCTAGTTATTTTTTTTTTCTGTCTTTATTTTAAATAAAAAGAAATTCAATTACTCCAATGTTATACAAGCATAATTTATATTAGTCTTATAGACATGATTCAAATAGCATTATATAGGGTGACTCATAACAAGTGTACACATGTGAATGGGCCTTAATTCTTATTTTTCACCAACTTCAGGTACATATATTGACAGATTATGACAGTTTGGTCTTTTACAATTCTAACCATGGTGTCATACACATCAGCCAAACGTTTTATTCTTGTTAAAACTTTTTACAAAAATAATGAATCGCCAGTGCAAACATTTCGCGCTCTACGTGAAATCGAATAATTTCACGAAATGGACCCATAAATTGGCCGGCGAGATCGTGTGATTTGACTCCTTGTGACTTCTTCCTTTGGTGATTTCTGAAGAATCGTGTTTCCGCTGCTGCTCCCCAGACTACTGAAGCATTAAAAAACAATATTCGAGCCAACATACGCCTAATAATGCCGGAAATGTGCGAAAATGTCATCGAAAATTACAATCATCGTTTGAGCAGCACGAGGTGCACATATGACCGAAGTAATGTTTCATATTTAATTTTAAGGGACCAAATTTTCATAGTAAATAAACATTACAGCTCAATCTTCACAAAAACTATGTTTTTTTTCGACAAAAATGTGTACACTTGTTATGAATCACCCTTTAATTTTGCACATATACGAGTATTTAATTTATAATAGTCAGTTTTCGTTGGATTATTTTCTGGTTTACAATTTTATTTTCGATATTGTTTGGCAAAGAAGATGCTAATGTGAACTCGTCATAGTGAAGTTCCTGCGCTACGGGTTGACTGTTGGTTCTGCAACTACTTCTGATTGTTCAATAGCAAAGCCAGATTTGGAAAAGTAGTTAAACATGGTTTCGTTTCCGATTCTTTGGACTGAAGAAGAAGTCCATTGTATCGTGTCCAAAGCACTGATATTTTTTGCCAAATCACTTGCAGTTTTTGCATTTGCGATGTTGTAGTGAAGAGTGGTTAGATAAAATACCCATTAAGAACTGCAGCGGTGGTTTGCTGCTTCGGCGAAAAAAGATCGTAGGTTTCGCGGAGATTGGCCTTATCTGAGGACGCGCGAATGTGCTGGCAGGCTAGCATTGCGGTGTCGTGGGGCGGGCTCTTTTCCCCAGCACAAGACCCGCTACTAAAAAATTTCGCATTCACGAATTGAAAGGATCTAATACGGATCGACTGGTGTTGAGGCCGAGGTAACCCACTAAGGGTAGAGATAGCTTAAAGCCAGTAACAAACTGGGCCTGGCGAAAACAGACGGACTTAAGCGGACTTCGTCGTTTGACGATACTTATGGCCCCCAAATAAGAGTGGGGCATCCAGGTGGAAGCGGTACCTCCTCGCACCATCCCAACCGGATCAAGATCCAATTGTAAGCGTGGCCATATTTTCCATTCAAGTGAAAAACTCATACAAACAATTTGAATGAATTTTTCCTTTAAATGCGAAATATACACGTGGCAAATTTATGTCATTGTATTATGTGAGGGAATCACATAACACTATGCCTATTTGGCACGCAAGTGGAAGGCCACCTTACCCGGGCAAGAGCACCTGTGATGCATCAAAAGGGGTGAGCTCTCCCGGTGGCTAGCTCAGTATAGTGGAGGGGCCAGCCAACGTTGCGGGTCCCATACCCGGTCAGGTTCCCAGAGAAAGGAAAGACCGAATTTTAAATTTACCAAGCCAACATTATTATTTCCATCTTTCGTTACTTAAAAAAAAAAACATATATTTTCGATCTGATTATTATACAATATAAGCAAAAAATTCTATGAGCATAGCTCGAAAATAATTAAATTCTTCTTGGAAAGGATTCCCAATTCAAAAAATTCCTGGTAAGCTATGTAATTTAAAAATAAATGTAAATAAATATGCATGCAGATACTCACCAACATCCTCGTCGGGCGCCCGCTGGTAATGTGGTGATGCAATTAATAATAAAAATACCAAATCACCAGTTTGCACTGTATACAAATTAAATTCCTTAATCATGTATGATGTCGAGCATCAACAGTACATTCTGCTTGAGATCCTTGATGTTCTCTCCCGTCAACCGTGCTTTCGACCTTCTCCATTGGGTAGTACATTGGAAAGATCGACGCCGGGAGGTTTTTTTGAGGTGCTCACGGCAGATGATCCGCTGCATGTTGATTCGCAGGGGGACAGAAAAACTGGCAGCACAAGACGTGGTGAACTCAATTATGAACATCATCATCTCTGCTTGTACCGCTTCTATGCCCCGTCGTATACCCTGCTGAGGAGCGAAGGGAGTGTCACAAGCTTCGACGTGAAGCTGAATGGGCACGGAACCGCAAGAAGGCATGCAACCGGTTAGCAGCATATAAATTGGTTAGAAAATATATTTGCAAAATGATTAATAGCAATAAGGCTCGTTGCTGGCAAGATTTATCGAACGATGTGAATAGAGATCTATGGGGCCTTGGCTGCGAGTGAGTTATGCGGAAGCTTGGTACCCTACGCAAGTAATGCATGTATGAAGCAGAAAAGATGGATGACATAGCGTGAGCACTTCTCGCCGCCAATCCTGTCCGTGTTGACACTGTCCACGTTGAAATAGCAGGCTAATACCCTAGATTAGTGTTTATTCTGGATACGCTGAAACCCTTTTTTCAAATTCCGAAATAGCTTGTGTGGCTTTTGGGGAACTTAGTGAAGAACCGAAGCCTGCTTTTGATACGATGCAAGGCCGATGAAGGATAGAAGTTACATTGGGTGCTGCTCAAAGATCCATCCTTGGTTAAAACCTATGGAAAATATCCTACAACAGGCTACTGAGACTAGAACTGCTGAACGAGTCGCACCTGATCGGCTGTGCGGATGAATTTGCGACACTAGGCTGGGTATGCTAATGTGCCACGTGAGATACTAAATAATTGCTCATGGGATCAGTCCAGCACTGGAAAAACCCGAAAGATGAGAATCGCCCTAGTAAGCACGATCAGTTTTGGCAAAGTACTGTTTGAATCGAAAACGTCACTAAAATACTTGGGATTACTGATCGACTTGAAGATGAGTTTCTCTGATACGGATGATAAGGTTGCTTCTGGCATATCGGCTCTGAGTCGACTTATGGCCAACGTAGGGGGATCGAACGCATTAAGAAGCCGATTTAGGATGAGATCCGTAGAGTCAGTGCTACTGTACGATATAGAATATGGAGCAACGCTCTTAGTACCGAAAACTGTAATAATCGAGTAGTCGCCTAAGCATAACACCTATCTGGAATTTTACTTCGATTCGAAATAGAATTTTTTTTAATTATTCCAATCTGTAATTATGAATCTTGAAACATTTTTTTAATTTCTCTTTACCTTTATTAAATATCAATTTTAGATCATTTTGTTTTTCGATATTAAATTTAGACTTTGCGTTATAGTTATATTCTTTATGAGTTTTACATTTTCCAATTGTTACTTAAATTTTCCTATAATATTATTTTTCATATTCGAAAACTAAATCAAATCTGCAAGTAAAATGCGGATATGGCCACTTCTTTTCCTGCTGCACATGCACGTATTACATTGGCGAAGGCAAGTGTGCAGTGGAATGAGTGGAAGGCCTGCCAACTGCCGTTGCTAGGGTCCCGCAAGGTGACAACAAGCAACAACGGGAGAGCCTGCTTCAAATCCCAACAGCGATCACGGGGAGGCGAGTAAAAGATTGCAACGCGTGACCTTTTAAGATTTCGATTGTGGCTCTGGTACGTGAATGTGGAGACGCGTGTGAGTGGATGATTGATAAGAAAGTGAAAGGAAGGCGTAAAGGCAAAGAGAAGATCTGTGGATTGAAAATGGTACTACGCACAGTCAGCAAATCTTTGTGCTCTTATACCGCAAGCGAGCATTCCGTGTGTGATCCTTCTGTGTAGTGTCCCACATGAAAACAGTGATTAATCTAACATATATAAAGGATATCAGTTTGTTGGGAGTAAATCCTGTTTAGGATTCTGATGGATCGCGAGAGCGCACGCCGTGAGAACCGCGCCGACAAGCGAAAAATTAAACTTCAACGAGCAGTGAAGAAGAGCTAATTTCGGGCTGCCCTTGAAATTTTAAAGCACTAAGAACTACTTTAAAACAATAGGTGAGTGAATCCATTTTAGTCTCATACAGGCAGAATATCGGGTCCGAAGTGGGTATTTTGCCAAGTGACGTGTGGCTTGATTCACAACAAATTGATTTGGAATGGACCAAAACGCGTGCAGATTTGGGGCCCCTGAAAGCCAGTTATTGCAAGGAGCAGTTCCATTCCATTGCTTGAACCCGCAATAGTCTAGAAAATAATTGTCTTAGGGATACGGCGAGAAGTGAGTGCGTGACGAACGTTCGATGCTCTCTTTCAAGTGTGCGCTTGCTTACTCGTTGCTTAGTTTTAATAGCCTGCTTCTGATCGGCTCATTTGCATATTGACGATACGTGTGATCCATCTGAGATGCCGCCATCATTCGGGCCATGGTTTTTCCTCAGAAAATTGTTAACTATTTCCAATAAATAATTTTACTCAAACGAGAATACTTGTAGGGATTGAGCGATTGCATTTGAACCGGCTGCACGCTAAGAATTCAAATTAAAATGATTGCGTGTTAGGAGGGAAAGAGATAGAAGAGCAGAACAAATCTGTGTTATGCTGTATGACGTTTGGTAAAGAGCCAAGTGCAGTGTAAGATTAAAAGATTGAAATGATATACGTGTATGCGTATATCCTTGTCACTTGGTGCATATCAGTTAACACAACGCCCCGCCAAAAGTTCACAGAGTGCTGAGTTAACTTGAAATAATCAATTTTAGAACACGAGAACTGCAATAATCCGAACAGCCATTTGCGCTAAAACAATCCCCCCATATATGCAAATCCAAAGAAAAGCGTCAATAAATGTGTGTCGCATCTGTCATGAATCGGCCCTACGCCACTGATGACTATTATTCAGTCACTGACGTTGGATGAAAAGACAGATGGCAGCAGACATCATTAGTAGGTGACCAATACATGCGCAATGCGCTATGGTATGAGTTCACAGCCTACGTCAGTTTTGTCTGGGGGTGTGATGTAATTCTTTTTGCGACGCAGAACAGTTTGCGCCTTCTCGAATTCTGTGAGATTTCACTATGGGAAACGCAGTGAATATATTAGGTGGTGTTATAGTTACGTGATTTCCAGCGGTATCGCTAAGCTAATGAGTTTACTCATGGCGTTGCAAGTAAGGGTTAGAGGAGTTATTCTCGAGTTTCCCATCTTTGATTTGGTTTTTTTGTAGTGCCTCTGCCTTGGGTTTGAGTGCGCCGCCGCCTTTCTTCCCATGGGGCGAAAGTTTACCAGCGGCAGTCTCGGTTCCGACTTTCCGATAAATTGGCTCGGGGAGTTTACTGTAGGCCGGTTTCTTGTGACCAAGACGTGTGTGTGTCTCATAGTTTTTCCCAGTTTAGGCGCGTGTACAGCGATTGCTGGCAACGAGACCGAGGAAGGAAGGACAGATTCGTCGCTTTTGCGTTGTGGCGCTACTTCTTGCGCAAGGTTGACCCATGGGCAGTAGGACCGGTTTGGATGTCAGCGAGTAAGTCCTACGGGGAGGTATCGGCAGTGCCCACGTCATTACTTAACGGAACAAGTGCCATCCAGATATTGTCATAGCTATATTTTTTAGATTGCGTCTTAATATTGAATTTTTAAGACCAAGTGGATATGGAAAATCGATCGCGAATTCCAAAAGTTGAAAGTTCATTCCAGTGAATTTATCATTTTAAATTGGATGCCTTAGTCCTGGATGTCACTTCAGGCAGCTATTAGTTAAAGACAATTTGGGCTGGATAAACGTGTAATGAGCGCGAATATTTGTGAGATTAGACTTCTTAAAATCTATGAGATGTTGTTGAAACTTCAGACTGAGAATTTTGATTGTCTTCTGAGTTTTAAATGTCGTCAAAATTGAATTTAATTCTTGTTTTGCCTTATATTTATGTTGAAGCAAAGCTGACAGTCTGAGTTCCTTATCTAATTTAGTGAATATATTTTATACAAAAAGGAAATGAGAAGTCCGTTATTAGAAAACTCAGATATCTAGTCAAAGCACCAAAACATGTCAAAACGCAACCAATGCCATTCGAATATTGTCATAGCCATATTTTTAAGATTTATGCATCCGAATATTGAATTTCTAAGACCTAGTGAATATGGAAAGTTGATTTCTAATTTTGATATATGTATCTAGTAATTAATTCTGAGTTTAAATATGAATACTTCCTTAAAATATCTTATTTTTTAATTCTAATTTAGCCAGATCTAACTTGGAGGTTTGAGATTGTATTTGAATGCATTCAATATTCATATAAAGTATACTTAATTTTTATATTTAATGCTCGAAACTTAATTTTCTATTATTATTACATTTGACTCATATATGCCTTAATACTGAGTTGCGGATTATATATAAAAGATGCAACTTTGGTTTTGAAATATTTTGATGAAAATTGTAACCATTTTTTCACCTACGTGAAATATAAAAAATTATCTTATAAACTTTTTCTAACTTAGATTATAAATCGCTCTCTAGAGTTTCTTGGTTCGCCAAAATTAAATAAACATGAATAAAATCATGAATTGCTAGGCTAACCAAGTCTTTCCTGCCCAGCATGCTCTTCTCTTTCAGCAGGAGTGTGACGAGGGTAGGATTGTCCACGGATGGCCGGTTTCGCCTCGCGTGTGGTACGCGGTACCATAGTTTGATTTGAGTTTTTTTTAGAGTCGGTTATTTCGCAGTCGAATTAGAGTAGAAGATTTTTCGCTACCGCGTCGGTGATAGTCGGGAATACGAAATTGAATCGAGTTTTTTTTTGTTGTCTGAAAGAATGAAAGAAATACGGAATAAACTAAAGTAGGTTTCTTTTCCGTATGGTTGCATTTTTGACGCGTTTGAAACGGGCATGTGTACCGGTGGCTGATTTGTTGTATTTTGGACTTAGTTTGCTCGCGTAAGACCTGCGACCGAACACCTCTCCGCACTAGCTAGCTAGCCAGCAGCCACCTCGGAGTAGACTAAGTTGTGTCCGGACTTGTTGACCTGTAGGGTACAGTCCCTACAGGTTACACATCTTCGATGACAACAAAATAAAAGTGGTTGATTCGTGCGATTGGTTGAAAATTCTTAAAAGTATCTCAAATTTATTCAAATAATCGAGTGATTGGGAAGAAGCTCTGGCTTTGATGAAGTTATGTAGTAAAGCCGGCTGTCCTCAAATTTTTCTGTGGTAGCGCTAAGACTGAAAATTCAAAAACAGTTGGTCCCCGAATCGCCTTACAATTAATTATGTGCAGAGCATTTTGACGAAAATGACTGTGCGGCTGTAACTTGTGAACGACATCAAATGAAAACATTGGAAAATGAAAGGAAAAAATTATATTAGCAGTTTCCTTTTGTCCCGAAACGCATGTCAAGCCATTTTAGCTACAAATCCTAGTCTGTCATCAAAAGCATAAAGTGTATAGCTGAAGGGACCCTGTCTCGGTTTTGACATATCGGATAAAGCCTGCTTATTTTTCAAACTCTCAAATCCGACTAAAAAAATCTGAAGGGAAATCATCAATACTACACCCTATGAAAAAAAATGTTTCAGCCTATCAATTATTGCGGCTGGGCTAGATTGAAGTGGAACATGTCGCTATACCGTATCAAACCTCCTCAATAGATACAACGGATCGGGGGGAGCTCATATCAAAACCCTAAATGGAACCACTTGTTGATGTAGTCGACCCAAAGCAGCTTGTCTCAACGTACTATATGATTAAGGGAATTGACTTATATACTGTGCAAAAGTGTTATTTGGAATTATGCTCCCTTTTTCATTTAATTTCCAGTAATTCACCCGCATCATCAGCGAGCGCCCGACGAGGATGTTGGTGAGTACCTGTTTTTAAATTTTATATTTGATTATTTTATTATTTAAAATTGTATAAATCTAAATTTGCAAAGTATCAATAGTTGGTAAATCGTCAAGGTCACCCAATAACTTAGCTGAAAATGTATTGCCAACACTTGATGACATCCACTAAATTTTAATCATATCGAAAAAAAGGTGCAAATACACTACACTTTTGACTGTTCGGTTCTTTTATATATAAACATATTTATTAGGCATGTGATACGATTTCTCTACCGCTCGATATATTTGAAACTATCAGAAAAATTTAAACTGAAGAAAAAAATAAAGTAATGTGTAGTTAAAGACATACAAACTCGGTCTTTCCCTTCGCTGAAACCTGACCGGGTATGGGACCCGCAACGATGGCTGGCCCCTTCACTAAAATGAGCTAGCTATCAGGCGAGCTCCTCCTTTTCTTTTTGTGTTATAGGGCTATTGCCCGACTAGAGTGGCCTTTCGCTCACGTGCCCTTTTATGGTATAGTGTTATGTGATTCCATCGCATAATACTGTAACATAAATTGGCCACGTTTATATTTGATGGAAAAATTCATGCAAATTATGCTCGTATGAGTTTTTCACTCAAATGTGAAATATATGGCCACGTCTACATTTGGATCTCGATCTGGTTGGGAGGGTGCGAGGGGGCACCGCTTCCATCTGGATGCCCCACTTTTATTTGTGGGCCGTAAGTATCGGCGATAACGACGAAGTTTCTTAAGTCTATCCGTTTTCTCCAGGCCCAATTTGTTTTTGGAACAAGCAATTTCAACCCTTAGTAGGCTACCTTGGCCTCGACACCATTCGATCGGCATTCGACATTTTCAATTCGTGAATGCGAAATTTTTTTTACAGTGGGTCCTTGTGTTGGGGAAAAGAACCCGCCCCACGACACTGCAACGCTAGCCTGCCAGCGCATTCACGCGTCCTCAGACAATGCCAAATCTCAGCGGATACTACCATCCTCTTTCGCCGAGGTAGCAGACCAACGCTACAGTCCTTCACGGACATTTTAACTACCAAAATTCACTACAAAACACTTGGCACAGGTACAGAGAAGAGAAGCTGTGAGGATTGCATCTTCATATTCGACAGTCTCTGATTCGGCAGTGCTAGTCATCGCAGCCATGATACCTATCGTTGTCTTTGCTAGAGAGCGCCATATTATTTATCTATGTCGAAGTAAAGACACAAGGGAGACTCAATGTTTGGCAGCAGTCCTGGGTAAACAGTACGCAGGGAAGATGAACTGCATACCTCATCCCTGATTTGCGACCGTGGCACAATCGAATGCATTGGGAGACTAAATTCTACCTGATCCAGCTCTTGAGCGGGCATGTGTGCTTTCAGCCTTACTTTCACAAGATTGGTAAGAGTCACAATCCCCCAAATGTAGATTTTACAAAGTAGAGGAAGACTATGCCTGCCACACGAGTTGGTATGCAAAAGATGAGACAGGCTGCGCTGGGTTCTCAACAAGAAAACAGTAGATCTCTCCTCGGATTTCCTAATGGGGAAGATAGTTGCAACGGTTATTTGGCAAAGTCTTCATCATCGTTGCGATCACGTGGAATAGAAGAAATGGTGACCTCGACGAATTATATCGTTCACCACGTCGGAGTGGACAAATTCAGTACATACCGAGCCAATATCATAATCATAAAGATACAGTTGTTCTTCTTGGGTCCTTCGCATGGATTGTGTTTCCATTGAAGATGAACCATGATCAATGTCGATTTCAGAGATTTCAGTTCCTCAGTTTTGAATAACTACGTCATTGTTTGCAGTTTCTGTTAATTCATCTCTTTCTGAAGAGACGGGTAGAACGTTGTTTTC
The DNA here is from genome assembly GCA_963969285.1 of Odontomyia ornata. Taxonomy (NCBI): domain Eukaryota; kingdom Metazoa; phylum Arthropoda; class Insecta; order Diptera; family Stratiomyidae; genus Odontomyia; species Odontomyia ornata. Next base: position 259,447,193 of record OZ017740.1, on the reverse strand, counting down.
ATGGTTAAGATAATGCGCAAGATCTAAAAACGATAAATCATAATATTAAATGTAAACCATATGATTTACGTTTAATATTATGATTTATCGCATACTGACAACCTTTAACAGTTGTAAGAATCGAGTTTTTCGGTCCGAAATTTTATCCGAAGAGGTTTCTTTGCTGTTAAGAATGTTCCTTTTCTTTTTTGTCTCGCTCCAAGCGTTTTTTGCGCTATTCGGCTCCACACTTGTGCTTGAACGTAATGCATCTAATATGAAAATTTTATTTTTAATTACTCTCGATTTTGCTTAATGATTTATAGCTAGAGGATTTATGAAATATTTAACAATTTGCTAAATTTGTAATTTCTATAAAGTCTTAAAGTTAGAAAAAATTTCTTAATCACTTTCATTTCTACAAAATTTAATAACAACTGAGTGATGAAGAACATGATAAGAAAATGTTTTCTCACAACTCGTGAATGGAAAATCCAATATTTGACGAATTATGGAAGGAGAGTGGAATTCGACCTATTACAACGTCAATTATTTCAAAACTCTCGATCTGCCATTTGATATTTTGACATAACATCAACAAACAACATTTGTTGATGTAAAAAATATAGTGTACAACTATTTGAAGATTGAGAGCTTCGTCATGACCATATGAATAAGAACTTCGAAAATTGCACGTAGAGATGCAACGTGCATACTTCAAAAATTCTCAAATCCCACTTTGTGCGCACTTGCACCACCATCTATAGACGGTGGAAAAAATTCTCCCACTCGATGCACAATGATAATATATGGTTGTTACTTGCTCATGTATTATTATGTCCAATCGCCACTGTTTTCTTTTTTGTTTCGCACAACGTTGTAAAAACGACAAACAATTACAAAATGTTGCAGTCTGGACCACAACTTCTGTTAGAATGTCAGATGCACTGCAATCGTACCATCATAAGTAGCGCATACATTGATCAAGTTCACGCGCTTCAGTGTGCTGCCAGTTGCAAACAGGTTAATCAGGTTTTCTTAGACGATAAAGACGCGACGTCGAGAGAAGCCAAAATGTACTGAAAAGGTTTTCACATGTCATCAGCTTCGCCTCAGAAATTTTTAGAAGGCTCAAGGCAATCATTCATCCATTCATAGTTCAAGGGGAAAGATCATACGAATCATGTATGGCAGATGAGAAATGTGTGCTTTGTCCAGCGAGAAACCCGTGACAATGCTGTGTGGCAGTGCGTAGGTCATCTGCACTTGACGATGGATGGCAATGGAATGAGTATGATACACATGCATAGATAAAATGTGTATCGTATAGAAAACGAACATGGGTAGCATGTTAAGCCCGGTAGACCCGAGACAGTATCCAGCTAATTTGTTTCCGGCCACTGGTCGCAAACTTGATTGCGGCCACATGTAAACTCGCCTATTCAATTGTGGCATGAGAAACACGGTAAAATAAGTACGCCAAATTTGAAAAAAAAACTAAACAATTTCTCATTTTCGGGTCTAAATTCAGTTATTATTTACTAACCAATTTTTTATCAGATTTAATTTTTTTTCTTCAAAATAACAAGATAATGTTCATTTTTCAGTACCCCATCTATTTTGACCAATGGACCCAGATGTCCACCATGCGAAGCAATGCCACATCATTAAACTTCTACCTCCATGTTGTAATGTTTGCTTCACTTGATGTTTCTGAAGGTTCTCGTTCGGTGATATTGATTGCCATCAAACTGGAATCTATTTCATCTAACCAAATCACTCGTTTCAAATCTTCCACGGTCCAGTCTTTATGGCTTTTCGCAAGCTTTAGCCTCTCTTTGATGTTCTTCTCTGATAATAATGATTTCTTTAGCTTGACAGGTAATATTGTATAAAGCCAACTCTTGATAGCACTCATCTAGCAATCCACTCGCTCACAATTTTATAGCTTCCACTGCTGTTTGCGTCAAAGAAACGATGCTATTTTCGAAATCCGGTGAAATTTTCCTCAATTTGACTTTTTGTTATTGATAGAATAATCTGACCAACCTTTACTTACCATATGAGTAGATCTGATGAAATTAACCAACCAAAACAGGGAAAATGTGATATGAATGTGAAAACACAACAAAAAGCTAACTGTAAACAAAAATTACAAGTACGTGTAAAGCTTGATACATTGAGAAGTGGATGTACATTAGGCAGAAAAAGTCTGCGTTCACCTGATGCCATTTTCTTTTCAACATTCACAAAACGAAACTTGACGAACATTTTCTAGATTTCGTTTCGCCTATCGATGAACAATTTGTTTATCACTAATTTCCTCCGTGCGATTTTTGAGATAACTGTACTTTCCGCGGGATACAAACAAAACCAAGGCAGAAAAAGTCTTCACTCATCAAATAGAAGATTCCCTGAAGAATAACTTTTCAAGCGCACTTCTCTAATGTTGTCTTGCATCAGTAATTTATTGAGTTTTATTTGGGCAAGTGTTTAGTAGGATATTGTAAAGTTTGCATAGTGAAAAAACGTGTTTTTGTTTTGCAATGACAAATAAAAGAAAAGGAATTGATGTGAACGAATGAAAAATCACTGCGAAATTATGGAAGGAGAGAAAACACTTTCGAAATATAGGAAAGTCTTTGGAAGACAATATTCGTCAATTCAAAGAGTTGCAAACAATTTCAAATTGACCTTTCGAGGTTTCTGGTTCTCCATCAAAACCGTCCCTGAGAGAAAAGCGAAATATTTTCACAATGTTAAAAAAAAAATCCGTGACTGACTGCGAGGGAAATAGCAGCAGAAATTAAGCAAAAGCTCTCAAACAATTTTGCCCTGATACCATCAAGAAAATTCTAAAAAAACTGAGTACCATGGACGAGTTGCACGACGAAAACAATTCATTTCCCCGATTAATCAGAAAAAGCGCGTTGCATTTGCTAAGGAGTACTTAAACCAACCTCAAGAATTTCGGAATAATGTGCTTTTTTCGGACGAGAGCAAATTCTGCATTGTCGGTGTAAAAGGACGAAAAAATAGTCTGGAGAACATCAGGAACACCACTACAAAAAGAAAATTTGCTAGCAACTGTAAAACATGGTAGTGGTGAAGTAATGGTTTGGGGATACATGCTGCTGCTCTTAGATGAATAAGAACTGGATGGGCTAAGCTCATATAAAATGCATGAGAGAGCAAGCGACCGGTTCCTGCTCTCTTCCAAGCGATCTGTCTGTCATTTCCTCCCCGTCTGCCTCTTGCTGGTCACTTTCTTATTCCAAAAGCTGACTCGATGCGTACTGTCTGTCAAGTTGACTGATGCAAATTGGGCGCCAAATTGGCCAATTCGCAAGTTTCGTCGCGAATTTTATCCGATATTAAAACTGTGGAAAGTGTTCGCGATCCGAATTCGTTCCAAGGGTTTAAAGATTCGATTGCGGTTTGTGATTCAAGTAACTTTAACATGTGACACTGTGAAGTTACTTGACTATTTCAAAGTGAAATGTGTAATGCCTTCGTGTAAAAATTATAGTCGAAAAGGATCTGTAGATGCTTCCTTTCACAGATAAGTTAAGTATATGTTAATATTTTGCATATTTTCCTCATAATGGTGAAGGTTTTTCAAATAGAAAACAAATTTTTAGGATAGCATGAAAATTTGTTTACATTGATCAGCAGCCATGTTTGCTTGTGCAATTTGGCTCTCTCTAACGTTGTAAACAAGAGCGTAGCAGTAGGAAAAGTGGTCGCAGGGGTTGTTGCGACCACATTGTGTCGTGGTTGTCCACTCCAGTATTATTTAATTACTCAATGCTGCTGCTGGCGTTGGTAACCTAGAGTTCATTGTGTAGTGAATATGATAGATAAAACTGTCCGTAAAGGACTGCAGCGATGGTCTGCTGCCTAGGCGAAAGAGGATGGTAGGATCCGCCGAGATTGGCCTTGTCTGAGGACGTGTGAAGGCGCTGGCAGGCTAGCGTTGTGGTGTCGTGGGGCGGGTTCTTTTCCCCAGCACACGAATTTCAAGGTCAAAGGAGTATCGACTGGAGTTGCGAAAGGAGGTAACCTACTAAGGGCTATTAAATTGCTGAGTCAGAGGATAAATCGGGCCTGGAGAAAACAGACGGCGATACTTATGGCCCACAAATAAGAGTGGGGCATCCAGGTGGAAGCGGTGCCCCCTCGCATCCTCCCAACCGGATCAAGATCCAAATGTAGACCTGGCCATATATTTCCCATTTAAGTGAAAAACTCATATAAACATAATTTGCATGAATTTTCCCATTGACTGAGAAATATAAACGTGGCCAATTTATTTTATAGTGTTATGTAATGGAATCACATAACACTATACCATAAAAGGGCATGCGAGCGGAAGTCCACTCTACCCGGGCAAGAGCCCCCGTAACGCACAAAAAGGGAGGAGCTCGCCCGACGGCTAGCTCAGTACAGTGGAGGGGTCAGCCATCGTTGTGGGTCCTATACCCGGTCCGGTTCGGTGAAATAGAAAGACCGAATGTACTTCTCTACTCACACATTTCCTTTATTACACTTTACCAATTTATGTTCATACAGGCTGATATGTGTGGAGTCAATTCATTGAGGAGGTATTATCAATTTTTCACTAGCCGCGTTTCATTTCAATTACGTTACAAAGTTCATCGACGCTATTGCGAAAATATTTGATACATGTAAACAGGTACAAACATCCGTTCCAAGTCCTAAGTAAATACTACTTAATTCAATCGTGTATATTTACGGCAACTACTACCTCCTTCTCGCTAATTTATGAGTTCAACCTTTACACAATATTATATATTATATTATATATTATTTCTCATAATATTCAATGATACATGCAATCGAATAAATAATGAACAATATTTTATTTAATAAACAAATTAAAACAAAGAAAAGCAAACAGGTGTACTCACTTACATCCTCGCCTGGTGCCCGCTGATGATGTGAAATGTAAAAAAAAAAAAAAAAAAACTTGATGCACACATAATGATAAATTTTACGCTTATAATTATATGCACTTAAATTCATACTATATCGTGTCGTGATAGAACTTTGAATTACTCCGATCGGGGCGATACCAATGCACGTAAGCATGCAATCCACAACGAACATTTAATAAAATTCACTAACCGAATAGATGTAGTCAGCACTTTAGTTAAGCTTGTTGTGGCGGAAAACTTGCCTCACCGCTTTTGCTGTGCTACTTGCTACGTTTGTTTAACAAAGCCGGTATGGCCTGTGTGGACTATTGTGCCGCCAACAAAAGGGATAAGAAAGAAAACCTCTAAGCACAACATTTGAGCAGTACATTCATAAGCACGTTCGAAAGCTGAAGGTCGACACCAGTAATAAATTAAAATTTCGATGATATGCAACAATGCAATATATAATTAGCACTTAATCAGAATATCCAATTGTAGCGAAGTACAAAATTATTGGTTTTGGAAGCAATATTTGCTCACATACCTTTTTACTCGCTTTCCATCAAGGAATGAAGAAACCACGTCCTTTCTACTTTCAAAATCGGACTCACTGTCATTGCGGTTTGCTCTCAAAATGTCGTCCGTTGCAACTAGAACGCAAAGAAAAGTGTTCGTTGCAAAACACCGCTTAGAATGCTGGCTGCCGATGAATGGGAAATCCGAAGTTTTAACAGTTGCACTAGCAACTGGTCTTTTTACTCCACCCAATGTTGGGCCAATCGCTTATTAAAAATGGAGCCTCAAAATTTTCACCGAAAATCGTGAGAACTTGCGGAAGCGAACCCTGTTGAACGGAAATTCGTACACGGTTCACTGCTTCGTGAGACTTTCCCGCTTCGATGCAGCCGTTTGTACGGGGGAGATCAGATTCCGGTCACGTACTGAAATTTTTCGGCATGCAGTTTTCACGAATCGCTAATGCACCCAAAGTTAGCGGGTTCCTAGAGGATTCGACACGAGTTCGCGGTAAAAACAGACAGATTGAGACCTTCACAATTATTTCTAATATCCAGGGTAGTTATCAAACCAAAATACTCTGAGAAGCTCAAAGGGTTCCTCAAAAAACGAAATGCAGTCACTTTCTACTAACTTTTTTGCCGCAATCGAATCAATACACCATTTTCATCAACGATCTGTGCGTTTTCTCCTCCGTCTGAAATCTTTGCGTAAGCATCCGCAGTTATAAGACACTTTTTGATTTCCCGTTTACAAAAGCAGCGGTAATCCGAACTCCACTCGCGCAAGAAATTTCCTCAGACAAACGCTGGAGCAACTTTTCATTATCGCTGCGCAGCGAGCAATTCCACAAACGGGGCGCTTGCACACTCAGGTCTAATTCAATTTCTTAATTCAAGTATATGCATCTTGCACTTGCAGTTAACCTTCGCCGCACCATGCACGTGATTCACCCACATACGAACGGCTCTCGCTCCGTTCGCGTGGCTATCAACCTTCAATCCTTGCAAGCAAGCAAATTGCAAAGGAAACTCCAAATTCTACGCGCCAAACACTCAATTTTCCGCGGCGATGAATCACGAATTCCGTCAAAAGCGTTTTTTTTCAATTCCCAACAAAAATATCCGTATCGACGCATGACTCTTCGTCTCCCCACGGAGGCTTCTCCTCGACCCCTCGTAGCGATTTTCGTCAAGTAGTAGCAAGACGGGTTCTACTTGGGCATCGCGGCGTGTTCGCGGTGATGATTCATAACAGACTCCCTTGTTATCCATCTTAACCTTGCGGGACTCCTCACAACGACAGTTGACGAGCCTTCCATTCACTTTCAAATGCATTGTGAAGGTGCAATTCGTGGATAAGCTCTGTTGTAAAGGCTCTGTTGTGGCCAAATTTCAATTGCAAATTTAAATGATTATTATTTTCTTTTTTTCATTTACAATTGAAATTTGGATCAGCATTATGGTGGTTTTCGAGCAGTTTGCTTAGGCGACTGCTTGTAATATCGAGCAGTCGCCTAAGCAAACTGAGTCTATAATGAATAAATTCCTTCAGCCCACAAATAAGAGTGGGGCATCCAGGTGGAAGCGGTGCCCCCTCGCATCCTCCCAACCGGATCAAGATCCAAATGTAGACCTGGCCATATATTTCCCATTTAAGTGAAAAACTCATATAAACATAATTTGCATGAATTTTCCCATTGACTGAGAAATATAAACGTGGCCAATTTATTTTATAGTGTTATGTAATGGAATCACATAACACTATACCATAAAAGGGCATGCGAGCGGAAGTCCACTCTACCCGGGCAAGAGCCCCCGTAACGCACAAAAAGGGAGGAGCTCGCCCGACGGCTAGCTCAGTACAGTGGAGGGGTCAGCCATCGTTGTGGGTCCTATACCCGGTCCGGTTCGGTGAAATAGAAAGACCGAATGTACTTCTCTACTCACACATTTCCTTTATTACACTTTACCAATTTATGTTCATACAGGCTGATATGTGTGGAGTCAATTCATTGAGGAGGTATTATCAATTTTTCACTAGCCGCGTTTCATTTCAATTACGTTACAAAGTTCATCGACGCTATTGCGAAAATATTTGATACATGTAAACAGGTACAAACATCCGTTCCAAGTCCTAAGTAAATACTACTTAATTCAATCGTGTATATTTACGGCAACTACTACCTCCTTCTCGCTAATTTATGAGTTCAACCTTTACACAATATTATATATTATATTATATATTATTTCTCATAATATTCAATGATACATGCAATCGAATAAATAATGAACAATATTTTATTTAATAAACAAATTAAAACAAAGAAAAGCAAACAGGTGTACTCACTTACATCCTCGCCTGGTGCCCGCTGATGATGTGAAATGTAAAAAAAAAAAAAAAAAAACTTGATGCACACATAATGATAAATTTTACGCTTATAATTATATGCACTTAAATTCATACTATATCGTGTCGTGATAGAACTTTGAATTACTCCGATCGGGGCGATACCAATGCACGTAAGCATGCAATCCACAACGAACATTTAATAAAATTCACTAACCGAATAGATGTAGTCAGCACTTTAGTTAAGCTTGTTGTGGCGGAAAACTTGCCTCACCGCTTTTGCTGTGCTACTTGCTACGTTTTTTTAACAAAGCCGGTATGGCCTGTGTGGACTATTGTGCCGCCAACAAAAGGGATAAGAAAGAAAACCTCTAAGCACAACATTTGAGCAGTACATTCATAAGCACGTTCGAAAGCTGAAGGTCGACACCAGTAATAAATTAAAATTTCGATGATATGCAACAATGCAATATATAATTAGCACTTAATCAGAATATCCAATTGTAGCGAAGTACAAAATTATTGGTTTTGGAAGCAATATTTGCTCACATACCTTTTTACTCGCTTTCCATCAAGGAATGAAGAAACCACGTCCTTTCTACTTTCAAAATCGGACTCACTGTCATTGCGGTTTGCTCTCAAAATGTCGTCCGTTGCAACTAGAACGCAAAGAAAAGTGTTCGTTGCAAAACACCGCTTAGAATGCTGGCTGCCGATGAATGGGAAATCCGAAGTTTTAACAGTTGCACTAGCAACTGGTCTTTTTACTCCACCCAATGTTGGGCCAATCGCTTATTAAAAATGGAGCCTCAAAATTTTCACCGAAAATCGTGAGAACTTGCGGAAGCGAACCCTGTTGAACGGAAATTCGTACACGGTTCACTGCTTCGTGAGACTTTCCCGCTTCGATGCAGCCGTTTGTACGGGGGAGATCAGATTCCGGTCACGTACTGAAATTTTTCGGCATGCAGTTTTCACGAATCGCTAATGCACCCAAAGTTAGCGGGTTCCTAGAGGATTCGACACGAGTTCGCGGTAAAAACAGACAGATTGAGACCTTCACAATTATTTCTAATATCCAGGGTAGTTATCAAACCAAAATACTCTGAGAAGCTCAAAGGGTTCCTCAAAAAACGAAATGCAGTCACTTTCTACTAACTTTTTTGCCGCAATCGAATCAATACACCATTTTCATCAACGATCTGTGCGTTTTCTCCTCCGTCTGAAATCTTTGCGTAAGCATCCGCAGTTATAAGACACTTTTTGATTTCCCGTTTACAAAAGCAGCGGTAATCCGAACTCCACTCGCGCAAGAAATTTCCTCAGACAAACGCTGGAGCAACTTTTCATTATCGCTGCGCAGCGAGCAATTCCACAAACGGGGCGCTTGCACACTCAGGTCTAATTCAATTTCTTAATTCAAGTATATGCATCTTGCACTTGCAGTTAACCTTCGCCGCACCATGCACGTGATTCACCCACATACGAACGGCTCTCGCTCCGTTCGCGTGGCTATCAACCTTCAATCCTTGCAAGCAAGCAAATTGCAAAGGAAACTCCAAATTCTACGCGCCAAACACTCAATTTTCCGCGGCGATGAATCACGAATTCCGTCAAAAGCGTTTTTTTTCAATTCCCAACAAAAATATCCGTATCGACGCATGACTCTTCGTCTCCCCACGGAGGCTTCTCCTCGACCCCTCGTAGCGATTTTCGTCAAGTAGTAGCAAGACGGGTTCTACTTGGGCATCGCGGCGTGTTCGCGGTGATGATTCATAACAGACTCCCTTGTTATCCATCTTAACCTTGCGGGACTCCTCACAACGACAGTTGACGAGCCTTCCATTCACTTTCAAATGCATTGTGAAGGTGCAATTCGTGGATAAGCTCTGTTGTAAAGGCTCTGTTGTGGCCAAATTTCAATTGCAAATTTAAATGATTATTATTTTCTTTTTTTCATTTACAATTGAAATTTGGATCAGCATTATGGTGGTTTTCGAGCAGTTTGCTTAGGCGACTGCTTGTAATATCGAGCAGTCGCCTAAGCAAACTGAGTCTATAATGAATAAATTCAGTAACCTTAACATTTTAAGTAACAATTTGGAGCAAAGTGCGCGAAACCTCGGGTTGGGTAATGATTATCACTTCCAGCAAGATAATGATCCCAAGCATGCAGCCGAAATTCTGAGGCTCTGGCTACTTTATATAAGTAAAACCCTGAAACTGATACATACGCCACCGCAATCTCCAGACCTTAATCCCATTGAGCATTTATGGGACTCGCTTGAGAGAAAATCTCGACAACATACGATAACAAGCGACGAAGTGCTCAAAAATGTTCTCAGCCGGTAGTGGGAGAAAACATCACCAGAAGAGATGGCGAAGCTTATCAATTCGATGCTTAAAAAACTTCCAGAGGTCATAAGGAATCTAGGATATTCTACAAGTTATTGGTTGGCTTCAGAACTGTAATTATCAGTCATTTGAAAACGTTTATTAAATGTAAACGCAGACTTTTTCTGCCTCGGTTTTGTATGTTTCCCGCGAAAAGTGCAGTTACCTCAAAAATCGCTCATGACTATGAAGATTTTATTATATAATTACTTGTAATAACAAATTCATATATAGATAGATATAATAGAATTTTTCAATGTCATTTATCGAGTTTTGCTTGTCACTTATGTACTGATAAATAATTTTGGCATCAAATTATTAGAAGGGGGTTACCCGCCTCTCATGTTTCATTTCCAAGCATTTCACCACTCAAGTAGTAATTACTCACCACATCTGACAACACGAGCTGATGACATTTTATTTCCTTTGCCGTGGAAACAAGAGGAACTTGACGTGCACTTGTACGATTGACGTTTCACCTGTCACGATGGAATTTTCTTCGATTAGCAACCACTATCGCCTTGTACAAACCTCACAGTGAAATATTACCCCTAGTCGCGTTCATATTTGCAGCTTCAACATTGAAACTCAACAATGCAGCTGTGTCAATAGAGTAGTTTTGAAATCAATACGTTTCGTCGTTGTGTGGAATTCGTGACGAAAACAAACGTAATATAGCAATGTAATGGCCACAAAATCTGGCGAGGAGATTCGTAAATTGTCTTTGCAGCATCAACAGTATCAACAACCTTGGGAAATATGTCACTTTTGCCCCATGCAAACGTTTAAGTCGTCGCAAGATTTTGTCAAGTAAGTGACTTGTAGTTGTTGCGTGTTGAAGTTGTGACCGGAACAATCATTTCAGACACCTGCGCGATCGACACTGCACCAAGGAAGGTGGCTCGTATGTTTGTCGATATGGATTCAACGGAGTGTGTGCGTCACTGCCGCTGGACGGTGTAAACGATCGCGATTACGAGACCCATGTAGCCAAATATCACGTGAATCAAGTGGCGCGCGAGCCGGAGTGGTCTGTGTTTTCGGCCGCCCAAAATTTGGCAGCCGTTCTGAATGACCCAAGTAAAGGGAAGCAAACCAACCTATTTACCAAAAAATGGGGTGACTCCTTCGTTGAAAAAACGCACGTGAGCCCTTGCGGGCATCTACCAAACATTGTGTGGAACGACTTTGATGGATATCTCAAGAAAATCGGAAGGAGGTATCGGCGGCATGCGAGGCTCAGTCAGCAGCACCAAATCGGCGAGGAGTCGCCTTCGACCTATAGTCATAGAATAGCTCAACGTGAGGCCCAACAAGATAACGCAGTCGGAAATCTCAGTGATATACCTCCAATTTTTATGAAGAACAACTTTGACCTCAACAACCCCAACACGTTTGCGGAAGTTTTCCCTGGAGTGGGAGAACCCAGTGAATCGAGTAGACAGTCTGGGCGATTGCTGCAGGAAAGACTCAGCCATTATCTCGATATAGTCGAAGTCCAAATAGCCAAGCAAGTCTCGCAGAAGTCATCAGCCTTCTTCCATGCCATGACCTCGCAGGACACCATCATGGAGCAGATGAACGAAGCCTCAACAAGCGTGAAAAAGCTGCGCGGTAAAATTCAGCATATTGATTCCTCTCTAGTCAAAGACTCTTTGAAAATCCTACAGCTGGCTCGAACGAGACAGCACTACCATAGTACGTTAGAAAAGTTGAAACTAATGGCCACTGTCCATCAGACACAACCAATGATCCAATTGCTTCTTGGCACGCAGGACTACGTGGCCGCACTTGACCTGATTGGGACGACGCAAGAAATATTAACTCAGGAACTAGTTGGCGTTCATTGCTTCCGTCACCTTCCAATGCAATTGAAGGAAATGGAGCGGTTGATTGACAAAATGCTCAACACCGAATTCGAGCGCTATTCGACGGCGGATCTGAACCGGCCACTGTTGGCCAATGGGGAGTGCGATCGCGTGTTGGACGAGGACAAGCTCGTGTGCATCATAATGGGCCTTTTGCGGGAGAAGAACTTCAAGTTCATTGAGAAATACAAAGAGGAAGCGATAGTGGCCATCAAGGCTATAATTAAGCAAATGGTGATTGAAGTGATAGCGTCGTCGGACGCAGAAGTGTGCTTAACAGGCGCTGGCGAGGAAGCCCAGAGTCTGTCGATCCCCGACTGGATCCAACTGCTGGAAAAGGCAACGGTGACGCTCCTTAAGCTACTGCGGCGGATAAAACTGGTCTGCGATGTGATGCAACAAACTGCGGATGCTAGCTCGGGAAGTCGAGTGGACTCGCTGAACTTCATCGATTCTGAAATTTTTCTATCGGAGCAAGACCATGAAATGGTCACCAAGCAGCTGTCAGCCCTTCTGACGCACGTCTGTAACTACTGCCACGAACGATGTGCCAATCTCGTTTCAAGCCAAAGTCTAGAGAAAAGCGTCGCGACGGCCGAGGAGATTGCGAAGCTGACGGAGATTGTGGAGGATTTTAGCTCGGGTTGTGAGGAAATCTGCGGGAGCCAAAGTGTGCCACTGCAGGCCGCCGTGAAAGCGCAAGGAACTCGTTTCGCACAGAAATTCCACAGCTCGCGAAAATCCAAACTTGCTCACTTGCTCGACAACGAGCGCTGGAAGCAAGTAGACATTCCAAACGAATTCCAGAAAATCATCGACAGGATCTCGAAGAACGACTTCAGCTATCACAAGGCGGTCGAGCATGAAATAACTACTCATGACCCTACAGTCCCTACAAGCCCAGTACTGTTGGTGGACGGGAAGCCTTATACGTTAGTGGGCGTTGCCCTTCTCCTAGTACAAATCGTCAGCGAGTATTGTCGATGTGCCACAAATTTGCCTATCATTGCCGGACAGCTGTCGCGACATGTTGTTGACTTGCATCGCTCGTTCAACTCTCGCTCATGCCAATTAGTGTTGGGAGCGGGAGCTTTGCATACGGCAGGCCTGAAAACTATAACCAGTGGCAATCTGGCTCTAGCGTCTCGCGCTCTGCAGCTTGTCCTGTGGCTGTTACCAAAAGTAAAACAACACTTTAGCCAACTCGACTCTACTTCGGTGGCAGGATACGACATTATAGAAAAAGACTTCATGAGTCACATTAAGGAAATTGAAAACAAAATCCTTCTGATTATCTCGACTCTGGTGGTGAATCAGCTGAATTCGTGGGATGGACGACCGCCAGTACCTTCGCAGGCATTCCGCAGTATATCACGGCATTTTGTGAAACTCCACGAATCCATTGCGCCAATCCTTCCCGAGCAGCAAATCCACGCAATTTACCGAACTGTTCATAAAAATTTCAAAGATAAATTGCGGGAACAACTGCTAAAAAATAATATCGAGAATAATGGCGGACCCCAGCACGGCAGTGTTACGTCCGAATTAATATTCTACATGGAAACATTACGCACCTTGAAAGCACTTCCCGCTGACGAGCTCACAGACAATGCTTTGGATGATATTTGGTTGAAATGAAGGACGGAGGGGAAGCTATAAGGAAATCGAATAGTTGACAAAATATTAAATTTTGAATTGCAAATCTTTCAACATGAAGGCATAGTAATATTATATAGAGGGGTATACATGTTATGTGTAAATTTATAATTATTCTTTTCCTCAATTTCGTTATACATTTCTCTTTATTTTTTTTTTATTTCACTGCTGACTGTTTCTCACAATGAAGAAAATATTCGTAAACAAGAAAATATAGATGCGATCGCCGCATTAAAGTAAAAAATAAATTGTCTACATTTAAATATTGAAAATGTTAGAGATGTTCAAACAATAAATTATTGTAAAAAGTTTTTAAAGGAAATGTTGGTTTCACTAATATGATTGCAAAAGCCCAATTCACTGGTTTACAAGTTTATTTAATATGCCGCAAAACAGTCCTTCGATTTATTTCCTCAACAGCGAACACCTCTGAAGTGAAAATAAATCGGAGCATTGATTTTATCACTTCCCTAATTACAGTCGGCTGCCATTTTCAGGCACAAATGTACTTTGAATGGACAACGAAACTGGACAATCATTAACTTTCCAGCTGTCTGACTCAAAAGGAGCAAATTATTCCACCTATTACCATGGCAACCAATCAAACATAAACTAATGACCCGGTGATTAAGCACACTTTCCTATCACCTGCAACCAGTCTAGCTTCATCTGTCCTTGATTTACGAGACAAAATGTTCAAAACATCTGCGGAGACTGTGAACAAACCAGAATCCATTCAAAATATAGCCATCAAATTAGTAAACGAACAAATGAGACTCCTCCAAACAGAAAATCACCCCAAAGAGACAACAATTTTTGTACTAGGGAGCAAAGGAGTTGTAAGTAGAATTTTCCGTGCATCGTATTTCAAAAATTAAATAAATCGTGTCCTTGACAGGGAAAATCTGGCATAATAAATAAATTTTTCGACCGTGAAGAAAACTCACGACCAACTCTTGCATTGGAATACTCATTCGGACGTCGGACAGGACAAATGCGAGCAAGTGATAAACAAATCCTGAACGTTTGGGAATTAGGATGTTTGGATAATAGCAATCAACTTGTCGAGGTCCCGATGAGATCTCACGGCTTGGAAAATTTCTCAGCTTTAATTGTGCTGGATTTGTCGCAACCGAATCGTATCTGGTCCGATTTGGAATGTGCTTTGCAAGGATTAAAACGAGCGTACGCCAAACAGGCAAACGAAAATGATATTAGTCGACATAAGCTGAAAGCGAATGAACGAGTGTCAAAGGATCATCCGGATTTGGCGACGTTGGAGCTATTTCCATTTCCTATAGTGCTTGTTGGTGGGAAATATGATGTTTTCCAGGATTTCGGTTAGTACACATTCATGTTGACTATTGTACAGGTGGCTAAATTTCATAGAAAATTGAAGGCATAAGTTGAGTTCCCTGGATTGCTTCAAACGATAAGGTGAATGTTGTATCCGAACACGTGAAACTTAGTGTCTTGTCTTAGTCTGAGGGACATTGATTTTATTTTAACTAAAACTAAATTTTTAAGACTTTATCCGATAGTTTTATAATTAGAGTGAAAGTATAAATATTTTTATTCGTATAAAATTAGCCCTGCATATCGAGCACTACTGATAGGTTTATTTCATAAGCTATTCGTGTTTGAATACTTCTATAATGTTAACCCATTTATGCCCAAGTTGAAACTATTGTATTTATTTGATTCCATAATTTAGGGTGACCATCTGACCTGAGTACAAAATACGGACACCTATATTTGTTTGGCGAAAGAGCTAAAAAAAGGTCATCAACTCTGTATCTCATTTTCCTAGATGGCGGTAGCTGAAATTTCAAATGCATATAGGAAAATTTGAATGTAAAATAAGAATCAACACTATTTCCAAGTAAAACGAGAGTATTAATCAAAAAATGTTAACATTTTTGTTTTTACAACGTACAAAATTTTAGTATTTCTCACCGCTTCCAATTTTTCTCAATAACGCAGGATTTTTTTCCAAATAAGAGTGAAATTGCAGACAATCGAATTTCCTAAAATTATATTGAACAAGAATGAGATTTTTCAAATTTTCGAAAAGAAATTTGCTTCTTTCGTCGGTCCATTGAATGTTGACAAACGGAAAACACGTTCACAATTAGCATTGTGACTGGGAATGGCGCAATTTTGACAATCTCCGAACAAGTTTCCAGACAATTATTTTGACTGAGAAAATCACACATTTTTGCACTGCTGCATTTGTTGAAAAATTCATCTTTTGAATCCTTCGAAGCCAGAAAGTTTTTCAAATTCACAAATTGATTGAATAATTTCGAATCATCGATGACAATATTTTTCGATGCAAGAAATTCGACAGTTCTTTCCATTGATTCATAGTTTAACTTTTTCCCGGGCTTAAAATCCAACCATTCAAAATTTTTTAAAATTCGCAATGACTCACTCCATTTGAGTAAATATTGGTTGGATTGTTGGTACACAGAAAGCATGGATTCGATGAATTTATTGCATTCAGTTTCTTTACCTTCATTTTCAAGCGTTTTCAATTTCTGTTTCACTATGAATGGAATGAATTTCGAATCAAATCTGTTACTTAAAATCTCCGAAATTTCATCAATAACATTCAGCACTTCCAAAACAGAATTCTCTTCCCTTTCAACTTTTTTGATATTATCGTGAAAAATAGTCGTGAATGAACTAATGAACAACAATTGAAGTTCTGCAAAATCGTCATTGAAAAATCTTTCTAAAACTACAGGTGGTTGGTCAATTGACTTAAAGTACGATTGCAGGGCTGGAAATAATTGCAAAATTCTGTCAATGCATGGAGCGAGACTGAGCCATCGAGTTATGACGTGCGATAACAAAACTCGGTACTCGATTTCCACAAAATCACAAAAGCCCTTCAATTCATTAGTTCTGACGGTGTAAATAGAAAAATGCTTTAAGATTTTCCCAACAATCGACTCTATGTCAAAAGAACCGAATCGGTCTAAGCCGTGATGGACAGAATTATGCAATATATGACTGGGACATCCAATTCCAATAAGATGTTCATTAACTTCTTTTCTCAGATGAGTAAAAACATTGTTTCCTTCTTTTCGTTTCAGCCCACCAAAGTTTGTATTGATATTATCGCCCCCCAAAGCGATTAGCTTTTTTCTCAAATTCTGTCCATCATGTTTATCCAATTCCTCTGTGATCATGGTAGCAATTGTTTCAGATGTTTCATTTTTTGTTTCCTTGACATTTAACAATCTAACAACTATGCCTCCTTTATCAGGATCAAAGAATTGCACAATCAAAGGGAACATTTTTAGACTACCATGATTACTCGAATCAGTCCCAATGCTAAAAAAAGGCATGTTCTTCAAATCTTGAAGGATTGTTTCGATAGAATGACCGGACAAAACTCCATTAACGATCGCTTCCACTTTTGTGCGAGCGCAAGAAATGTTTTTTCCTACTTTTGAATCGCTGAAAAGTTTGCGCATAAGTTGACTGGTGCAGTCCATGGATCTATAGCTTTGATGATACCTGACAGTATGAAACGCCATAATTCCTTCAGCGGCCCACACTGCTAGCGCTTCTGGTGTTGACTTGTTGTAGGTGAATTTTTTCATAGAAATCGTAGTTGATGCTGTCTGCACATTGTTCTCGTGCTTGGTAGTTTTCAAATGTACCTCCAAATCACGTCTCCCTACAGCAATAAAAATGAGCTTTTTTTTCAAATGTATTATAATATTAATATTAAATGAAAAAAGAATTGTGATGCAATAGGTGTTCTTAGGTAAAGAATCGAAAGTGTAAAAGCCAGTACCCTGTACCCTACACCCTTTTTTTACATATTCCAAACACAAACACCCTTATCAAATACAGAAACAATAAACCAAAAAAAAAAAAAGATTCCACCAGTAAAAAACAATACAAACCACTATTTGCTACTGAAACTTCTTTATCGCAAACTATGCAATGAGCAAAACATTCACTTTTGCCATTGCAAAAACTACTTGCAAATTCCCTGCGCAAATCATCTGTAAATGTACATTTGCGTTTATTTGCTGTACTTTCACTGCTACTGCTGCTGCCTTTTCTTTTCGGTGGCTTTGACATGTTTGGAGATTTCGAAAAGCTATTATTTTTTGCTTCTGCAAAATCTGCAATAAATAAACACGAAATATTTAGACCGCTACGAATCATGGTCGAAAATAATGTATAATTTTATACTTACACCGGGATTATTGAGCAATGGAACACTGATACACTGATTGCAATCAACTTACAATTTTATAAAATAAAATGAATGGAAATGTCAAAACACGTTCAACGGATTCAACGCTACTCACACAACTATACACTTATACACATTTCGTTCGTATGCACACGCGTCACTGTCGATACACGCAACCGCGTACAACTTTTGGGTACTCTAGGCGCCCTCGGGCCTTGAAAACTAAAAAAAAAATTTTTTTTGTGCAAAATTGGAAAAAATACGGACATTGATTGAAAAATACGGACATACGGACACGGAGCTAAAAATACGGACATGTCCGTATAAATACGGACGGATGGTCACCCTGCCATAATTATTAATAGAGTATTTAGCGCCATAGCAAACTTATTCATTTGAGAAAATAAAAACAAATTTTAAATTTTTTGCTTATTAGTTTACTCCTTGCAATTCGATGGGCACTGATATGTCATATCTTTCAAAACAATTTTTGTTAATACACAGTATTTTTTGATAAAAAATATACTACCATTTTATATGACATAATGGTAGGGTTGCCAGAAGGCTGAGATACAAAACGGGGACATTTAAAAAAAAAAATGGTCGTCCGTATTCTGAAAAAATAGCACGCTTTTTATTTTTTCATTCTAACATTATATTATATTCATATCTATTAATCTATTACACGCAAAGCATTTATACAATTTCATTAATTAACCATAACCACAATTCACGCTATTCCTTAGTAATATTTTATACGTAATGATATCACATTCCTGTCGATCAATCCACCCCCAATTTACGAACAGAACGGCATGTCATCCATTTTCTTTTTGCACCTGCAGGTACACCGTACTTTCGGGGCTGCTTATTTCTTTTAATAGAGGACAATCGTAATTCGAAAAGTTGAATTTCACTTTCAACAGATGACCAACGTTTTCAATGGAGAGACGGAAGGATTCTTTGGTCCATTGGGAGCTCATCAACGAAAAGACTCACTCGCAATTAGCATTGTGAGACGGAATCGCATAGAAAAATTGCGCAATTTTGAGCAATTCGGAGTGTCTTTCTGGGTATTCATCTGCTGAAAAGAAATCACAAAGTCGAGCACTTGCAGTATTATTCTTAAAAAAGTCAACATCATCTGACCTTGCTTCCAAAAATTTCTTCAAATTGACAATTTCATCATGCAATTGTGAATCATTGACTGTAACTTTTTTGTTCAGCAAATGGTAAAGACATGGGTCCACATCACTGTATTGCAAACATTGATTCCTTTTAAAATCTAACCATTGGAACACTTTAAACTCAGCGAAACTTGCTGTCCAAAGTTTCATATACTCTTTTGTTTCAGTGCAAACAACTTTCACTCTCTCCTTAAAATCATTACAAGTAGCGTCTTTTCCATCTTTTCTGAATTTCGCTAAAATGGACTTTATTCCTAAAGGAATAAAATTGGATTTTGCTCTTTCATTTACTTTTTGGAGAAGGTCATCAAAAACTGAATTTATTTCCAAAATGCTATTGTCCTTTTTTTTCTATCAGTGCGATTTTCGTATGAAATAGAGCCATGAGTGAAGAAACGAATATTAAAAAGCATTCACTAAGGTCGTGCCGAAAGAAATTGTCGATCACAGGAGGTGGATTAGTTTGTGATAAAAAGTAAAGTTTTAAGGCATGATACATTTCCAGAATGCGCTCTGTTGGAGGGGATAAGCTCAGCCAACGCGTTTCACAATGACTAAGTAGGTCCCTATATTCCGACTCAATAAACTCCCAGAAAGATTTGTCCGCACAGTATATATTGAGGAGTATTGGTACAACTTAAAAACGAGACAATCAATATCAAAAAGACCAAATTGATTAAGGCCATGATGAACAGAATTGTGGATAATATGGGCAGAGCATCCAATAACAATTAATTCCGGATGTGATTATTTTAGTGCGTAAAAATGTTATTTTTCCCCCACACCTCCGAAATTCGTATTGGTGTTGTCAGCCACAAAAGCGGCTAGTTTTTCACTCAACCCATGCTTGTTCAGAGTCTGTTCAGTAAAGGATTTAATTGTTGCTGCTTGCTCATTTTCATGGTTAAAAAAATTTAGTAAACGGACTTGAACCCCCTTTTTTATGAAAATATTGAAGAGTTATTGGGAACAATTTGACGTTTCTACGGTTACTTCCGTCGGTTCCCAAGCCTATAAAAGGAATTTCGTGGACCTCTTGATAAATCATCTTCGTTGAATATGGCGATAAAAGACTATTAATGATAGCAGCGGTTTTTGTACGCCCACATGCGATTTTTGAAGCTGTTTCAGAGTCTTCAAAAAGAGACTTCGGAAGAGGTGCTGTTTGAGAGTACGATAAGTGATCCACGGCTGTGTGAAAAGCGAGTACTCCTTCTGCAATGGCCATTTTAGTGTCGAGAGAAGAATTCTTCTTCACAAAAAAATTATCTAGGGGTCTAGATGTTGACGCCTCCTGCATTCATAATTTATTTTTCCAGAAGCCATGTGACTCGTTTATGCCATTTGTCCTAAAAAAATTAAATTTATATCATACTCCTTAAAAAAAACTAACTATTGCTAAAGAAATCTATTTTGGGAAGCATGAAATGTAAACAATAAACTCGGAGCAGTACGATGATACCATAATTATTGTAATAAAATTGGAACTAGGGACAATTATTAATTATTTACTTACTTTATTAATATATCACAGATATTCTGGACAGTTGTCAATTGAAGTCAAGTCAAAAGCGCTTTATTCAATACTAATCGTTATAAATTTTAAAAGTATATAAAGCAAATTCCAAACAATAACAATAAAAAACTTAATGGCCCAAATGGCTCTCTAAATTTATACGTTATCTGTTAAACACATTTTATCAAAAAACTACAGCAAATTAAATTAATTAAGATTATTACATATTTTATGATTTGATTGGAAAAAGGAGAAAAAAACCAACCTACACTATCCTAATATTATTTATAATTTAAACACAACAGTGAACTTTGATCCTACACCTAATATGTTATAACCTAACTCTAATAAAATTCAATAAAAAAACTTTATCTTATATTAAAAAATTCGATCACAATGTTCCTAACCTACGCGTTTCAACTTATCTCTAAACGTTATAAAATATAACATATGCCTAAACTATCCCTAATTTTTAACACAAATAAACAACAACACTAAATGTGGGAATAATGAGCTGAAAATCAAAAACTAACTAACGAAAAACACAAAAACTGAAAATAAACACGAATCATTTAGACATTGTCATTCAGCCACCAATACCTAGATTGCCCCGTCTCAGCTCGATCAGCTTCGATGAATCTAGCAAATGAGTATCTCCATTGGAATTGTTGGTCTCGTGAACTCAAATTCGGAGGATATTTTATCTTCTTATCGGTGACCCGTCTTTATATGTGATATATAACTGGGACGCCGTCAGAATCAAAAACATATCGATTCATGTCCAAATACACGAATGCTTCTGGAGGAACGAAGCCAGTAGCGAAGCAAGTCGCAATGTACCCGTCTGTAGGGTGGAACGGCTGTGAAATCCAAGGGTTTTCACTCACAGTTACAGATCTTGCGATATGATCCCGAAGAAGTTTCAATATGAAGATATCGACTCCTGTCACTTGAGCAGTTTGATAAATTCTTCTATTCGATTTATAATGTTTCCAATCCGTCTCAGGCTTTCTGTACAAACCAGTAAATGCACGAAGACATTTCCTTTCGAAAACTCTTCATTTTTCCATAGTACTAGCACTCTGGTTGTACCAGATCTGACATCCATATGTCAAAACTGGTCTAACCAGGGTCTTGTTACAAATAATTTTGACCTTTTGATCAATATATTTGGAATGAAAGAGTCTTCGTAGGGCCATGACTACTTTTAGCGCTTTTTTTGTGGTAGGGATGTGAATGCCCATTTATGCATAGAGTGTGGGACTCCCATGTTCGCAAGAAGGCGACTGGACTACCCACTAAACACCTCGCCTGTCAACCTGAGAACCTAGCCTGGAACCGTTTAACACATTACTTCGGGCCAGGTCTTGTTTTGTTACGCCGTGAGGCGCCTTCAAGCTGGGGGATCCCTCTTCTAGCGGGAGGGGAGAGGGGAAGAGGAAGTGCCAGAAAAGCGATCCCCCAGCCCCAACACCCCCAGCTGCTATGAGTCCCTTTTATCTTTTAGGACTGCCCGAACATAATGTGCCACCTGGTTTCATTTGTCTACCGATTCGAGCATCACCGCAACTATTTTATCTGGGGTGAGCTCCACCGTCTCCCTATAGAGGTCCCTTCGCAGCCTGTCCCATTTTATGCACGCAAAAAATGTGTGGCAGGCATTGTCTTCCTCTCCTGGGCAATACGGACAATCGGGGGACCGTGACTTACCAATCTTGTGCAGGTAAGACTGAAAACATCCATGGCCGCTCAAAAGCTGGGTCAGATAGGAGTCAGTCTCACCATGCCTTCGATTTAGCCACGGTCTCACATCCGGGATGAGGCGCGCAGTCCACCTTCCCTTCCTGCAATTCACCCAAGAATGCTGCCAATCGTTGAGTGAGTGCTGTCTCTCTTCGCGGACAACCATCTCCCTCGTATCCTCGTTTTGACGCAGATAAATAAAGCGGCGCTCTGTAGCAAGGAGGCCGACAGGTTTCACGCCTGCAATGGCTTTCACCGCCGAATCAAAAACTGTCGGTTACGAAGAGGCAATCTTCAGCGCTCCTCTTCTCTATACCTGTGCCAGGCGTTTTCGGTACACGTCTTTACTAAGAGCGTCTCCCCATACCTCTGCTCCGTACAGTAGCACTGACCTTACAGCACTAATCAAGCAAGAGGCGTCTTCTTGATGGGCTGGGTCCCCCTACGACTCAGAGCCGATACTCCCGAAGAAGCCTTCTCAGCCGTTGCCCTGATTTGCTTAGAGAAACTCATCTTCAAGTCGATCAGTAGCCCCAAGTACTTCACTGATGGCGTCGATTCGATTGTCTCCGATACTGATCATCCTTATTCTAGGGATTCTCTTTTTTGCAGTGCTAAACTGAGTTTTCTGCAGTGCTAAACTGAGCCCGCGAGCAGCCATCCTGTTTCTCACTCGGCGCATTAGCATACCTAGCCTATATTGCGCTTGTTCAACGGTGCGTCCAGCGACCAGAGCCGCAACATCATCCGCATAGCCGACCAAGCGCGACTCATCTGGCATCTCAAGTCTCAGTAGCCCGTCGTAAGACACGTTCCACAGGTCTGGGCCAAGATTAGACCCCTGGGCAACACCCGATGTAACCGCCATCTTTCGTTGGCCCTGTGTCGTGTCGTAGAGCAGGCTACGGTCTTTTAGGTAGTCCCTCAAAAGCCGCGTTAGATATTCTGGAACTCGAAAAGGGTCTTCCAGCGTATCCACCCATCTAGTGGAGTTGAAGGCGTTCCTGACGAAGAGTATCACCAACAGGACGATCCGTCACTAGGTGCAACTATGTCCCTCTGCCTTTAAGACCGCGCTCACCGCGTCTGCAATCGCATCGGTAGTAGAACGTCCTGCTCTAAAGCCGTTCTGCCGAGAAGATAGGTCCCCAGCAGCACGAATCGCGTTATTGAGCCTTCCCTTGATGAGTTTCTCTAGCACTTTCCCAGCCGTTTCTAGCATGCAGGCAGCAATTCGGGGTTTCCCTTCCCCTTGCTGATCAGCACGGGGCTCGCCACCTTTCATCGTATCGGGAAAACTCCGTCCCATAGGAAAGTGTTGAATATGCTGAGCAGCAAGTCAGGACAATGGTGATAGACAAGCCGCAACACCGCAGCTGGAACACCATCTGGACCTGGAGCTTTCCTCGCTTTCAATGAGAGGACTGCCTCCTCCAGTTCCGGCTGTGTGAGGAGTAGACACTCGACTGCTGTTTCACCATGGACAGTGTCAACATGGACGGGATGGGCGGGAAAGAGTCCCCACACTATCTCTTCCATCTTTTCCGCATCATGTATGCAAGGCTTCCGTAGGGCACCAAGCTTCTGCATAACTAGCTTGTAGCCAAGGCCCCACGAATCCTTGTTCACATTATCCACTAGGTCTTGCCAGCAGCGAGCCTTGCTATTGTTAATCAATTTGCGAGGTCATTTCCTGGCCGACTTATATGCTGCCACCCAGTTGCATGCCTCGTCACGGTTCGGTGCCCGTTGAGTCCCACGTCGAAGCTTGTGACACTCTCTTCGCTTTTCAGCGATTTCAGTTGACCACCAGTAGACTGGGGGCTTGCCGTGCCGGCGTTTTCGACGGGGCATAGAAGCGCAGCAAGCAGTCTTAATGATGCTCATAGTTGTGTTCACCACGTTTTGAGCTGCCAATTCTTCCGTCCCCTCCGAAGCTCCCTACAGCGGCTCACCTGCTGTGAGCACCTCGACGAACCTCTCGACGTCCATCCTTCCGATGTTCCATTCAGTTGGAGAAAGGCGAGAGCACGGACGTCAGGAGGCAACATCGCTGATCTCAAGCAGAATGCACTGATGATCACTGGCTGAGTAGTCCTCTAATACTTTCCGATTGTGTATCCTCCGCACTAAGGACTCCGAGACGAATGTCACGTCCGGTATGGTTCCCAATACGGTGGAAAGTCGGCGTATTTCCGGTGTTTAATACGAAGAGCGCCGTCCTGGGCGCCATTTCCAGGATTCGTGTTCCCCGCGGATCTGTTTCAGGCATGCCCTATTCGATTGCTTTCGCGTTGAAGTCTCCCCCAACGAACACGTTGCCCTCTATGTTCAAGACAGCGCCCTCCAGAGCATTAAGCTTGGCTTGGAAATATGATATCGATTCGTTCGGTGTTAGGTACACACTAAACAAGGTGGTCCCTGAGCACCGAACCCACACGAAACAATCCCCCCATCCGTAAGTCTCCGCTTGGAAATCACTACTCCGAACCCAGATGGCGGCAGTACCGGTTTCGTCAGGATACCATAATGCAGGACTTTTATCATGGTGTTGCACACTCAGCAGCAAGAAGTCGGCTTTCATGTCCCTCGCAAACTGCTCAAGCAGATTTTGGGTGGTTGAACTACGGTGTAGGTTTAGCTGAAGGATGCGGGTCATCGAAGTTTTGATTTCGCCTTGGCTAGGGCTTCTTGGAAAACCCGGCATTTTCCTGCTCCCAAGACGTGTCCAAAATCAGGCCTTGGATCAGCATCCTTGCAAAGAATACAGTGTCTCCTTCGTACACTCGTTTCTTTTATGTCCCACTCATATCGGGTCCTTTGCATACTTGTTTGGTGTGACCATAGTCAAGACATTTGAAACATTGAAGAGGCATTGCTCTTCGCCGTATCCTACAGGTAACCCACCCTATTTGTACTTTGCCCTTGTTCAGGAATTGTTTGGCGTCGTTTTCGCTCAACTATGGCCATGCGTTGTTTTCTGGTGTCAGTCTCACTTTGGTCCTTCCCCCCACGCTAAGGAACTCCCTTTTGATGACCTCTTCTACCCCGGCCAGATCCGTGGCGCAGTCAATGTATCGTATTCCCATCGTTGCCATCGATTCGAGCGAGGCTATAGTTGCGCTTTTGCCGAGGACTTTCTTTACTGCGTCGCAGAATGCTTCCTTATTGTCGGCCTCTGCTCCGAATTCGACCAGTGTGTGGCCCAACCGCGTCAATGAGACAACCCAACCGGAGCATGTCAATGAGACATGCTCCAACGCATTGTCTATCATTTAGTTTCCAACAGATGTCTGAGGTTACTTTCGTTATTGCATGTGTGGTCAAATGCCTGGCACGGAAACCAAATTTGCAATTCGGCATCAACTCATATTCCTCAATGTGGGCGTTTAATGCTCTGTTGAGTATCACTTCAAACACCTTGCTGATGTTAGGCAGCAAACTGATTGGGCGATAGCTTTTAGGGCATGAAGATTCTTTTCCTTTCTTCAAGATCGGAAATACCTTAGCCTTTTTCCACTCATTTGTGAAATATGAATTGCTCAACATGTTGTTGAACAATATGCAATAATTCCTAATAGCGACCTCAGGCAAATGTCGGAGAACTTCATTTGGAATACCATCAGTACCACAAGACTTCTTGTTGTTTCTCCTGTGAAATATGAAACACAAGTCTTCATAGCTGACAAAATAATCAATAAGATTCAAGGTCGGTATGAGGTCAGATGTTAATGTTTCATTGAAATGAAGAATTGATTGGCCGTTGAGGCTTGATTTGAAGTCGGAAAATTTTGCTTCAACGATCTCTGAAAATATTTCATTCCCTCTGTCAGGGTTTGGCAGATGAACCAGTTCAAAATGTGTTCCAATCAGGGCAAGTTTATCCAATCCTTCACAAATGATCCTGTTTCCATTTCTATCCGGAGTCGTGCAATCAATTTCGATACCAGCCCTATCGAGAAGACTTATCTCATCACTAGTGACTTCAAGATTCGATACCTTCACTCGAGACTTCTTGCGGAATATGCTATTTACTTTCGTGAGCACGCCGTCGTGGTCCTGTGGGCTAGTACCCCTCAATTTTCCGCCCATTGATTGCTGACATCACTCCTGAAGTATGACCGGATTAAGTACCGGACATTATTCAGGTGTAATTTCAACAAAGCCAACGAGGGATGGTTGTAGTCCAAAAATCGTCGATAGATATTGTTGATGCGTGTGAGAAGAAGGCTTTTCAATCTTTTCAACCCTGCGCTGATTGGTGTTTCATATCCTTCCTTATTGTTTAGATATTTAATATTGGGAACTACTTTCTCAATCGTTTCCAACGTCAGCTTCTCTAACTTCGACACATAGAGATCTATTTCATCGTTAGTTAGATTCCTGCCATTAGGAACCATTGAGCAAGAGTTGCCACCATCAGAAGGGGGACATTACTTCTGGTACTCCCGGTTAAACATCTTTTGAAACTTTCCCCAGTCTATTTTTTGAAATTCAACCGATAATTTCGTGTTGAACTGAAATGAGGAAGAAATCATCCCTTTGATGATTGATTTCCATTACGATTGCGTTATAGTCGCGATCATAAGGAAGGACCTGCAGTTTCCGTTGAGGACTATTAAAGCTGAATTCAAGTCCTGCGGCAGCAATGCAGAGGTCCACATATGAATTTGTCCTAGGGTATGTTGGGAACTCCAACCCATATAGATTGCACCTGTATTCAATTTGGTTCTCTGTTATCCACGATTTCAGGAATCCACCTCTTGGATTATTGGTGGCGTTCAGCCATGATGTATGCTTGGCGTTCAGGTCACCAGCAAGAATATAATAACTATGCAGCCTGTTCGATTCGAGTATTTCAAAAAAGGAATTGAGCTCCTCCTTGAACTTGAGAACATTTCGACCACTTGCATAGGTAGAGATAACGAAGAGGTTATCCCCACCTGGCAACCTGGCAGTGAGATTTTGATAACGGACACTTCAAGAGATTCAAAGCTTTTGAATTCGACTTTATCAATATTTTGGAAACAATAGGGTCTTCTAACCAATATCCGGGTGCCACCTTCCCCATCACCTATTACCCTATCGTTTCTTACAAAATTCAAAATCCTTGAATGTCATGGAGTGCCATGAATTCAGGTGGGTTTCGGTCAGAAGCATGATGTCAGGCTTTTGCTTAACAATGAATTCAATGAGATAATCACGCCGATGTATAGTAACAATGGAGTTGACGTTGATCGAGATAAGACGAATCCTATCCATGGGAATGTGACTGGATGACAACTTATTTTGAGACATTTGAAACCCCTAAACGATGAAAAACAAGATTAATTTTCGTATCTTGCTTATCGATTCTCTCCGATAGAGAATTTAATTGCTGTAAAATTTTGAGAAGCAGCTCATTATTGCCACTTACACCATTTATCGCATTTTCTGCTGGTCCTCTAGCGGCTTGTGCAAGTGATACTCCGGTCTTGACGAAGTTCGGAGCTAAGACACTGCGGTGTAGTTGTGTTTGCTTTGGGACAAATTCTACTCTCACTCTTGAAATCTCTTGATATCGGAATCCAAAAACACCTCAGTTAACACAGTATAATTTCTCTTTAGGCTCCGTCTGAGCCCATTTGCACTCACCGGGAGCATGCACGTTCTTGCATTTGACGCATCGGTAATGCATGGCACAGTTGGTAGCCGAATGCCGAAATCGTTGAGATCGATAACACTGATTGATTTCTCGTTTCTGGAGGCGTTCTCACCTCACACTCGAAAATTCAAGTATCAGTTTTTTGAAGAGCACTTGGACTGCTCTTATTTGATATCTGCACTAAATAAAGTGGTAAATTTTTTTTCTACCGTCGACCATCTTGTCGCGAATATTTTAACCGGGATAAATTCGATTTCTGGTGCCGCTTCTTTGAGCACCTGAAGGATATCGACAGTATCTTCTCCGCAGTCCAAGCCCTTCAACAAGAAGGTCTGGTTCTTCTCGCTTTTCGGGGTATATTTGAAGTGTGGAACCTTTCCAGAATTTGAAGCAGTTTTTGCTGATTTGAGATCAACCAGTGATTTCGTTCTGATAGTTAACTTTTCGGAATTGATTAGTTTAATCTCGAAATTTGTTAATTTGTTTTCAGCTGCCAATAGCCGAACCATGTCCTTTCCGCTTTGACCGAACACATTTATTTTGCGGAACTTTCTCTGTATTCTGGGCAAGTTTTTGAGGAGGACCAGCAGAACTACGGGCTGGTTTCTTCTCCTTATTTTTATTTTTTAATTAGAGGATAAAATTATCACTATCTTGACTAACATTACCTTGAATATTTTCATCAATCTCCATTTCTTGTTGGAGTCCGTCCAGTGCTGCATAGTAATTCTGGCTGGCGTTAATGCCTCCAGCACTTAATAATTTTTCTGGTATGACTTCTTTAACAGCTTTCTTCTGCTAAGCTTCCGTATTGATTTGTCGTACCGTACGTTTAACAGCTTTCTTCTGCTTAGCTTCCGTATTGATTTGTCGTACCGGTTCAGTATCTTGAACTTTCTTCGCTGTCTCGAACATATCTTCGTACGTTTTCAGTCTTATTTTTAATTCTTGAATTTCATATTGAAGTCGACTTAGTTCTTGCTTATCTTCGACTACTTGAGTCTTACGCCCACCATCTGCGGAGTCCTGGGTGCTCGTGTGTCTTCGCTTATTGACGCTTGCCGCCAATTTCGCATTTTTATTCTCCCCGGGGTCCCCCAACGGAGGGAAGCCGTCGGGCTCCTCCATACAACAGCCCCGAGTTAGTCTTCGGTTTGCTTCTTTTTGTCGATTTATTGAATTCCGTGGGTCAATGCCTTCGACGATAAATGCTTTCCCAATAAATTCAAAATTTGCTTTCGACTGGCTCGTAAAAAATTAATTCAATTGGCAAACTAACTTTTGTGAAAAATTAATTAATTTTTACTATTAATGACAGGAGCGATTAAAAACACGTCTACACGCAACGAGTGCTAGACGTAGAATTATTCGTTGCATCATTCATCGCTTCAAAGACAGCGTAATAATTTGTACTATCGTTTGAACCTTCAGCGCTCAGTATTTGATCGGATTTTTCACCTTTTTAGCTTCGACGTTGTATACTTCTTCTTCTTAGCACTACAGCCCCTCTCAGGCCTTCGCTTCCTGCAAATAGCGCCTCCAACCTTCTCGGTCCATCGACCGCGTCCTCCGATTTCGAAATCCGAGCAGCGATAAACTGTCTTCGTCGACCGAGTCAGACCAGCGTTTCCTCGGTTTCCCCACTGGTCTCCGGCCTTCAGTTCTGCCAACGAATACTTTTTGGGTATCCGTTGTTCGTCCATACGGTTCATGTGGCCAGCTCATTGCAGCTTCCGCAGTCTTACAATCGTTGAGACCTCCAGTTCGTCAAAAATTTCATACCGCTCATGGTTGTATCGAATTCGCCATTGGTCCCCGTCTAGCTTCGCTCCGATTATTCGCCTCAGGGCCCGTCGCTCAAAGGCGTTCAATATATTGCTTGGGTTAAGGTCCATGTTTCACACCCATAGCATAACACAGGCCTTATCACAGATTTGTATACTTGGAGCTTTGTTTTCCTGTGTATGCAGCTGGTCTTCAAGATCATCAAAACTGAATAAAATATCGCGTATTTCGTCTCTTTCATTACCCGTTTTCGTTATTTTGGCGCTTAAATACACAAATTCACTCACATTTTCGATACTGTATTCGCCAAGTGTGATATTTTGTGTATTTGAGGTATTTTTCCTGGACTGCGTCAGGAGCTTTGTTTTATTTTCAATCATTTGTAGCCTTACCTTAACCTTTTGCTTCGCTGTCGAGTTTCCAGGAAGAATTCATTAGCAGTTGTTAAAGATCGTGACAAAATGTTGATGTCCGCATAGGTTACTACTTGGCTCGACTTGTATAGTAATGTACCTCGCGTATTGACAGGTAGCTTCCTTATGACGTACTGTAGAGCCAAATTGGATAGCCTGTCTCCCTGTTATTGATGCGGACTTGGGAGGTCGTCGACGTCATTGGCATTTTGGTAAGACGGACTTATTTGGCTGGGATGCCATAGCAAAGCATTGCTTGCTTGAAGTCAACAGAAACTTGATGTACGTCTATTTTGAACTCCCAGCATTTTTCAAGTAACTGCTTGACTGTGAATAATTGGTCTATTGTCGATCTACTTGGTCTAAAACCACCTTGATACTCCCCAATAATACTGTTGGCGTATGATCCAATTTTATTTTTAAGATTTTAGAAAATATTTTATACGCCGTACAAAGTAGTGATATGCCTCTATAGTTTTCGCATTGTAGCTTGTCACCTTTTTTGTGAATAGAGAATATAATTGATTGGCTCCACTCTTTTGGCATATGTTCTTGTTGCCAAATGTGCTGGATGACTTTGTGAATAGCTTTATGAACACTACTGCCACCATATTTGATGAGCTCCACTGGAATCTCATCGATGCCCGGCGCTTTATTATTCTTTTGGGCTTTGATGATGGAACAAACGTCATCCATAGTTGGTGGGGCCAATGGAAGCTCTCCGAAGCCATCTATAGGCTCCGATGTTCTGGAGCTCTGCGGAGGATTAAGGAGATTCTTGAAATATGATGCCCATCTTTCCTTAATATTGGTTTCATCAGCGATTATATTGCCGATGTTATCACGACAGAGCGTGTCTTGTGCTATTGCTCGCTAAACTTGCATCTATACTTCT
The DNA here is from genome assembly GCA_963969285.1 of Odontomyia ornata. Classification (NCBI taxonomy): domain Eukaryota; kingdom Metazoa; phylum Arthropoda; class Insecta; order Diptera; family Stratiomyidae; genus Odontomyia; species Odontomyia ornata. The sequence goes on along the minus strand of OZ017740.1, from coordinate 259,416,086 downwards.
CAATTGGTCTTCATAGTATTTTCTTTTCGTTGTATACTTCATGTAAGTTTTATTCCGTAGCTTAGATGCCTCCGTTTTGTTGGTATCTTTGACAAAATTTTAAGCTTTTCCTCCGCTGAAAAATCTTTAGATTTTGCTCTTTATTTTCTTTCACTACTTTCTCCAAATCTTCACTGTTTGTCACTATTTGGAATTTAACTTTTTCGCTAGTCGTGGCTTCTCTTTCCATTTTTCTTTTAAGGAATTTTCCTCATAAAACAGTATTTGATGCTGGTTCCAATGATGGCAAACCACGTCATTGGTCCTGCAAACAATAAACTTTTGCCAATAAAATTAGTAATTTCGATTCATGTTTAGAAATGTTTTAATTAATTTTTGAATTAGTGGCAACAGCTAATAAAAAACACGTCTAGGCGCAACATATGCTAGACGTAGAATTCTGGGCGAGCTTTGTATGCAATCATTATTTGTAGTTCTAGTTGTAATGTTATGCGTACTACAGCCAATTTGGCAAATTGTTGAACAAGGATTTGTTTAAAATGATTTTTAGACTAGCCCAAAATAAATTTCTTGACCAAATCTTAACTGCCTGTAATATACTTTTTTCGATATTGCCTTTTAGCAGCAAATCCAGGAAATTAAATTTAAATTTTGTAAAATGCTCCTTGAAATTTCAAAATTATCAATGGGGTAGATATGAAATATATAAAACTTAACAGCATTTTTCATCACTTAGCGTATTCTTTTGTTGAAACCACACGTAAGCACAATTTTTTACAACACCGCACCCTTTAAATATGTGATTATTTTTAAACCTAAGCATCATTTTACACTTTTTAGATCCAGAAATCAAAAAACATGTTTGTCGCTGCTTGCGTTCGATATCACACGCCCTTGGTGCTGCTCTTCTCTTCTACTCGCAGAAAATTCCTAATCTTGCTAAAACAATGCGTGATACCGTCAGCCATCTTGGATTTGGAAGCCCAGCAAACCCTTTTCGAAGCACCACTATCGATTACAATGGACCAATAATGGTTTGGTTTGGCTTGGATTCGTGGGAAAAGATTGGTGTAACGCCTTCCAACTCGGATCGAATTGGAGTGACTTTCAACGCCGAAATAACACAAGTAAAGTTTGAAAATCTGCAAGGCAGATTACCCGACGATCCAACCAAAGATCCAGGATTTCGTGAATCACTTATTGATGAAATGCGCGCACAAAAAGATGAAGAACTTATGACTTTGATTCGAGACACTGAAATACGATCTAAATTTGAAACAGTGGCTTCTTGAGAGGAAATGATGTTTGAAGATTATCAGCTGTATTTGGATTAAAAAAGGATGAACTTTGTATATTGAAACAATTTCCGAGAGAAGCTTGAAGCAAAATGGGCAAGAAGTATTACATATCACACATATAAATTTTTGACTAATTGCAACATTTTCCCGTGAAAAAGTTTCTAATTGAAAAATTAAAAGTTGATAAATAATTCCAATTTCTACACCTGTAACTGAGACTCAGTATAAAATAAATATACCTCCAATATATAGTATAAAGCTCAACTTGTAATGAAGCCTTTCTTATTTATAAACTATTTTGGCACACACAATTTTTCTAGCTATATTAGTAACACAATACGCGTAAATATACACAATTCAGAGTCCTACTCGCAGCCTCCACTAATATTCCAAATCTTCAGGGTCGGGTCCAGCAAGGGTTAAAACTCTTGTCGAAGATTCATCTCGCATTTCGTTTGGAGCCTCGCAGCTTGTATCTGATGTGGAGCAGGTTTGGCAATGGCAACTTATCGCTTCCATGTATTCGTATCGCCGTGCCTCAGGATCAGCATCTTCGTCGCAATTTCGAAGCATCGCAACCGCCTTGGATCGTGCGGCATGAACGCAAACCGGATGGTAGGATCGTTTGTAAGGGAACTTCCAATCGGAAATCTCACTTGAATCACAACGTCCCCAACACGACATCACACTCACATGATCCCAACACATCCTGCCTTTGCTATCAACCTGCGATACGCGATAGGTGTAAACGCGGCGATGGCATCCTAGCGGTGCTGCGGTGGGACCTTCGATAACAATGGGAAGTTCGGCAGCCAAGGTAGAGTATATCCAAGTACTTGTGATAAGAGCTAGAGAAATAACCGTCAACATTGACCTACGAACACGAGATAATAATTTTACGCTATGTAAATTTAAAGAAAAGGTCAATCGTTACACTGCTTACTTACAATTCAGCCATGTTGACTGTGGCGTCGTAACACAAACTGCTTATTACAATGCTTCAACAGAACCTTTTTATATGAAGTTTCTACGTTTTATTTCGGAAAGAATTTAGTCCTGCGCAAGAAATTATGTTCAAGTGTAATTGCCCACTATCGTTACCACCCGAACGGATGTAGGGACCTTTTGTATGTGGAGAAATTTTCTTGGAAAATTTTATTTAACTCTTGGGATTGATAGTTTGCTCAAAGTAAGCCAAACAAGTGAAATGCGTTGGGGACAATTCAAAAATTGTTTATCCACACGTTTTGCTGTTTGAAATCAGTTATGAATGTGTGTCGAGGAAGTCAACTAGTTTAAATCACAGGAAGTATATTTTTGGAGACATTTGCTCGTTGGCCACTAACTGACCATTCACTATTGAATTTGAATGAACTTTGCAGTTCTGGTGCTAACAAATCTGAAAACGAATTTTTATAATTTTTGGAACGAATTATGGGTGTCTATGTATAATTTGGCTGGCTTGCACAGTTAACTTAATTCCAAGGCGATGGCTGCGAAATGTGCATGGTTCCATAACCATTTAAAAATACTAAAATGATTCTTTAAGGGTAAATATCGTGTGCAAGGTGGGTCAGGCTGCGAAGGGAGCTCTACAGGGAGACGGGAGAGCTCACCCCGGATAATATAGTTGCGGTGATGCTCGAATCGGTTGACAAATGGAACCAGGTGGCACATTATGCTCGGGCAGTCCTAAAATATAAAAGGGACTCACAGCAGCCGGGGGCGCTGGGGCTGGGGGATCGCTCTTCTGGCATTTCCTCTTCCCCACTCTCCTCCCGCTAGGAAAGGGGCTCCCCAGCTTGAAGGCGCCCCACGGCGTAACAAAAAGAGACCTGGCCCGAAGTAATGTGTCAAACGGTTCCAGGCTAGGTTCTCAGATTGACAGGGGAGGTGTTTAGTGGGTAGTCCAAGGGTATCCTCCATGGGAGTCCCACACTGCCAGACTCGGCGGGCGTAAATGCCTTCACCTCCCTACCACAAAAAAAAGGGTAAATATGACTTGGCCAAGTGAATGACTTGTGTACGAGTTTTATACACGCGATAAGTCTGTTTCCGAGAGAAAACACACAGTCAACAATTCGCACCTTTATTTTCAAAATGAGACCGCTACAACAACAATAATTCAAACGAGAAACTGGAGGTCCGCTCACACACATTGTCTCGGTGAAAACTTCAAATCCACCAGTCCCTTTTTGTGAGACGCGAAGGTTCCAATTCGGCATCGTCTCTCATCACCCAACCTGAGTCAAGTTAGCTTTGTGTCACCCAGTGAAGTTGGCTCCGTATTACAGATGGATGTCATCAGGGACGTTGATACGATGTGTCGCCATGGGATGTGGTTACAAAACATCCATGTATCGTTCATCGTTCGAATCTCGAATATCCTACCCGGCTGAACCGCCACGGTTCAGGATGATGCCCTCGTCTGCCTAAAATAGCCTGCAAAGTTTTTGCACAGGCCGTTAACACTGGTGTTTGATGAGATGACAGTTGGCTGTTAGTTGATCGCTATTGTATTTGACGGTTGCAACTCGCACCAGGTCGTCACTGCCCGGGTGGACACTGATAACGCGTCCAATACGCCAGCGGGTAGGAGGTAGCAACTCGTTCTTGATAACCACGACGTTGTTTGTTCCGGAAGTGCCCATTTACTCCTCGTCTATAAAGTCATCTTTCCATCGTTGTCAAAATTGTTGAAAGGTCTTTTGGAGGAGAAACGATTTTGAATGTGGATCTAAACGTGAGGCTGTCGTCAAACCCGATATTGCTATCAGGTGTGCAGCCGCTGAGCTTCCAGCCAAGTACACAAACTTAACGATCTCACCGCAAACATCTTCACACTCACGCAGATCCGACAGAGATGCATACATGCCGTCAAAGAGGAACGAGCCGAGTAACGAAGCCAGAGATTCTGCTGAGGCAGCAATGGCACGCATACCGAAGGAAGATACTAGCGAACTTAACACTTGATTAGTGGCAAGCAAAGGACGAGTAAAGCGCGAACTCGAGGCGTAACGTAAATTAAAAGTAGCAGCAACAAGAAAACGAAAGTGCTAAGCAGGAGGTGAAAGAAGTACTTCAAGCTCTAGAATCGAGACCAAAAACAAAGATATTGATGCTATGAACGAGGAATTGCAATAGAAACAGGCCACGCTGAATGTCGTTACATCGGAGTTGCAAAGATATGTCAGCGCATCATAAGAAACGAATTTATAGAATGCTCTCAAATCTTTTGCGTGAAGTGTCGAAAGTTGGACAAGCCTTATGCACGGATAGTATCAGTGATATGGAAATGAATACACCTGATCCAGGTGGTAAGGTTGAAGAGGATTCACTGTGGCTCGACTATATATTAGTAAAATTAAATCGTAAGCTAAAAATATCGCACAAGATGTCGGAGTCTGGAGGCGTTACAAACAGATTCAAATAAAAAGGTTTCTGAATGCGAGTGCCGTTTGTTCAGCTCAAGACATAGAACAGCCAGGAAGACTTGGATAAGTTAAGTTAGGTGGTAGTGTTCGGTGGGTGCAGCGAAAGTTAGTGTCATTCTAGGCAATTTCGGTTGCCCTGTTGTGGGACCCTACGAGTTTTGTATGGTGACGAAACACTGTAACTCGCTCTGCGTGGCAGAGCTTTTTTTGAAATTCGTATAAGGTTAATTTCGCTCCGGGTAGTCGGACGACCCCTTGTGATCGAACCAGTGGCACCCACGCCCGTCTTCGGATGAGTTAGTTTGGGTCGGTGGAACGTCCGCCGGAGTAGCCCCAATATAACGGTGGGGCAGCTAGGGAATCGGTAATAGTGCTCAACCAGGAAATCACCTGGTGTCAGCGCCAAGTGGTAATGTGCGGCCCCGAATTCAAGCAGGCCTCAATACGTACAAGCATTGGTTTTGGTATTGAGAGTGTGAAATAGCATAATCTGTTTACTCATTATGCGCAGGAGATGCTTCTTCATCGACCGGACCGCTGCTTCCCAGAGTCCACCATGGTGAGGCGCAGACGGTGGGTTAAAATGCCAAAGGACGCCAGCATCGGAAATGTGCTGCCTCACATAATCGCTATTCCATTGACGTAGACGTAGACGCAGCACCAATAAACTGGGTGCCGTTGTTAATCGATCGAATACGTCCAGGAAGGCCTGTGTGGAGAAGTCTTCCGCTAACTCGATGTGGCTCTGAGCACTTGTCCCCATAAGGGCTTGTGTCAACCCTCGCATGGCCTGCCTGCTCTGCAAAGATAACCATGGGACTAAAAAAGCGACTGCACACACGAACGGAGATAGCGGCTCCGAGGGGAACCCAATAAAACTGGAGAAACCAAAATCAAAAGATCAAAAAAATCCAAAAAAAGAAACAAAAAATAATAACAACGACAACGCAACCAGCGGTTGCAGCCACGATGTTAATAGTACATCGAGAGCGGTACTAACAATGTCAAAAACGACGAATAACACAATGACAGTGAAGACGGACAAAAAACGGAGATTAGCAGACAGTTTGGTTCAGACTGAGATTCCTGCGGCATTCGGGCGCAGCAAAAAAATTATGCGAACGCCAGAGTGTCCATTCGGAAACGGAACGCGATAACCTCTCCCAAGGATGGTTGCAAAGTACAATTGCCGCCCAGCGAAACGAAGAAGAAAGGCTATTGCGAAAAGCGGGAGATGTTCTGAAAAGAATATAATCTGCATGCGACTCCCCAAAAATCAGCAAAGCAGTAAAGGTTGGGCTCCTTGAACTAGAGGAGCTCCTAGATCTTATAGGGCACTATCGGAGGAGCTGGTTAAGGGCCAAAGACGAACAGAACGCTAAAGAGGCGCTTGGGGCCAAATCTAAAGGCGACATGCAGATAGCTCCACCATTAAAAGTCAATAAAAGAATGGCGTCTAGCCCAATCGAAGGGGATCGGGATAAAAGAAGGAAAGAAGAGGCTCTTGATGGGCGTGGAGGACCAGATCTGGGGTTCCAGACAGTGCTTACAAAAGGAGCGAAGAAAGCCGCAAAGAAACTCCTTCAAAAAGCCAGAAAGTAAAGTTCGCACGGACGCCCAATCAAAAGGGCCTGATGCAAAACAGGAGAGGCAGAAGCCCCGACGAAGACCCCGGCAGCAGGCACTACTCGTAAAACCCCAAGATGGCCGATCCTACGCGGAGGTACTGCGGGACATCAGGGGAAACGTAAAGCCCGAAGATACCAATACTACCATTAAAGTAGTACGGCCAACGCGGGAGGGCAACATACTGGTCGAATTCGGAGCAGAAGCCGGCAATAAGGAAGCATTCAGCGATGCTGTAAGGAAAGTCCTCCGCAAAAGCGCAACTATAGCCCCGCTCGAACCGATGGCAACGATCGAAATACGAAACATTGACTGCGTCACGGATATGGCCGGGGTAGAAGAGGCCATCAAAAGGGAGTTCCCTAGCGTGGGAAGAATCATAGCGAGACTGACACCAGAAAACAACAGGAGACAACGCATGGCCATAGTTGACTTGACCGAAAAGGACGCCGAACAATCCCTGAACAAGGACAAAGTACGAATAGGGTGAGTTGTCTGTAGGATACGGCGAAGAGCAACGCCTCTTCAATGTTTCAAATGCCTTGGTTATAGTCACACCACACAAGTATGCAAAGGACCCGATAGGAGTTCCCTATGTTACAAATGCGGTGAAATGGGACATAAAAGAAAAGAGTGTACGAAGGAGGCACACTATATTCTTTGCAAGAAAGCTGATCCAAAACCTAATTTTGACACGTCTTGGGATCAGAAAAATGCCGGGTGTTTCAGGAAGCCCTAGCCAAGGCAAAATCAGAACTCCGATGACCCGCATCCTGCAGCTAAACCTACACCGCAGTTCAACCGCCCAAAATCTTCTTGAGCAGTTTGCGAGCGACATGAAAGCCGACTTCTTGCTGCTGAGTGATAAAAGTCCTGTATTATGGTATTCTGACGAAACTGGTACTACCGCCATCTGGGTTCGGAACAGTGACTTTCAAGCGGAGAGTTGTGGATGGGAGGATGGTTTTGTGTGGGTTCGGTGCTCAGGGACCACCTTCTTTAGTGTGTACCTAACGCCTAACGAATCGATATCACCTTTCCAAGTCAAGCTTAATGCTCTGGAGGGCGCTGTCTTGAACGCAGAGAGCAAAGTGCTCGTTGGGGACGACTTCAACGCGAAAGCAATCGTATGGGGCATGCCTCAGACGGATCCGCGGGTAAAAAGAATCCTGAAAATGGTGGCCAGGACGGCCCTCGTCGAACTAAATTCTGGAAATACGCCGACTTTCCGCCGTATTGGCCGTGAGGGAACCATACCGGACGTGACATTCGCCTCGGAGTCCTTAGTACGGAGGATACACAATTGGAAAGTATTAGAGGACTACTCAGCCGGTGATCATCAGTGCATTCTGCTTGAGATAAGTGATGCTGTGTCCCAGCGTCCGTGCTCTCGGCCTTCTACAACTGGATGGAACATCGGAAGGATGGACGACGCGAAGTTTGTCGAGGTGCTCACAGCAGGTGAGCCGCTGCAGGAATCTTCGGAGGGGACGGAAGAACTGGCAGCTCAAGACGTGGTGAACTCTACTATGAGCATCATTACGACTGCTTGCTGCGCTTCTACGCCCCATCCAAAACCCCGGCACGGCAAGCCCCCAGTGTACTGGTGGTCTACTGAAATCGCTGAAAAGCGAAGGGAGTGTCACAAGCTTCGACGTGAAGCTCAACGGGTGCGGAACCGTGACGAGGCATGCAACTGGGTGGAAGCATATAAGTCGGCCAATAAATGCCTTCGCAAATTGATCAACAGTAGCAAGGCTCACTGCTGGCAAGATCTAGCGGACAATGGAACATGGATCCGTGGGGCCTTGGCTACAAGCTAGTCATGCGGAAGCTTGGTGCCCCCGGAAGCCTTGTATACATGACGCGAAAAAGATGGACGCGATAGTGCGGGGACTCTTCCCCGCCCATCCCGTCCGTGTTGACGCTGTCCATGGTGAAACAGCAGTCGAGTGCCCACTCTTCACACAGCTGAAACTGGAAGAGGCAGTCCTCTCATTGAAATCGAGGAAGGCTCCAGGTCCAGATGGTATTCCGGCTGATATGTTGTGGCTCGTCTATCACCATTGTCCTGACTTGCTGCTCAGCATATTCAACGCTTGCCTACGGGACGGGGTTTTCCCGGTACGATGGAAGGTGGCGAGGCTCGTGCTGATCAGCAAGGGGAAAAAAATCCCGAATCGCCGTCTGCATATCGCCCGTTATGCATGCTAGATATGGCTGGGAAAGTGCTAGAGAAACTCATCAAGGGAAGACTCACTGACGTGATTCGTGCTGCTGGGGACCTATCTCCTCGGCAGTACGGCTTTAGAGCAGGGCGTTCCTCCATTGATGCGAATGCAAAGGTGGTGAACACGGTCCAAAAGGCAAATGCATATAGTCGCATCAAGCGATGGATCGTCCTGTTGGTGACACTCAACGTCAGGAACACCTTCAACTCCGCTAGATGGGTGGATATTCTGGATACGCTGGAAAACTCTTTTCAAGTTCCAGAATATCTAATGCGGCTATTGAGGAACTATCTAAAGGACTGCAGTCTGCTCTACGACACGACACAGGGCCAACGAAGGATGGAAATTACATCGGGTGTTGCCCAGGGATATATCCTTGGTCCGGACCTGTGGAACGTGTCTTACGACGGGCTACTGAGACTTGAGATGGCAGATTAGCCACGCTTGGTTGGCTATGCGAATGACGTTGCGGCTCTGGTCGCTGGACACACCGTGGAACAGGCACAACTCAGACTAGGTACGCTAATGCGCCGAGTGAGAGACTGGATGACTGCTCACGGGCTGAGTTTAGCACTGAAGAAAACCGAAGTGGTCATCTTGACAAAAAAGAGAATCTCTAGAGTAAGGATGATCAGTATTGGAGACATACAAATCGAATCGAACCCATCGGTGAAGTACCTGGGGCTACTGATCGACTCGAAGATGAGTTTCTCTGAGTAAATCAGGGGAACGGCTGAGAAAGCTGCTTCGGGAATATCGGCTCTGAGTCGACTTATGGCCAACGAAGGGGGACCCAGCACATTAAGAAGATGCCTCTTGATGAGTGCTGTAGGGTCGGTGCTACTGTACGGAACAGAGGTATGAGGCGACGCTCTCAGCAAGGAGGTATACCGAAAACGTTTGGCACAGGTACAGAAAAGAGGAGCACTGAGAATTGCATCTTCGTATCCAACAGTCGATTTAGCGGTGAGAGTTATTGCAGACGTGATACCTGTCGCTCTCCTTACTGGAGAGCGCCGCGCTATTTACCTGCGCCGAAACGAGGATGCGAGGGAGATGGTTGTCCGCGAGGAGAAACAGCGCTCGCTCAACGATTGGCAGCAGTCTTGGGTCAGTTGCACGAAGGGAAGGTGGACTGCGCGCCTCATCCCGGATGTGAGACCGTGGCTAAATCAAAGGCACGGTGAGCCTGACTTCTATCTGAACCAGCTTTTAAGCGGGCATGGGTGTTTTCAGTCTTACCTGCACAAGATTGGTAAGTCACGGTCCCCCGATTGTCGGTATTGCCCAGGAGAGGAGGACAATGCCTGCCACACATTTTTTGCGTGTACAAAATAGGCCAGGCTGCGAAGGGAACTCTACAGGGAGACGGGAGAGCTCACGCCGGCTAATATAGTTGCGGTGATGCTCGAATCGGTTGACAAATGGAGCCAGGTCGGGCAGTCATAATACAAAAGGGATTCACAGCAGCCGGGGGTGTTGGGGCTGGAGGATTGCTTTTCTGGCACTTCCTCTTCCCCTCTCCCCTCCCACTAGGAAAGGGATCCCCCAGCTTGAATTCGTCTCACGGCGTAACAAAACGAGACCTGGCCCGAAGTAATGTGTCAAACGGTTCCGGGCTGGGTTCTCAGGTTGACAGGGGAGGTGTGGCTTCCGTTGGTGGCATCTACCGTGGTCAACGGGGTGGTCGACGCGATAGTGCGCAAAATAAATACTTCAAATTGTAAATTTGTGTTGTCCAACCTCGATCGCATGATGACATCTGTTTGGCCACAAGTACTAACGGCTGTGGTGGAGCCAATGCCTTTGATGGTAATTTGACGGCGTGATTGGCGGAGGTTCAAATATGTAGCAAACTGTGTTGTCAAAAGACTTACATGAGACCCAGGATCACATGATGCGCGGCAAAGTCAAGGCGTTCCATGAATGTCCAATAATAACCCGTATGCAGTCGCGAACAGGACAATGGCGTCGTTTTGCACGATAAACGACTGCAGTGGATCGGTCAGTCATTGCTGACCGAAGTTTTGTGGTGTTCTTGACGTCGTATCTGCGACTGTCGATCCGGCCACTTTTTCCGCAGAATCGGATGACACCACGTTGTCATTACGTACCACTAGATTATTGTTGCCACCGCTACACAGTAACGAATTATGTTTTTGTCCACAGACCATAAACCCGCGCGAATAACAATTCTTTACACTTAGTCTAGCACCAAGACAATGATAACAAAGCACGAGTGATTTCTGATCTATCACCGCCAGATTTTTAAATCGCAGGCACCGTGCCATTCGATGTCACTCCTGGCAGTACCGGCACATCCCATCCTTCAATTTGTCACCGAGAATGGAGGATCGCGGTATGAAAGCGGCAGAGGTAGTTGGCGACGGGGCTGTCATCGTCAAGTGTACGGCAGCGGGCCTCTTTGTACTCCCACTTGTTACATCTGACGTCATCTGGCTGTCACTCCATTGCACTCGGCATGTTCGCGGCACGGCTTTCCAAGAAAAGCAGCAAATCTTCCAGCGGTGGTATGTTGTTGGATTGGAGACTCATTCCACAGTCGCCATGCGTGATACTGGGAAGTTTCGGCAGATGAACTTGCACTGTCGAAGCATCCCACTTGTCGATGGGAAGCTCCGTAAAGGAGAGTCCCCGCGGAGAGTTACGGACACAGTCAACGATGTCCCGTAGTATCCTCTGCGTGTCCGGTGGATTCTCCGGCAAATTGAGAATTTGCCGGATGTGGGTCTACGCAAGTAGGCGAGGGTTGTCAAAGTGGCGTTTGAGTTCAGCCCAGACCTATTCGTGCTCAGTCCGCCAATTAAAGGGACACTTTTCGCCTTGACGTGTTGACGGAGTTTGCCCAGTTTGTATGTCGGAGATAAGTTCGACCTCGAGTGGACCATCGTTTCGAATATATCACGAAACATGAGTCAGTTTTGTGGAAGTCCGTCAAAGTTTGGTATCGCAACAGGCTCCAACCGCATACCCGCGACGTACGCTTTCACAGATGTCGTATCACATTCCGATTTCGCACTGGTGGACATCCGACGTAATGTTGTTCATATCTTCGAATATAGAGCCTCCACTTCTACCTGTAGCTGTTCATGTGCCGGTAATTCCTCTGCTTTGGCAGCAGCGACCAGCTCAAAATGATTCTAGCAGAATCGCGAATAGTGCTGCTCCAGTAGATGGTGTTAATGCTCGATATCCACAAGATCGGCATACCAGGAATTATTTTGTAGCCGTTCTCAGCTTTAAAGCTGCCATTTTTGTCCAAGGCGCAATTTTACACACAATAAGTCACAACACTTTCCTCACAGGAGGCACCAAAATGTACGAGTTTTGTACACGCGATGAGTCTGTTTCCGAGTGAAAATACACAGTCAACAACTCACACCCTTATTTTCAAAATGAGACGTGTTGAGCTTAAACGATCGTTCTGTATATAGCAGAGCATCGTTCATTCGCTCCAAGATTACACGGTCCACCAACTCTTTGTGGTTCCGCATAAATAAAATACATACAGTTTGCTTTGAAAAGTATGTTTGCCTTCCTTTATTGATTGATTGATTTTCAGTCTTTCTGTAATTTCTTTTTTCTTCTATTAATTTCTTTCTTTCTTCCATTTGAAATCTTGATCTTAAGGATTGGTTCCCGATATGATTATCTAAAAAGGGTTTGAAATTTCTTTCAAATAGTGTAGCGTTTGTCCTTTGGCAGTACATTCATTAATAAAAAATTGCACCTGGATAATGGTGAACTGTAATTCTTGCATTCAGTACTGTCAAACGACGGTGGTTACTAGTGAAAGGAAGTGTGGATAACGACTGCCTTTAATTGTATAAATTGGTCATCCCAACAAGGCTATTTGCTTCAATATCCATTGTTTCATAATCACACATCATTAAAGCTGATACTAATAAACGAGATGCCACATTCTGGGCTCATTAAAAAATTTATTTTTACAGAAAGATAAGCTAACAATTCAACCGACACAATTAGCCGACAACAAAAACATTAAAAATCAATTCTAATTTTCATGTTACCGGTAAAACAAAATTGTAAATATTACTTTTTTCAAATCGATAAGTTCAAATGTTTCTTGTTGAAAATGAATTGAATCACTCGGCACATTAGCATGTCTTGCCTAAGTTACGGTTGTTCAACGGTGCGTCCAGCGACTAGAACCGCAACATTATCCACAAAACCGATGGGCGGGGAAGAATGCCCGCACTATCTGGTCCATCTTTTTTGGTTCACGTATGTAGGGCGTCTGTAGGATACCAAGCTTACATATAACTAGCTTGTAGCAAAGGCCCCAGGGATCTTCGTTCACATTGTTCACTCGATCTTGCCAGCAGCGGGCCTTGCTGTTGTGAACCAATTTGCGAAGGCCACCAGTACACTAGGGACTTGCCGTGCCGGGGTTATCAACGGGGCATAGAAGCGTTGCAAGCAGTCGTGATGATGCTCATAGTTGAGTTCACCACACAATTCTAGAAGGTTGAGAGCACAGACATTGGGAGACAACATCATGGATCTCAGGTAGAATGGACTGATGATCGCAGGCTGAGTATTCCTGTATTAGTCTCCAATCATGTATCCTCCGTACTAAGCACTCTGAGGCGAATGTCACCTCTGGTATGGTTCCTTCGCAGCCATTACGGCGGTAGAGGGATATTAGGTTTTTGTTTTTAGGGTTTTGTACTAAAATACAAAACCCTATTGCAATCACGACCTGTGTCCGTCTGTCCGTCTGTCCGTCCGTCCGTCCGTCCGTCCGTCCGTCCGTCTGTATGTCACAGCACTTTTTCTCCGAAACTATAAGGGCTACAGCCATGAAACTTTGCAGAAAGGTCAGAAGTGGTGACCTCTTGAAAGTTCAAGGGCGGAAAATTTTTTCAAAGGCGTTTAAGGGGGGTCTCCCCATATAAGGGGGTGACCCCTGAAAAAAAAATTTTCACCACTGGTAGTCGAGTAGGGTGTCATTGGAAAGGTCTCAATGAGATCTTTTCAAAACAAGTCTTAAAATTGTCTTATAAGTACCGAGGGGGGCAGGGGAAGGGGAAATGTACGAACTTTTCGCGTACCCCCCCCTCGCGATCGGACACCTTCCATCCGAAAAATCTGAAAAAAATCATGAATGTAGGCCTTAATGAGTACAACAACAACAAATACATGAGAAGTCGAAATTCACTCAACTTTGTTAGTAATAGTATGATTTATCGATTTTGTGTTTTCTTGAATAAAATCTAAAAGGTACCCTTAAACTCAATAAAACTTAGCAAAGAGATGTCTATTTATAAGATTGATCTTTTCTGAAAGTTTCATAAAGATCGAATAGTATTTACCGAAGTTATAGCGATTTGAATTTTCGTGTATTACTGTGGAGCAATATGCCCTGTATTACTATGGAAACATATTGCTACGGAGCCATATGCGCTTTTTACCGACTTAGACACTACAGCTTTGCTAGGATTTGCATGAAAATTTCAGGAGTGATAGGTTTCATGAAGATGAGTACATATCATTGAAACAAGTCGAAGAGGCAGGAGAGAGCTCCTAGCAAAAGGGCTTTGTAACCATTCTAGAACTCGAAAAAATAGGCCATGAATCGATGATTACAGTACAGAGGAGTGGCCCCTGAAAAAAAATTTCATGAAAGGTAGCCGATATGAGTATCAAATGAAAGTTCTCTATGAGAGCTTTCCAAAACAGTTCTTAAACTGACAGTTTTTGCTTCAGTGGGAGCACAGGGGGGAAATACATGAAAAATGTGTTTCCTCCCTCGCGAATGGACACCCGTGATCTGAAAAATCTGAAAAAAATATCAAAGGAGATATTTATGGGTATAACTATAACAAATACCTCAGAAGTCAAAATTCGTTCAACTTTGTTAATAATAGTATGATCCTCGAATTTCACATTTTCTCCAATTAAATCGTCTTTGACATGTTTCTTGATTTTATTCGTTGCTGGTTACGGCATTTTGTAAGTTGAGTACAAAACCCTTCTGACATGAGCATAGGTCTGTCTACCCTACTTGTTTTTAGGTTGTTGCATGACCGTTTGTTCTGGTTCAACTTGCTTCCAATTCGGTCAGAATTTGTAACAAGTTGTGTATCTCTTTGCCTTCGTATGTTAACAAAACCCACTGTTGGTCATTTTTATGGGTTTCAGTCAGTTGGCGTTCCTGTTTTTGTTTGTGCTGTCACGTTGTTTGTATCCATTATTACTAGCTATTCTGTAAATGTTGTTAAGTTCTTTAGAGTAGTTAGTAGGAGTCATAGAGATGGAGTGAAGTTTCTGCACCATTGATATGTAGGCTACTACTTTATGCTGTGTGAAGTGGTTAGATGTTACGTGTATGGATGGTATGATCAGTTGTGGTTGGTGTTGTGTATATTTTGTAGTTAATCGTGTTTCTTCTTGTGTCACGGTTACGTCCACATAGTTGAGTTGTCCGTTGGTTTCTTGTTGTATAAAGAAGTTCTACTCGGGTGTATTTTATTCATATAGGTAAGTTGTTCTTGTTTAATTGCTTGTGAGTAAATAACTATGAAACCGTCATCTACATATGCTTTATAAAATATTACATTGAATCTTTTGACAATTTTTGGTATAATTACTTATTCCAAAGATTGTAAGAATATTTGTGACATTATTGAGAATTGAATATCCAATACCCAAACCGTCCTTGGAAATATATGTTTTAGTATTGAACCCAAAATAGTTCCGCTTGATTGTGGTCTTTATGACATTGAGTAGTTGATGAATCGTCGACTGTTATTGAATGAAAGTCTTTCCTTTGGCATGATCAGTGTTTCATTGATGGCTATAGGCGTAAATAGGTTGATGATGTCTAGCGATAAGAGTCGACAAGTGCTGGTCAATGTTCAAGAGGTGGTAGAGCTCGCTAGATCTCGGCTGCTCTTCAATGTGTATTTGTCGTGAAGGTGCATGACATCGGCCATTATCGTTGCCAAGTACCTTTCTAATTGGTATGCAGGAGCGGGCGGAAAGAGATATTGGCGCTGTGAAGCTTATGTTGTGCTTTAAGGGGTGTAGATGGATTTGGGTTTATGTAATGTAATGTTATGTAATAAGTGGGGATTGTATATTAGCAGTTCGTAGGTCTGCTTGGAATTTATTATTGAGGTCGTTGTTTACAAGCTTGTATCCGTTGGCGTCAATGAAGTCTGTTTTTCGTACGTACTGAGTTGTTTTTAGGATCACCGTTATATATCCTTTGTCAGCCTTTGTCAACTGTTAGTAGGTTATTCCTAACTTTGTTTTCTGAATGTGTCATAATATTTTATGGACTTCGTGGAAATTCGTTTTCCTTATGCTAGTACGTATATTTTGTATACCTACTGCAGTGTGTATTGCATGTCAAAGTCAAGTCAAAAGCGCTTTATTCAATACTAATCGGTATAAATTTTTAAAGAATATAAAGCAAATTCCAAACAATAAATATACAAAAACTTAATGGCCCAAATAGCTCTCTAAATTTATACGTTATCATTAAACATATTTCTTCAAAAAAAAACTCTAGCAAATTCAATTAATTAAAATTGTGACATGTTTTGAAAATCAATTGCAAAAAGGAGAAAAAACCAACCAACACTATCCTAAAATTATTTATAATCTTAACACAAAAGTGAACTTTGATCCTTCACCTAATATGTTGTAACTTAATTCTAATAAAATTCAATTAATCACTTTATCTTATACTAAAAAATCCTATAACAATGTTCCTAACCTAAACGTTTAATCTTATCTCTAACCTAATATAATAAACATAACATATACCTAACCTATATCTAATTTTTAACATAAATAAACAACAATACTAGATGTAGCAATAATGAGCTGAAACGCAAAAATTAAATAACGAATAACACAAAAACTGGCAATAAACACGAATAATTTAGACATTGTCATTCAGCCACCAATGCCTGGATTGCGCCGTCTCGATCAGCTTCAACGAATCTAGCAAATGAGTATCTCCATTGAAATTGTTGGTCTCGTGAACTCAAACTCGGAGGATATTTTATCTTCTTATCGGTGGCCCGTCGATATATGTGATATATGACTGGGACGCCGTCAGAATCAAAAACATATCGATTCATGTCCAAATACACGAATGCTTCTGGAGGAACGAAGCCAGTAGCGAGGCAAGTCGCAATATACCCGTCTGTAGGGTGGAACGGCTGTGAAATCCAAGGGTTTTCACTCACAGTTACAGATCTTGCGATATGATTCCGAAGAAGTTTCAATATGAAGATATCGACCCTCTTCACTTCAGCAGTTTGATAAATTCTTCTATTCGATATATAATGTTCCCAATCCGTTTCAGGTTTTCTGTACAAACCAGTACATGCACGAAGACATTTCCTTTCGAAAATTCTTAGTTTTTCCATAGTACTAGCACTCTGCTTGTACCAGATCTGACATCCATATGTCAAAACTGGCCTAACCAGGGTCTTGTAACAGATAATATTGACCTTTTGATCAATGTATTTGGAATGAAAGAGCTTTCGTAGGGCTATGACTACTTTTAGTGCCTTACTGAGCATGATTTTCACATGTTCAGTATAGTACAGATACTGATCGAGATAAACACCGAGCTATCGAACACAGGATTTATGTGGAACTCGTTCTAAACTACCCTCGCCAGTCATAATGTGGAAATCTTTCCAATTACGTTTCAACAAGGAAACAAGATTGTTTCACACTTCTGCGCATTGATTTTCATGCGGAAATTGTCAGTGTACAGCTGCACATCATTGAACATTTTTTGGAGATTGCTCTGAACTATTGTAGCTTTTCGGTCTGCCGTATAGATGATCAGACCATCAGCAAACGCTACCAACGATCGCGTTGGCGAGACGTTAAAATCAAAGCCGTTCAATAGCTTGCGAATGAAGATTGAGAAGAACAGAGGTGCAGTAACTGTTCCCTGCTGTAGACCATTCAAGACCTTGAACTCGTGCATTGTTGTCAGATTTCCATCAGTTACAACAAACGATTTCCCGTATAACATATTACACATCATGGCGACAAGGTGTCTGGGGAAGTTGTCCTGAAGGAGTTTAAAAACTAGTCCATCTAACCACGCCGTATCGAAGGCTTTCTTCATATCAATGAGACATGCTCCAACGCATTGTCTATCATTTAGTTTCCAACAGTTGTCTGAGGTTACTTTCGTTATTGCATGTGTGGTCGAATGCCTGGCACGAAAACCAAATTGGCAATTCGGCATCAACTCATATTCCTCAATGTGGGCGTTTAATGCTCTGTTGAGTATCACTTCAAACACCTGGCTGATGTTAGGCAGCAAGCTGATTGGGCGATAGCTTTTGAGGCATGAAGATTCTTTTCCTTTCTTCAAGATCGGAAATACCTTAGCCTTTTTCCACTCATTTGGGAAATACGAATTGCTCAACATGTTGTTGAACAATATGCAAAAATTCCTAATCGCAACCTCATACCATCAGTACTTCAACAATGTTGTTTCAATGTTTATATACGGTTTTTTATACTAAGAATGCAAATATTTTGTTTTCTTTACCGGACAATAATTTTTATTTTATTCGTATATACGTATTTCGAAGCTTACTTAGCTTCTTCTTCAGTACAACTAAATTACTTATTGTATATCTACCTATTTATATGCTAAACGTTTACGGATTAGGATACTACTACAATTACCTGTATCACTGTTCATTCTTAATCCTAAGGGTATTTTATTGATCTCCAGACTTTCAATTACATCTAGTTTATTATACTTAGTTACTACTTTTATGACTTCTAGGTCATTAAAATTAATTGTATGTTTATTTTTAATTATATGCTAAGCGACACAGGATTTAAAATTATAATTTTGGGCTATGCCTTTATTTTTCGTTACAAAACAATTTGCTTTATTACTATGCTCCTTAAACCTAATATTTACAAGTCTTTTTGTCTGTCCTACATAAATTTTATGGCACACCGGGCACGTTATTTTATAAATCCCGTTAACTTCTTCTATTGTCTTGACATCCTTTTCGCTACCAATCCAGTTTTTCACCTTTGTTATACTACTATTACCACATACCTGAATATTATATTTCGCTAGCTTTTCCTGATTTCCTCAAATATATTAGAGCTTGGAATGCTGATTCGCTTGGCAATCGCTGTTCGGATCTTTTTCGTCTCGTTGTTTCCGTTTGACCTTTTTGTTAATTATTTGCACTATATCTGTCTTCCTAAAGCCGTTCTTTGTCGCCGTTTCTTCTATATAGCGCTGTTCTTCTATGAAGTTTTCACGTGACATTGGTACACTAATGAGCCTATGTACGGTCAGAATTTGTAACAAGTTGTGTATCTCTTTGCCTACGTATGTTAACAAAACCCACTGTTGGTCATTTTTATGGGTTTCAGTCAGTTGGCGTTCCTGTTTTTGTTTGTGCTGTGTAATAAGTTTGTGAATGTCACGTTGTTTGTATCCATTATCACTAGCTATTCTGTAAATGTTGTTAAGTTCTTTAGAGTAGTTAGTAGGAGTCATAGAGATGGAGTGAAGTTTCTGCACCATTGATATGTAGGCTACTACTTTATGCTGTGTGAAGTGGTTAGATGTTACGTGTATGGATGGTATGATCAGTTGTGGTTGGTGTTGTGTATATTTTGTAGTTAATCGTGTTTCTTCTTGTGTCACGGTTACGTCCACATAGTTGAGTTGTCCGTTGGTTTCTTGTTGTATAAAGAAGTTCTACTCGGGTGTATTTTATTCATATAGGTAAGTTGTTCTTGTTTAATTTCTTGTGAGTAAATAACTATGAAACCGTCATCTACATATGCTTTATAAAATATTACATTGAATCTTTTGACAATTTTTGGTATAATTACTTATTCCAAAGATTGTAAGAATATTTGTGACATTATTGAGAATTGAATATCCAATACCCAAACCGTCCTTGGAAATATATGTTTTAGTATTGAACCCAAAATAGTTCCGCTTGATTGTGGTCTTTATGACATTGAGTAGTTGATGAATCGTCGACTGTTATTGAATGAAAGTCTTTCCTTTGGCATGATCAGTGTTTCATTGATGGCTATAGGCGTAAATAGGTTGATGATGTCTAGCGATAAGAGTCGACAAGTGCTGGTCAATGTTCAAGAGGTGGTAGAGCTCGCTAGATCTCGGCTGCTCTTCAATGTGTATTTGTCGTGAAGGTGCATGACATCGGCCATTATCGTTGCCAAGTACCTTTCTAATTGGTATGCAGGAGCGGGCGGAAAGAGATATTGACGCTGTGAAGCTTATGTTGCGCTTTAAGGGGTGTAGATGGATTTGGGTTTATGTAATGTAATGTTATGTAATAAGTGGGGATTGTATATTAGCAGTTCGTAGGTCTGCTTGGAATTTATTATTGAGGTCGTTGTTTACAAGCTTGTATCCGTTGGCGTCAATGAAGTCTGTTTTTCGTACGTACTGAGTTGTTTTTAGGATCACCGTTATATATCCTTTGTCAGCCTTTGTCAACTGTTAGTAGGTTATTCCTAACTTTGTTTTCTGAATGTGTCATAATATTTTATGGACTTCGTGGAAATTCGTTTTCCTTATGCTAGTACGTATATTTTGTATACCTACTGCAGTGTGTATTGCATGTCAAAGTCAAGTCAAAAGCGCTTTATTCAATACTAATCGGTATAAATTTTTAAAGAATATAAAGCAAATTCCAAACAATAAATATACAAAAACTTAATGGCCCAAATAGCTCTCTAAATTTATACGTTATCATTAAACATATTTCTTCAAAAAAAAACTCTAGCAAATTCAATTAATTAAAATTGTGACATGTTTTGAAAATCAATTGCAAAAAGGAGAAAAAACCAACCAACACTATCCTAAAATTATTTATAATCTTAACACAAAAGTGAACTTTGATCCTTCACCTAATATGTTGTAACTTAATTCTAATAAAATTCAATTAATCACTTTATCTTATACTAAAAAATCCTATAACAATGTTCCTAACCTAAACGTTTAATCTTATCTCTAACCTAATATAATAAACATAACATATACCTAACCTATATCTAATTTTTAACATAAATAAACAACAATACTAGATGTAGCAATAATGAGCTGAAACGCAAAAATTAAATAACGAATAACACAAAAACTGGCAATAAACACGAATAATTTAGACATTGTCATTCAGCCACCAATGCCTGGATTGCGCCGTCTCGATCAGCTTCAACGAATCTAGCAAATGAGTATCTCCATTGAAATTGTTGGTCTCGTGAACTCAAACTCGGAAGATATTTTATCTTCTTATCGGTGGCCCGTCGATATATGTGATATATGACTGGGACGCCGTCAGAATCAAAAACATATCGATTCATGTCCAAATACACGAATGCTTCTGGAGGAACGAAGCCAGTAGCGAGGCAAGTCGCAATATACCCGTCTGTAGGGTGGAACGGCTGTGAAATCCAAGGGTTTTCACTCACAGTTACAGATCTTGCGATATGATTCCGAAGAAGTTTCAATATGAAGATATCGACCCTCTTCACTTCAGCAGTTTGATAAATTCTTCTATTCGATATATAATGTTCCCAATCCGTTTCAGGTTTTCTGTACAAACCAGTACATGCACGAAGACATTTCCTTTCGAAAATTCTTAGTTTTTCCATAGTACTAGCACTCTGCTTGTACCAGATCTGACATCCATATGTCAAAACTGGCCTAACCAGGGTCTTGTAACAGATAATATTGACCTTTTGATCAATGTATTTGGAATGAAAGAGCTTTCGTAGGGCTATGACTACTTTTAGTGCCTTACTGAGCATGATTTTCACATGTTCAGTATAGTACAGATACTGATCGAGATAAACACCGAGCTATCGAACACAGGATTTATGTGGAACTCGTTCTAAACTACCCTCGCCAGTCATAATGTGGAAATCTTTCCAATTACGTTTCAACAAGGAAACAAGATTGTTTCACACTTCTGCGCATTGATTTTCATGCGGAAATTGTCAGTGTACAGCTGCACATCATTGAACATTTTTTGGAGATTGCTCTGAACTATTGTAGCTTTTCGGTCTGCCGTTTAGATGATCAGATCATCAGCAAACGCTACCAACGATCACGTTGGCGAGACGTTAAAATCAAAGCCGTTCAATAGCTTGCGAATGAAGATTGAGAAGAACAGAGGTGCAGTAACTGTTCCCTGCTGTAGACCATTCAAGACCTTGAACTCGTGCATTGTTGTCAGATTTCCATCAGTTACAACAAACGATTTCCCGTATAACATATTACACATCATGGCGACAAGGTGGCTGGGGAAGTTGTCCTGAAGGAGTTTAAAAACTAGTCCATCTAACCACGCCGTATCGAAGGCTTTCTTCATATCAATGAGACATGCTCCAACGCATTGTCTATCATTTAGTTTCCAACAGTTGTCTGAGGTTACTTTCGTTATTGCATGTGTGGTCGAATGCCTGGCACGAAAACCAAATTGGCAATTCGGCATCAACTCATATTCCTCAATGTGGGCGTTTAATGCTCTGTTGAGTATCACTTCAAACACCTGGCTGATGTTAGGCAGCAAGCTGATTGGGCGATAGCTTTTGAGGCATGAAGATTCTTTTCCTTTCTTCAAGATCGGAAATACCTTAGCCTTTTTCCACTCATTTGGGAAATACGAATTGCTCAACATGTTGTTGAACAATATGCAAAAATTCCTAATCGCAACCTCATACCATCAGTACTTCAACAATGTTGTTTCAATGTTTATATACGGTTTTTTATACTAAGAATGAAAATATTTTGTTTTCTTTACCGTACAATAATTTTTATTTTATTCGTATATACGTATTTCGAAGCTTACTTAGCTTCTTCTTCAGTACAACTAAATTACTTATTGTATATCTACCTATTTATATGCTAAACGTTTACGGATTAGGGCTCATGCATGTTTGAAAAGGATACTACTACAATTACCTGTATCACTGTTCATTCTTAATCCTAAGGGTATTTTATTGATCTCCAGACTTTCAATTACATCTAGTTTATTATACTTAGTTACTACTTTTATGACTTCTAGGTCATTAAAATTAATTGTATGTTTATTTTTAATTATATGCTAAGCGACACAGGATTTAAAATTATAATTTTGGGCTATGCCTTTATTTTTTGTTACAAAACAATTTGCTTTATTACTATGCTCCTTAAACCTAATATTTACAAGTCTTTTTGTCTGTCCTACATAAATTTTATGGCACACCGGGCACGTTATTTTATAAATCCCGTTAACTTCTTCTATTGTCTTGACATCCTTTTCGCTACCAATCCAGTTTTTCACCTTTGTTATACTACTATTACCACATACCTGAATATTATATTTCGCTAGCTTTTCCTGATTTCCTCAAATATATTAGAGCTTGGAATGCTGATTCGCTTGGCAATCGCTGTTCGGATCTTTTTCGTCTCGTTGTTTCCGTTTGACCTTTTTGTTAATTATTTGCACTATATCTGTCTTCCTAAAGCCGTTCTTTGTCGCCGTTTCTTCTATATAGCGCTGTTCTTCTATGAAGTTTTCACGTGACATTGGTACACTAATGAGCCTATGTACCATACTATGATAAGCTGCCATTTTTGGGTGTATGTATGATTCGAGTCGCTTGTTATAGTTCTTTGTGTTGCTGTTGGCTTCCTGTACACTGCGAAAGCTAACCGATTTCCTGCACGCTTAATATTGATATCCAGAAATGGTATAGTTCCATCGATTTCCTTTTCCACCGTGAAGTTTATGTTGTAACTTATCTTATTTATTTCACTTAGTATTTCTTCAATTTGGTCCGTTTGAACTACCGCTATAACGTCGTCCAAGCTCTAATTTATTTGAGGAAATCAGGAAAAGCTAGCGAAATATAATATTCAGGTATGTGGTAATAGTAGTATAACAAAGGTGAAAAACTGGATTGGTAGCGAAAAGGATGTCAAGACAATAGAAGAAGTTAACGGGATTTATAAAATAACGTGCCCGGTGTGCCATAAAATTTATGTAGGACAGACAAAAAGACTTTTAAATATTAGGTTTAAGGAGCATAGTAATAAAGCAAATTGTTTTGTAACGAAAAATAAAGGCATAGCCCAAAATTATAATTTTAAATCCTGTGTCGCTTAGCATATAATTAAAAATAAACATACAATTAATTTTAATGACCTAGAAGTCATAAAAGTAGTAACTAAGTATAATAAACTAGATGTAATTGAAAGTCTGGAGATCAATAAAATACCCTTAGGATTAAGAATGAACAGTGATACAGGTAATTGTAGTAGTATCCTTTTCAAACATGCATGAGCCCTAATCCGTAAACCTTTAGCATATAAATAGGTAAATATAGAATAAGTAATTTAGTTGTACTGAAGAAGAAGCTAAGTAAGCTTCGAAATACGTATATACGAATAAAATAAAAATTATTGTACGGTAAAGGAAACAAAATATTTTCATTCCTAGTATACCATCAGTACCACATGATTTCTTGTTGTTTATTCTGCGAAATATGAAACACAAGCATTCCTAGCTGACAAAATAATCAATAAGATTCAAGCTCGGTATGAGGTCAGATGTTAATGTTTCATTGAAATGAAGAATTGATTGGCCGTTCAGGCTTGATTTGAAGTCGGAAACTTTTGCTTTGACGACCTCTGAAAGTATTTCATTTCCTCTCTCAGGGTTTGGTAGATGAACCAATTCAAAATGAGTTCCAATCAGGGCAAGTTTATGCACTCCCTCACATATAATCCTGTTTTCATTTTTATCCGGAGTCGTACTATCAATTTCGATACCAGCCCTATCGAGAAGATTTATCTCAACACTAGTGACTTCAAGATTTGATACCTTCATTCGAGACTTCTTGCGGAATATGCTATTCGCTTTCGCGAAAACACCATCTGGGTCACTCACTCCTGAAGTATGACCGGATTAAGTTCCTGACATTCTTCAGGTGTAATTTCAACAAAGCCAACGAGGGATGGTTGTAGTCCAAAAATCGTCGATAAATATTGTTGACGCGTGTGAGAAGGCTTTTCAATCTTTTCAGCCTTGGTGTTTCATATCCTTCCATATTGTCTCGATGTTTAATCTTGGGAACTACTTTCTGAATCATTTCCAACGTCAGCTTCTCTAACTTCGACAAATAGAGATCTATTTCATCGTTAGTTAGATTCCTGTCATTAGGAACCATTGAGCAAGCGTTGCCACCATCAGAAGGGGGACATTACTTCTGGTACTCCCGATTAAACTTCTTTTGAAACTTTCCCCAGCCTGTTTTTTTGAAATTCAACCGATGATTTTCATGTTGAACTGGAATGAGGAAGAAATCATACCATATCATCATATCATATCATCATATCATTAGTGGCGTTCAGCCATGATGTATGCTTGGCGTTCAGGTCACCAGCAAGAATATAATAACTATACACCCTCTTCTTCAAGCCGAGTATTTCAAACAAGGAATGGAGCTCCGCTTTGAGCTTGAGAACAGTTCCACCAGTTGCATAGGCAGAGATATCGAAGAGGTTATCCCCACCTGGCAGTGAGATTTTGATAACGGACACTTGAAGAGATTCAAAGCTTTTGAATTCGACTTTTTAATATTTTGGAAACAATAGGGTCTTCGAACCAATATCCCGGTGCCACCTCCCCCATCACCTATTACCCTATCGTTTCTTACAAATTCAAAATCGTTGAATGACATGGAGTGCCATAAATTGAGATGGGTTTCGGTGAGAAGCATGATGTCAGGGTGAACAATGGATTCAAGGAGATAATCACGCCGATGTATAGTAACAATGGAGTTGACGTTGATCGAGATGAGACGAATCCTATCCATGGGAATGTGACTGGATGACAAATTATTTTGAGGCATTGGAAACCCCTAAACGATGAAACACAAGATTAATTTTCGTATCTTGCTTATCGATTCTCTACGCTAGAGAATTTAATTGCTGTAAAATTTTGAGAAGCAGCTCATTATTGCCACTTACGTTATTTACACTATTTACCGCATTTTCTGCGGGTCCTCTAGCGGCTTGTGCAAATGATACTCCGGGCTTGACGAAGTTTGGAGCTAAGACACTGCGGTGTAGTTGTGTTTGCTTTGGGACAAATTTAACCCTCGCATCTTGTTATCGGGAGCATCCTCGATATGATGCCGGGTGACCAAAACACCGCAGTTAACACAGTATAATTTCTCGTTTTGCTCCGTCTGAGCCAATTTGCACTCACCGGGAGCATGCACTTCCTTGCATTTGACGCATCGGTAATGCATGGCGCAGTTGGCAGCCGAATGCCCAAATCGCCGACAGCGATCGCACTGGTTGATTTCTCGTTTCTGGAGGCGTTCCCACCTCACCACTCGAAAATTCAAATATCTGATTTGTTGAAGAGCACTTGGACTGCTCTTATTCGATATCTGCACTAAATAAAGTGGTAAATTTTTTTTTCAGCTGCCAATAGCCGAACCATGTCCTTTCCGCTTTGACCGAACACATCGATTGGCGGAACTTTCTCTGTATTCTTGGCTACATTTTGAGGAGGACCAGCAGAACTACGGGCTGGTTTCTTTTCCTTATTTTTATTTGTTAAATAGAATATGAAATTATCATTATCTTGACTAACATTACCTCCAATATTTTGATCAACCTACATTTCTTGTTGGAGTCCGTCCAGCGCTGCATAGTAATTCTGGCTGTCGTTAGTGCCTCCAGCACTTAATACTTCTTCTGTGATGATTTGTTTAACAGTTTAGCTTCCGTCTTTGTTTATCGTACCGGTTCAGTATCTGGCACTTTCTTCGCTGTCTCGAACATATCTTCGTACGTTTTGAGTCTTATTTTTAATTCTTGAATTGCAGCTTGAAGTTGACTCACTTCTTGCTTATCTTCGACTACTTGAGTCTTACACCCGCCATTTGCGGAGTCCTGGGTACTTGTGTGTCTTTGCTTGACACTTGCCGCCAATTTCACACTGTTATTCTCCCCGGGGGCCCCCAACGGAGCGAAGCCGTCGGGCTCCTCCATACAGCAGTCCCGAGTTAGTCTTTGGTTTGTTACCTTTTGTTGATTTATTGATATCGTTGGTCGATGCCTTCGACGATAAATGCTTTCCCAATAAAATCAAAATACGCTTTTGACTGGCTCGTAAAAATTAATTCAAATTTTTGAAACTGACTTTTGTGAAAAATTAATTAATTTTTAAAGTTAATGATAGGAGCGATTAAAAACACATTTCGCAATATATGTTACTGTGAGCGCAAGTCCCTGGATTTCACAGCCGTTCCACCCTGGGTATATTGAGACTTGTCTCACTACTGGCTTCGTTCTTCCAGAAGCATTCGTGTATTTGGGCATGAAGCGATGTTTTTGATTCTGACGGCATCCCAATTATATATCACATATACAGACGGGCGGCAGATAAGAAGATAAAATATCCTCCGAATTTGAGTTTACGAAACCAACAATTCCAATGGATATACTCATATGCTAGATTTGTTTAAGCTGGTGCAGCTGGGACGGAACAATCTAGGCTGAATGCATGACTGGTAAACAGAGGAAAGTAGCTGAAGCGGATGCAAAGTTTACTTCACGATGCGACAAAGTTACCGAATCTGAAAGAGGAGGAAGGCTTTCTCCATAGAAGAACAAGAATTATGGAACTATGCCCATTTGAAACAATAAGCTTTCAACCAGATATGACTGCATCGGCGCTGAGAGTTTGTAACACTATACCACTCGGCTTATTCTGGCACCGTCACATTTACTTTAAGAAAATATTCTAGAAATTAGTCTGAAATAAATACAAGTTTTCCTTCTTAGAAAAATATATTTTCAATAGAAAAACTCATTCACTTGAGTATTATGTCGCATCAAAATAAATCGTGCAAATTATGCAAAGTTCCATCATTACAAAAAAAAATCATACAAAACGTTTTGACAGTGAATAGTATGGTATGGAAGTTTGCTCAATTTTTCTTTCTTGAAACACCAGCTTTTTTTTCAGGCTACCAGTTTTCAAAGCTTCGAAGTATTGATGAAATTATTTGGTAAATTTTTTGGCTTTTACCCTCCTGCGCTAAATTCACTTGATACCTCGCTATCTAATGGGGTTGCTGCGGCTGCTGTTGTTGTTGCCTCCGCCGATTTCCGCCCCTATTATTGTTCACTGAAGGCCTTAAGTTGATAGCCATCCCATTCATCAGATTACGGTTGTTATTATTATTCGTGTTGTTGGCAGCCACATTAGGAACAGGATTTGGGTTTGCAACTGGAAGTATAGGCAACGCATTTGGACCAATAATATTGATGGCTGGTAAATTGTTAATGGCCAATGGTGCGGCGTTGTTCTCATCAGTTTCAGCTGCTGCATGAGAAGCTGAGGTGACATGGTCATCTTCTTCACTTTCCATTTCATTGGGAAACATCCTTTGACGTCGCTCCTCCATAAGTCGTTCACGATCTTTGTGGATATAATCTCGAACGTTCGGCAATCCCATGATAACGTTCACCGAAAGAGCAGATCGAACTATTCCCATATCGGTAGCTTCTAGCCTATGGAAATTCAAGAATCAACACGTGCACAGTTTCCACTAATTTATCTCACCATTCATCCGTTTCGACAACATAACATTCTGCATGTGCAATAGTTGCAACACCGTTGAACCCTCCAATAGCGAATATCATGTCGTCGATGATTTCCAGGCCGAAGTTACTTCGAGGATGATACATTTCTCGAATCGATGACCAAGTTTGTGATTCAGGATCAAAACGTTCGCCAGTATTCATACGTGACAGTCCATTGAAACCACCAACCACATATATGTATCCTTTATGTGCAACACAGGACACTCCTGAACGACGTGATATCATGTTGGGAAGAGCAGACCATAAATTGGCCACTGGATCGTAATATTCGGCACTGTTCATGCATTCTTGTCCATTGAAACCACCTGATGGGCGAATATGAACAGATTATTAACACACGCTAATTACTAAAAATTCTTGTACCTGTTATGTACACTTTCCCATTTAATGTACAAGCGCTAGCATCAGATCTTTGGACGCTCATCGGCGCTATCATTGTCCATTGATTTGTTTTAGGGTCATAGCGTTCAGCAGTATTTTGACGATTATTTCCGTCATAACCACCCATCGCATAAATGAATCCATTCAACTCCGCGACACTCACGTAGCACCGACGACAATGCATTGGAGCTATCTACATAATGTTCATAATTATCTTACGAAAAAATATTCAAGGATAAACAAAGAACGGGTTTAATTTGAAAATTATGGTAAAAAGGATTCTGCGAAGAATAAAAATTAAATAGGAATATATTCTTTCTATTCATAGAAAGAAAAGCTGAATTACAAAACAGGATTTAATTACATCACTAACCTCTTTCCATGTTTTTGTGACTGCATCGAATACTCGACAAGTGTTAAAATAATCCATACCATCAAATCCACCGATGCAGTAAATTTTATAGCCAATAACAGCCGTTCCGTGATAGGCTCGCGGACCAGCGGGATCTTCATCGCGAATGCGTATCCAACGGTCTGCTCGTGTGTCGTACGTTTCAATGCAACGTTGTGGAAGTCCTTCACTCCATCCACCAATTGCAAAAATAACTTCGTGCGGTAAACGGGGTAGTGCCAATGCTGGAGTTCTAATCTTCAAGGAGAAGAATTATTCAAATGAAGTATCATTTAAAATATAACATTAAATCTATTTCAAAAACGTTAAATCTATTCAAATTCTTGATAGTTTCTTGAAGTTGCCGGTTATTTTCATCTCCGAAGTACGAGCATTTGTTAAGTTTTCAAAATAAAACAATTTGTCAGTGAACGACAATTTTTAAAATAAATCTTAATGAAATATCTAGTTAGCGATTCTATGGTATCAAGCTGAACACCTATTTTTATGAAAATAGCGGCAAAAATTTTCATTTAATTGCAGAAAAAATCAAAACAACATGCATTACTTCCTTAAAGATTGATTGTAAGAACTATGAAATAATTCTTAACCGCAAGAAAAACAATATATTTAAAAGTCAACTTTGGAAGATCCTTATTCTTCCATCGCATATTGCTATTGGATATCGGAGCGGAAAATTTGAAAAGCTTTAGCTTATTGATCTGGTAAATTCAAGCCTTTTATGATTTTTCATTGTAAGATAAATCAAAGGAATATGCTACTCGTATTTTTATGTTTTCAGTAATTCCTGGACGCTAAACATATGAGCGTATTACCAGAAATACCCTGTCTAGTAAAAAAAAGTAAGGAAAATTTGGAAAAAATACTTTTAACTTCACTTTATAAACTCTTTTCACCATGAAATTATTTTATAGTTAGCATCCGTTGCACATCGTGTCATATTTGCCAGGAAACAAACATTAAATTTAATTAAACATCATACATTTACTTTCAGACACCTACCGCTTTCCTTTAAAGTTTAAGCTTTTTACTTTAAAACACCTGGGAGCTTTATTTAAAACGCTAAGCATCAGAAACGTATATGAGGATACAAAAGCAGCAACGCTTCTATGCCCCATCGAAAACCCCGGCACGCAAACGCAAACCCCCAGCGCACCGGTGGTCGACTGAAATCGCTGAAAAGCGAAGGGAGTGTCACAATCTTCGGCGTGAGGCTCAACAGGCTTGGAACTGTGATGAGGAATGTAACCGGGTGGCAGCATATAAGTCGGCCAGGAAATGCCTTCGCAAATTGATTAACAGCAGCTGGCAAGATTCGTGGGGCCTTGGCTACAAGCTAGTTATGCGGAACATTGGTGCCCTACGGAAACCTTGCATACGAGTACATGATGCGGAAAAGATGGACAAGATAGTGCGGGCACTCTTCCCCGCCCATCCCGTCCGTGTTGACGCTGTCCATGGTGAAACAGCAGTCGAGTGTCCACTCTTCACACAGCTGGAACTTGAAGAGGCAGTCCTTTCACTGAAAGTGAGGAAGGCTCCAGGTCCAGATGATGTTCCAGCTGAGGTTTTGCAGCTTGGATATCACCATTGTCCTGACTTGCTGCTCAGCACATTCAACGCTTGCCTATGAGACGGGGGTTTCTCGGTACGATGGAAGGTGGCGAGGCTCGTGCTGATCAAAAAGGGGAAGGGAAACCCCGGATTGCCGTCTAGAGAAACTCATCAAGGGAAGACTCACTGACGCGATTCGTGCTGCTGGGGATCGATCTCCTCGGCAGTGCGACTTTAGAGCAGAGGTTTCCATCATTGATGCGATTGCAGAGGTGATGAGTGCGGTCCAAAAGACAGAGGCATATAGTCACACCAAGCGACGGATCGTCCTGTTGGTGACACTCGACGTCAGGAACGCCTTCAACTCCGCTAGATGGGTGGATATTCTGGATACGCTGGAAACCCTTTTCAAGTTCCAGAATATCTAATGCGGCTTTTGAGGGACTGCCTGAAGGACCGAAGCCTGCTCTAAAACACGACACAGGACCAACGAAGGATGAAAGTTACATCGGGTGTTGCCCAGGGATCTATCCTTGGTCCGGACCTGTGGAACGTGTCTTACGTTGAACAAGTGCAATTTAGGCTAGGCACGCTAATGCGGCGAGTGAGGATGGATGACTGCTCGAGGGCTCAGTTTAGCACTGGACAAAACCGAAGTGGACATCTTGACAAAAAAGAGTATCCCTAGAGCAAGGATGATCGGTAAAGACATATTAACCGAATCAAAACCAGCGGTGAAGTACCTGGGGCTACTGATCGATTCGAAGATGAGTTTCTCTGAGCAAGTCAGGGCAACGGCTGAGAAGGCTGCTTCGGCAGTACTGGCTCTGAGTCGACTTGTGGCCAACGAAGGGAGACCCAGCCCATCAAGAAGACGCCTCTTGATGAGTGCTGTAGGCTCAGTGCTACTGTACGGAGCAGAAATATAGGGCGACGCTCTCAGTAGATGTATACCGAAAACGCTTGGCACAGCTACAGAAAAGAGGAGCACTGAGGGTTGCATCTTCGTATCCGACAGTCTCTGATTCGATGGTGAGAGTTATTGCAGGCGTGATACCTATTGCCCTCCTTGCTAGAGAGTGAGGATGCGAGGGAGATGCGTTCACTCAACGATTGGCAGCAGTCTTGGGAGAATTGTGCGAAGGGGAGGTGGACTGCGCGCCTCATCCCGGATGTGAGACCGTGGATAAATCAAAGGCATGGTGAGACTGACTTCTATCTGACCCAGCTTTTGATCGGGCATCGGTATTTTCAGTCTTACCTGCACAAGATCGGTAACTCACGGTCCCCCGATTGTCGGTTTTGTCTAGTAGAGGAAGACAATGCCTCCCACACATTTTTTGCGTGTAAAACATGGGACAGGCTGCAAAGAAACCTCTACAGGGAGATGAGAGAGCTCACCCCGGATAATATAGTCGCGGAGATGCTCGAATCGCTTGACAAATGGAACCAGGTGGCACATTATGCTCGAGCAGTCCTAAAAGATAAAAGGGACTCGGCAGCCGGGGGCGTTGGGGCTGGGATCACTTGTCTAGCAGTTCCTCTTCCCCTCTCCTCTCCCGCTAGAAGAGGTATTCCCCAGCTTAAAGGCGCCTTACAGCGTACAAAATGAAACCTGGCTCGAAATAATGTGTCAAACGGTCCGGGGCTAGGTTCTCAGGTTGACAGGGGAGGTATTTAGCGGGTAGTCCAATCGCCTTCTTGCGAGCATGGGAGTCCCACACTCCATGTGTAAATGGCATTCGCCTCCCGACCACAAAAAAGTAGTTGTTTAATCGTATGATGTGTTGTAGATGAGAGGGTTATTAATGTCAGGTCCATGATCTTTTAGGCCAGATTCTACACCTAGCAGGAGAATTAACAAGTATCTAAGTAACGATTTCCAATTTGCTTACAAATATGGAGAATGGAATAAAAGAATTAGGGATGTGGTTGCTAAATCATTTTAAGAAGTCATTCCAATTCATTACAAAATCATAAAC
Organism: Odontomyia ornata; assembly: GCA_963969285.1. Lineage (NCBI taxonomy): Eukaryota > Metazoa > Arthropoda > Insecta > Diptera > Stratiomyidae > Odontomyia > Odontomyia ornata. Next base: position 259,383,454 of record OZ017740.1, on the reverse strand, counting down.
TTTTTAACCCAAAACAATTAAGTGTTTGGAAAGAAAATGCTGAACATTTGAAAAAAAGCACCTGAACGTTTTAAAATAAAGTGCTTGATTGAAGTAAAATAAAATGCTTAGGAGTCACTGGGAATTAAAAGCCCTAATGTTATCAAAACATTTCATTTCAAAGAACTTGTGTTTAAAGTTGTTTGGTTTTTTTTTTAAACATTTCAAGTGTATTTTCACGTTTCAGTCAGGTTTTAAGCATGCATTGATACACTCATTTTTAAGTTTTGTACTCAAAAACAAAACCCTATTGAAATCGGTACTAGTGTCCGTCCGTCCGTCTGTATGTCGCAGCATTTTTTCTTTGAAACTATAGAAGCTACAGCCATGAAACTTTGTGGAAAGTTTGGAAGTTACAACTTCTAGAAAATTTCGGAGTGAAAAAAAGTTTCAGAGTTTTACGAGGGTAAAACAAAATTTTTTCATAAAAGGTGGTCAAGTCGAGTATCATATTAAAGGTCCCAATGAGACCTTTTTCAAAACACGTCTTAAAATTACTTTATCAGTATCGAGGGAGGCAGGACGGGGAAATGCACAAAAGTTGGGCATACCCCTCCCCCTTCACGATTGGAAATCGTTCATCCGAAAAATCTGAAAAAATCATGAGTGTAACCCTTTATAAGCACTACAACAACAAATGTGTCAGAAGTCGAAATTCACACAACTGTGTTAGTAATAGTATGATTTATCAATTTTACACTTTCTTGAATAAAATCGTAAGGCCACCCTGAAATTCAATAAGTAAATGTCAGTTTACAAGCTTAATAATTACCAGAAATTTCAGAAAGATCGAATAGTATTTAGCAGAGTTATGGGGATTTAAATTTTCCAGTAAGTATATATGGCTATGGGACCATATGCACTTCCAATCAACTAAGACACTACGGGTTTGCTAGGATTTTCATGAACGCTCCAGGAATTATATTCATGATGAATATCTCTGACGATTTTTTCAACGGGCGACGTCCGTAATCGTAAAACGAAATGGCGGCCGTTTTAAATGAGAATATTGCATAAAATTGTATTATTTTTCGGGAATTCCAAGATTTAAGGTACATGCTATTAACACTTGATTGAGTCTATTTATGAATAGCCGCAGATGAGTAGCTAAAAATAAACGGTAAAAAAATAATGAAGGTAGATCCAACAATAAATAACTTAATGGTTAAAATTCTTTCAACTTTGCTAATAATAGTACGATCGGTAAATTAAATATTTTCTCTAGTAAAACGGTATTAGTACAATTAAATTGGATAAAAGTAGGCATTTAAGTGTCCTTTAAAAGGTCCTTATGGTCTACGAGTTTTAGTAGATTGTACAGAAATTATTGCCGTTTGAATTTTCTCCGATCACAACAATCAAACACGGTTTTTATACTAAATGGCCTTTTGTGATAACCGCGATCCAACGAATCGATATTCCGCAGAGATCAGAGATCTCTGCCAATGAACGCCACTCACGTTGACGGATGGTGAATGAATTTAAAAAAAAACTGAGATCTCTTCGACTGCACCGGGACTAGATGTCAGCGAGAAGTGGATAACGGCTGTCGTATATATTCACTATAAGTGTTGACAATTCATAACTGAATTCTGCTTTTAACTGTTGTCACTATTTAAATGGTTCGCAGTGGTAATCCGTGTGCTCCTCGAATCATCATAATTCAAAGGTATGTAGCTTATCAAAAGTTAATAAGACGGACAAAAAGGTTTGAGGTTAAATGTTCTTATTTTAATTGATTTAGGTTTAATGTTGCAAATGTCTCGTCTTTGCTTGGTTACGACCGTGGCAAAATAGTGTTTTATTGGTTTTGCTCATATGTCTCTTTGTACTGGCTCAATCATCGAAGTAATAGGTGGGTTCAAACCATGAGTGAACGTCGTGCTGGCCGCCGTTGCGCAACTTATTGTCATTCGTTTTTTGGTGAGGGAAGGCGTTGTTCTGCGTTTGCGATATCAGTTCGGTAGTGAGTGCCTGAGTAGGGCTGCTGTATTTAAATGGACCAAAGCGTTCAAGGATGGTCGAAAAATCTTCGAGAATTAGCCGCATGATCGTTGACCGCGAACCAGCATCACACCATACAACATTTGCCGCGTAGAACAATTCATTTTGGAGGACCGTAGGGTGAATTTTGGCTGAACTCGGCATTAGTATTGGTAGTGTAGAGTCTATCATCCACGAACACCTTCAATATCGCAAAATAACGCTCGAAACAGAGGAGCATTCCAGCACGAAGTGCGATTCTTCTCCAAGATAACGCGCGCCCTCATGCCGCGCGTCTCATGCTCGATATAATATCGGAATTGGGGTTGTCAAAGATGCGACCACAGACACAGCGAAAAAGGTCTTAGGACAGCGACCAAAAAAAGATTGGAATAACTGGTTCCGCAATGAATGTCAAGATGCGGCCCAATGAAAAAAAATTACGCACACAAACTGCACGTCCAAAGAGTAACTCAGGCAAAAAAGATGTAATAAATCACCATCGGCCAACAAGCAAAAATACTACGCCGGCAAAAGAAATAATGGGCCATTAATCAAAGTATTGATTATAACAAACATATGACGCTAAATGATGCCAGATTGGGGTTGCCTTAATTAAATGGCGCTCAGGCTGATACACACCACTCATAAGCTTCTACAAAGATCCACAAGGTGCAATAGGCAGCCTTCGCGATATCAAAAATAGGTGGAATTAATATATTTGAAAACTTTTCATTGCACTAACAACATTTACTGAAACGATGAGCATTCTAGGGGATGAGAAAGATATCCTGGTAACGCTACCAACAGTAGGAAAGGTACAGGCAGTCATTCGAGGTCATATGCTCCTTACATAAAAGGGGAGACTAGCTTTGCTCTGAAAATTACAGAAGAATGTCTCTGAGCACATCATATAAAGTGCTGTCCAAAGTAATTGAACGAAGACTGAAGTCCAAGATTCTACGTTAGCATTTGTTGCATACCGACGTGTTTTTTAATGGTCACTAATTTAAAAATTGAATTTATTTCTTTAAATGCCAGTTGAAAAATAATTTTTTGCTGGAAAAAATTTGTTTGTCAAATTGTACTAAAAGTTGATTTAGCACGTGAAATTGTCACTGGACTAGCCTGACGCTCTCAAGATGAAAGGAATCTTGGAATCATCTTCCCAACTAAAAAGTGGGATGGGAGAACCAAACGATGATTTCAACTTAAGGAGAAGTGAATTTCAAGCAAAAAGTTTTGCAAAAACATACTAGTTTCCCCCCTACTATCTGTCGTTCGTCCATCCGTCTGTCCATCTGTCCGTCTATCCCTGCGTCATAAGAAATTTCCTTAGAAACTATAGAAGCTACAAAGCTCAAACTTTGTGAAAAGGTAAGAAATAGTGGTCTCTCCAAAATTTAGGTCTTATCAAATATAGTATATCAAAATTTGTTAAGGGGGTCCCCCCTCATAACAAAGTGACCCTTAACAAATTTTTTATTAAATGTACTCGAGTAGGGTATCAAATGAAAGGTCTTAGCACTTTCAGAATCTGAAAAATAAGTCATTTTTGCATTAGGAGTCAAGGAGGGAAGCACAAGCAATAAAAAGCATGTACCTTAAACGCAAAGGAAGAAGAAAGAGAAGTGTTGCAGTTAAGTGACGCTCTTCTTGCCGTCACCCAAGCGAGTGAGGTACGAGTCGGAAAACGAGAGCCTCTCTCAAAAAACTACGTCAGAATACACGATGGCCATTGACCGCTGCGAAGAGGAGCGACTTATTCGGAAACCGAATAGTCTTATTTAATAATTGAAAGTCGCTTGCGACGTACAAAAAAATATCAGTAAGAGCAGTAAGAGGAGCTCATGGATCGCATCACGCACGGCTTAAGGCGGAAAAAGACCGAAACGACAAGCCCTCTAGTAGAGCACCAGTAGCTCCAGCTCCTGGTAACCGCAAGAAAAGGATGAAGAATGAGGCGCCAAATGAAGCTATTAATCCTGGAAAGGAGTTTTAGGTAGTGCTAAGTAAGGCAACCAACATAGCGGCCAAAAAGCTTTTTCTTTAAAAGGCTTGCAAAAAGGATTCCGAAGAAGAGAAGAGCTAAAATTAATTCGATGAAACGCCGAAACCAAAATACAAACCACTGTGCAAAGCCTTACCGGAGGCTGCGCTGTGTTAAATAAAACGAGAAGTCAACCTATGTGACACCAAAACTGCGATAAGATCTGTGCGGCCAACCTGGTTTAGAAGCTTATTGGTGGAACTCAGACCAGAGGTCACTAACAAGAAGACATTCTGTAATGTGGTCAAAAAGGTTCTTGGAGCCAGAGTAACTATTGCTTCGCTCGAGCTGATGGCAACTCTCAAAATCAGGGATCTGTACTATGTCACGGACAAACCCGAGGTAGACGAGGCCCTAAAAAGGGAATTTCCTAGTTTAAGCGAATTCACAGTAAGACTGACACGGGAAAAAACAAGGGACAACGCATGGCCATTGTCAATTTGATCGATGAAAATGTCGAACAAATCCTAGCGAAGGGCAAAATCAAGTAGGTTGGGTTATCTGCAGGATACGGATAAGAGCAATTCCTCTCTGCTAATTCAGGTGCCTCAAATACGGAAACACAGCTGTCTTGAACACACAGGGTCAGGTGCTTATCGGGGGAGACTTCAACACTAGACCCATTGAATGGGGCGTATCTCAATTTGACCGCAGAGGAAAGCAGGTCCTAGAAATGGCGGCCAAAACAGCACTTGCTGTCCTAAACACTGGGAAAGCCGCTACTTTCCGCCGCTGGATTTGTGGGAACCAAACTCGATGTAATATTCGCTTTGGAGTCTCTGGTGCCAAGAGTACATAACTGGTGGGTACTAGAGGACTACTCTGCCAGTGAATACAGTATATAGCTGATGAGATCGGCGGTCGTGCACGTCGCGTGTATATGCCCAGACTCCATCTTCTAGACGGAAAACTGGGAAGACGAACGTTGGAAGGTTCGCTGACGTGCTCGCAGTGGGCATACTGCCGGGGAGTGAAAGACCTATTGCCGAGGACGTAGTGAACATAACTATGAGTGTAGTCATATCTGCTTGCGAGTCTTCCACACCCCATCGGAGACTTCGTCACAGTAAGCTTCCAGTATACTTTTGGTCGATGGAAATTCCTGAACAGCAAAGAGAGTGTCACAAGCTTTGACAAGAAGTCCAGCAGGCGCAAATGCAAAAGAAAACTAACACAAGGCTAGCAGTATATACATCAGCCAGGAAATTCCTTCACAAGCTAATTAAAAAGACTAAGACCCGTTACTGGCAAGACCTTGTGGACGATGTAAATAAGGACTCGTGGAGCCTGGAGTATAAAGTGGCCACATGGGGGATCGGCGCCCTTTGGGAGCCCTGCTCATATAAAACAGAAAAGGTGGACGAGATTATATGGGCTTTGTTCCCTACACATCTCATCAGTGTCAATTGATTCCACAACAGAACGCCAGTGGAAGGTCCACCCTTCACAAGAATGGAACCGGAGGAGGAGGGGAGACGGTCCCTGGCAGCAAAAATTACTGACATGTTTCTTGCTTCTTGGGATCTTTCTCCATAGCAGCCTGGATCTAGAATAGGACGCTTCACCATTGATGCGATTGTAGAGTTGGTGAGCGTGGTCCAAAGGGCAAAGGCTCACAACTGAACCAACAAGCAGGTTGTACTGCTGGTAACGCTTGATGTCGGAAACGCCTTCCATTCCGCTAGATGGGTGGATGTTCTGGAACCACTGAAAACCCTTTTTCATGTTCCAGAATATCTGATGCGGATTCTATGCCCCGTCGAAGACCCCGGCACGGCAAGCCCCCAGTGTACTGGTGGTCTACTGAAATCGCTGAAAAGTGGACGGAGTGTCACAAGCTTCGGCGTGAGGCTCAACGGGCGCGGAACCGTGACGAGGCATGCAACCAGGTGGCAGCATATAAGTCGGCCAGGAAATGCCTTCGCAAACTGATCAACAGTAGCAAGGCTCGTTGCTGGCAAGACCTAGTGGACAATATGAACAAGGATCCGTGGGGCCTTGGCTACAAGCTGGTCATGGGGAAACTTGGTGCCCTACGGAAGCCTTGTATACATGACGCGGAAAAGATGGACGCGATAGTGCGGGGACTCTTCCCCGCCCATCCCGTCCGTGTTGACGCTATCCATGGTGAAACAGCAGTAGAGTGCCCACTCTTCACACAGCTGGAACTGGAGGAGGCAGTCCTCTCCTTGAAAGCGAGGAAGGCTCCAGGTCCAGATGGTGTTCCAGCTGAGGTGTTGCGGCTCATCTATCACCATTGTCCTGACTTGCTGCTCAGCACATTCAACGCTTGCCTACGGGACGGGGTTTTCCCGGTACGATGGAAGGTGGCGAGGCTCGTGCTGATCAGCAAGGGGCAGGGAAATCCCGAATCGCCGTCTGCATACCGCCCGTTATGCATGCTAGACACGGCTGGGGAAGTGCTAGAGAAACTCATCAAGGGAAGTCTCACCGACGCGATTCGTGCTGCCGGGGACCTATCTCCTCGGCAGTACGGCTTTAGAGCAGGACGTTCTACCATTGATGCGATTGCAGAGGTGGTGAACGCGGTCCAAAAGGCAGAGGCATATAGTCGCACCAAGCGACGGATCGTCCTGTTGGTGACACGACGTCAGGAATGCCTTCAACTCCGCTAGATGGATGGATATTCTGGACACGCTGGAAAACTCTTTTCAAGTTCCAGAATATCTAATGCGGCTTTTGAGGAACTACCTAAAGGACCAAAGCCTGCTCTACGACACGACACAGGGCCAATGAAGGATGGAAATTACATTGTGTGCTGCCCAGGGATCTATCCTTGGTCCGGACCTGTGGAACGTGTCTTACGACGAGCTACTGAGACTTGAGATGCCAGATGAGTCGCGCTTGGTCGGCTATGCGGATGATGTTGCGGCTCTGGTCGCTGGACGCACCGTTGAACAAGCGCAACTTAGGCTAGGTATGCTAATGCGCCGAGTGAGGGACTGGATGACTGCTCGCGGGTTCAGTTTAGCACTGGAGAAAACCGAAGTGGTCTTCTTGACAAAAAAGAGAATCCCTAGAGTAAGGATGATCAGTATTGGAGATATACAAATCGAATCGAAGCCAGCGGTGAAGTACCTGAGGCTACTGATCGACTCGAAGATGAGTTTCTCTGAGCAAATCAGGGCAACGACTGAGAAGGCTGCTTCGGGAATATCGGCTCTGAGTCGACTTATGGCCAACGTAGGAGGACCCAGCCCATCAAGAAGACGCCTCTTGATGAGTGCTATAGGGTCAGTGCTACTGTACGGAGCAGATGTATGGGGCGACGCTCTCAGCAAGGAGGTATACCGAAAACGATTGGCACAGGTACAGAGAAGAGAAGCACTGAGAATTGCATCTTCGTATCCAACAGTCTCCGACTCGGCGGTGAGAGTGATTGCAGGCGTGATACCTGTCGCCCTCCTTGCTAGAGAGCGCCGCGCTATTTACCTGCGCCGAAACGAGGATGCGAGGGAGATAGTTGTCCGCGAGGAGAGACAACGCTCGCTCAACGATTGGCAGCAGTCTTGGGTGAATTGCACGAAGGGAAGGTGGACTGCGCGCCTCATCCCGGATGTGAGACCGTGGCTAAATCGAAGGCACGGTGAGACTGACTTCTATCTGACCCAGCTTTTGAGCGGGCACGGGTGTTTTCAGTCTTACCTGCACAAGATCGGTAAGTCACGGTCTCCCGATTGTCGGTTTTGCCCAGGAGAGGAGGACAATGCCTGTCATACATTTTTTGCGTGTGCAAAATGGGTCAGGCTGCGAAGAGACCTCTGCAGGGAGACGGGAGAGCTCACCCCGGATAATATAGTTGCGGTGATGCTCGAATCGGTTGACAAATGGAACCAGGTGGCACATTATGCTCGGGCAGTCCTAAAATATAAAAGGGACACACAGCAGCCGGGGGCGCTGGGCTGGGGGATCGCTCTTCTGGCATTTCCTCTTCCCCTCTCCCCTCCCGCTAGAAAAGGGACTCCCCAGCTTGAAGGCGCCCCACGGCGTAACAAAACGAGACCTGGCCCGAAGTAATGTGTCAAACGGTTCCAGGCTGGGTTCTCAGGTTGACAGGGGAGGTGTTTAGTGGGTAGTCCAGTCGCGCATGGGAGTCCCACACTCCGTGCATAAATAGCATTCACCTCCCTACCAAAAAAAAGGGAATACCTGACAAATTGATGCCTACTCTATGACATGGAGTCGGCGATGGATGGAATTTGCATCGAGTTGCTCAAGGCTCCATCTTTGACTCAGACCTGTAGACCATTACATACGATGGACTACTGACATTTGATCTGCAGCATAACTCCCACTTGATCGGATGAGGTCGCGGCACAAATTGCGGGATGCACAGTTGAGCAAGCACAATTTAGACTTGGTAGGCTAATGCGCTGAGAGAAGGAAATGACTGCTCGCAAGTTCAACCTAATGCTGGAGAAACCCATCCTGATAAAGAAGGAAATCCCTAGAGTAAGGACAATCAGCATTGGGGAAGTGCAAGTTGAGTCAAAACAACCTACGAAGGATAAAGCTGCAGTAGGTATGTCAGCATTCAGTTGACTGATGGCCAATGTAGGAGAGCTAGCTCATCAAGGAGGTGACTTCTGATGAGTGCGGTAGATTTTGTGCCACTATACGGATCGGAAATATAGAGTGGCGCTTTCAGCAAAGAGCTGTACTGAAAACACCTAGCACACGTACAGCCATGAAGAGCGCTGTGGATAGCATTTGCATATGGGATAGTCCCTGAGATGGCGGTGCTGGTGATTGCAAGCGTTATACACATCACTCTCTTATGAAAGAGCGCCCTGAAAGTTGCTTGCACAGAAACGATAGAGGTTGCTGCGCTTGAGGAAAGAAAAAGCTCACTCAGTGATTGGCAACAATTCTGGGTGAATGACGCGAAGGGTAGATGGACAGCGCATCTTATTCCTGACCTGAAGCCGTAGTTCTATTTGAACCAGCTCTTGAGCGGCATGGATGTTTTCAGTCTTACCTGTCCCGGATTGGCAAGTCACGGTCTCCTGATTGTGTCTTCTGCAATGGAGAGATTGATGACACGCCACAAATTTTTTACTTGCAAAGAGTTCGACAGGCTGCGCAGTGACCCTGCTAAGGAATTAGGAAAGCTCTCTCCTGATAGTTTCGTCGCACAACGCTCGTGCGATCTGCATTCACATTACGTCGCTTGGTCCTTTGTGCCACCCAGACAATGTTTAACACATCGGTATAAGGGGGCACACAATATAATGTGAACTAGTCCTTTTCGTGAACATCTAGTCCAAAAAATCATGATCAGCTCTCAGAGATAAAAAAAAATTCAATATCATACGACGCATTCAAAAAAAACTCTGAGTAACTGTCACTTCAGTATCTCGCCGACAGGGTCAAAAAGAACGCCCTAAGATACTGGGCTCATAAAAGCAGAATTACAGGTCCACGCTTCAATCAGTACTCATTAAATGCTCCCTTAGTCTTTTCTTAAATACCAAAAGTGAGTTTGCTTCCTTAACAATTGCTGGTAGATTGTTATATATACGCAAAGCATCATTCGTTGCATCGTTCTTTAGTCGATCCGTTCTGGCAAAAGGTATTACGAATTGATTTGCATTCCTCGCATTATATGGGTTGATCTGTGATACCTTAATTAATGGCGCTCGTTCCGATCCATTAGTTTTTAAATTTCTGTAGATAAACTTCGCTTTCTCCATAATAATAATTTGACTAAAGGTTAATGATTTTGCCAATTGGTAAACCAAACTAGTTTGAGTAAGCATTGGCAGCTTCAGAATGTTTTTATACGCTTTGGTCAGCAGCCTGGATATACTGTTTAAATGTTGCTTCGCTGATTGACTCCAAATAAGTACTCCATAATGCAATTTCGCCAGGACAAACGCATTTAGAACAAGTTTCTTGATATGCATTGGAAAATCCTCATATCTTCTTAACAATCCTATTATTGGGGCTAATTGCCTTCTTAAGCTATTTATGTGTGGTAACCAGGTCATACGATGGTCTATGATAAGACCAAGATATTTTATTTCTAGCACTCTTTGCAATTTTTCGCCGTTAATATTTAGTTCGACAACTATGTCTCCTTTGTTCTTTTGCTTAAAAACAATATATTTTGTCTTTGATGTGTTCAATACTAGTTTGTTTCCAATTAACCACTGATGGAATTTTCCTAGATCGTCGTTGATAGTGTTCTCAATGGCAGTTTTGTCTCGTACTGAATAAAGTAGAACTGTGTCATCAGCATATAATGTGTGATATCCCGTCAGCCCACATGTATTTAGATTATTTGTATATAGCAGGAACAAAGTTGGGCCCAGTATTGAACCTTGGGGAACTCCTGTTTCCGTAGGTGCATGGTCGCTCAGTACATTGTTTATTAAAGTTCTCTGCGATCTTCCCTCCAAGTAACTCTTAAACAACTTCTTAGGACTACCCTGAATACCATACGATTCAAGTTTACGAAGCAAGAGATCATGATCAACTGTATCAAATGCTTTTTTCAAATCCACAAAAATTGCGATGACATAATCACCTCTGTCAAGTCCTAGATTGATGAAACGTGTGACAGAATGTAGGGCATCCAAAGTACTCTTGTTCTTTTGAAAACCAAACTGATGTTGGCTTATGATAGAGTTTTCAACTAAGAATGATGTTAATCGATTGTTTAGTATTTTTTCAAATATCTTACTAAATCCCGTCAGCAGCGCAATCGGGCGATAGTTATTCGGGTCAAGATGATCACCACCCTTAAATATAGGAACTATTTTTGCAAGTTTTTCTTCTTCCGGAAAAGTCCCATTCCTAATATGCACGTTTATAAAATTTGCCATAATCTGGGCTATGTCTTCCTTAATTATACTAATCTCATTCATCGTGATGCTATCAATGCCTGGCGCCGTATTCTTTTTCAATTCATTGATTACATTTAAGACTTCCCTTTTATTTGTTTGATGAATGTGAAAGATGGAATTTATTGCGATATTTGTATTATTTACATTGCCTGCTGAACTGGCAACGATTTTTTTAGTGATTCTTCCACCAATTGTTGAAAAAAAATTATTCAATGAGTTCGCCGCGTCACGTGGACACGATGTGTTAGAGGGCCCATCAGGATTCAGTTGAAGGTTTTGTGATATACCCTGGGTTGAAGAGTTATCCTTTACCTCATTTATTATTTTCCATATTTCGCGGGAGTTGTCAGCCGCTGTTTCCATTCTTCTTGAGAAATATAAGAATTTAGCCTCTTTCACCAGTCGTTTCGATTCTTTTTTCGCTTGCATATACAGAAACTTGAAAGCCTGGTTTCCACTGTTCTTCCTGTAGTCCATGTATGCCTTCCTTTTTTTAATACTTGCATCAATTACTTTTTTCGTTATCCAAGTCCGTTTCACGGAAAGATACTCTCAGTTGACAAACGGAACCAGTTGGAATATTATGTCTGAGAGCACCTGGAGGCGTTAAGGGTGTAGAGGTCTCGCTTCTAGCGTTCCTCTCCCTTCTTCCCCTCCCGCTAGAAGAGGGACCCCCCAAGATGATGGCGCCTTGAGGCGTAAAAAACCGAGGCCTAGCCAAAAGTTATGTATCTAACGGTGTCAGGCTAGGTTCACAGATTGGCGGAGGAGGTATTTAATGGGTAGTCCAGAGGCTCTGGTAGCTTCATACTCCGGGCGTAAATAGTCTTCATTTCCTAGCCATAAAAAATTGATCGTTATTTTAAATTTATCTAAATTCCGACATATTTATTTCCATTGTGTGTTAATCGTTATTACTTAAGATTTGTTAGTTTTTGAAATTTCTTTCTAGTCTATAATATATGTAAACAGCTTCGTGGAATACTGTTTTTTCAAGTGATCATTTAAAAACTGGACTCGTTAAAAAACAGTTATGAATTAGGCGTTTTGAAATGAAAAGCTATCCTGAAAATGGTACTTCATGGCTTACCTTTAAAAACTTTTTAAGAATTTTGCATATTTCACTTTTTATAAATCATAAAAACACGTTTACCTCATCATCCCTGGATCCAATCATGTCCAAATCATAGAGAAATGTCAGCGTCTCGATTATTAAAGGTTTCGCGGACTCACAGGCTGTCACATATGAATGATCCTTGACTTGTTCCATGAAAAACTGTAATTGTTAGTTATTCAATCATGAAATGAAAATATTTGAAATAACTGCCGAAGCGATGACACACTTGGATAAAAAGCAAGAAATAATTAAAAACCTAATCTGCAGTACCATTCCTTAAATCAGTTAGCACAAGTCTAATCGTAAACGTAATGATGTCATCTATAAAGCTCTCATCTATTATAAATAATATGCTTAAAACTTACTCGAGTGTTCAACAATCCCAATCGTACGCCTCGCATTAATTTCGTAATATGTTGTGCCCGATTGACTGGATCGAAATCAATCCATCGTAGACAGCATTCCCATACGGGCTCTTCGTCCTTTGAGTTCAACATGTCATCACTGATGATATCGTAGAACTCTTTTAATCCGATTTTCAATATTTCCTGACTCTTAACGGCTACTTCGACGAAATTCCTTAGAATATACGCACGAGCTTTCGTACACAAATCATGACAAAACTTCGCTCTAGATGCGAACAAAAGGAAGAGGATAATGAATGGGAGTGGGAGAAAGAATAATTTATGATATTACGATTAAATGCTAGAAAATGTTCAAGTGAATTTCATATAGTGATAGTGGGTTGATGGGAAGGTTACATGAATGAGTAATTATGTAGTAGATGCTGTAATAGTGAGAAATAAGGACTCTCGTAATAATTTTTGCGTTTTTCTTGTAAGGAGCCTAAAATGTACACTTCATTTATTGCAATCACCATGATTAAATTACCTTGCAAACAGCATGATCCCAACGCAATTGGTTGGTGACAACATGTTCACCATGTACTCAACGCACTGGCGGACCAACCCCATCATGCCAACATAATCAGCCACGGTCAATAGTTCATATATGTTCCGTTGATCCATGTCGCACTTCCGCAAGTAGGCATAATCTATGATTTTCTCCATGATGGGTGTACGTATACCAGGTATCGTGACGTCATCTTTCTCACCTGTTAGGGATGTGGTGAAAAGGGCTCTGTAATAGAATTAAATAAAAGTTTCAAACTTAGTTTCTCGCATTTTTCAATTTTTTCATTCCCGTCTAAATGCAAGTATGTACTTTGAAGAAAACGGAGAAAAAACTTTCGACCAAGTTTCGAATAATCCGCAATCGCCCACAATTTTCATTCCATAAGATTCTAAGAAGCTTTATTTACGAAACTTCCATATAGGTAGGTACAGGTAAGAAAATCTTTTGTGTATAAAAAGTAAACAAAGTTTATTGTACGATTTGGGAAAAATGTCGAAAACGATTTAATTATGTTTCATACTGCTGGGAATGTTTTCCAACTAGAAAATTGAGAGGACAAAAAATTGTCTTTAATTTTTCGTGGACAAATATAAAGGTTTCATTCCTTATTGACTGAATTTGAACTCCCCTGGAGAAGGCAAGAAGCAAGTAAAAAATGTTTGCTTAGCGTGTTTGCCAGCTTGTAGATGGTTGCCAAAGTCGGATTTGACTTGATATTGTGGGAATGTGTGAGAATAAGTTTTATACAATTGAATCACTACCTGTGCTACATTTAACAGCAAAGAGGAGGGCTACTCAGTAAGTGATTAAAATGCCATATAAGGTTAATTGTGCTTATGTCCAGCAAAAATGTGATTACCTCAGGAAACGGCATGGCAACCCCAATCAAAATTGCCAGCCTCGTAAAGCCCCAAGCGGCGCTTAAATTTTGATGCATTATTATCAAATTTGGGATAAATCGTATGTGAATTTCCTTTCAGTAATGGGCCTAAACTTGCTGCTATATTTGGCCAATTATGACCAGTTCAGCAAATCGGGTACAATGAGACCCAAAACAATCCGCGAACCCCTAACATTCTCCCCGCAGGGGGAGTGCTGGTTGATAGGAGTACTCTTGGAGGCTAGCATTCTTTGGGGAGTTCCGACCCCACGTACCCGAGGAAATTCCCACAGGGGAATATAGGTCGACAAGAGCACTCTTGGAGGCTAGCATTCTATGGGGAGCGCTGCCCCCGCGGACCCGAGGATATGGGGGGCGCCCTGACGTTCCCTCCTGGGATGACAGGTAACGACCCTGATTGGATCTGGACTATGCTTTGGACAACGAACTGGAATTGATGCTTTGGGCTGGCGGATATGATAGTTTGGACCTAGTTGCTTTGCAAAGTAGCGCCAAGGTAACACTCGTGTGTGAACGGCTCCAATTCAACTATCATACCGTCTCTGTCCCGGTAAAAGGCAGGCCTCGGAGTACGTTCGAAGTTCGCACCATTGGGTTGGTGGTGTAGGTTCAGTTGAGACGGACTCCCGATTAGCGCTGGTCTGGCTCTGAGCGCTTGTCCCATAAGGGCTAGTGCCAACCCTCGCATGGCCTCCCTGCTCTGCAAAGATCACCATGGGACCAAAAAGGCGACTACACACACGAACGGAGATAGCGGCTCCGAGGGGGGACCCAATAAAACTGGAGCAACCAAAAACATAAAAAAGATTAAAAAAATCCAAAAAAGATATACAAAATAATAACGACGACGTAACCAGCGGTTGCAGCCACGATGTTAACAGTACATCGAGAGCGGTACTAACCATGACAAAAACGACGAATAATACAATGACAGCGAAGACGGACGAAAAACGGAGATTAGCAGACAGTCTGGTTCAGACTGAGATTCCTGCGGCCTTCGGGCGAAGCAAAAAAATTATGCGAACGCCAGAGCGTCCTATAAAGGAAAAGCGGGAAACTCTGCAGGACGCTTCAGGTGTTCGAGCGGTGGAAGAAAATATAAAGAACATCGAGGATTCAATGGTCACGGCTGCGGTCGTTACCAAAGCGACCGAACTCCAACATAATAAAGAATCACCCTGAAGTCAACGAGGAGATTACGGCAGGAAAAGAAAAGAGCAACCAGACAAATTAAACGACGTTGTGTGATTGCATCACCGACGTCAAAAATGTAACGGATGTACTGCATTCGGAATCGGAAAGCGATAACCTCTTCCAAGGATGGTCTCAAAGTACAATTGCCGCCCAGCAACACGAAGAAGAAAGGCTATTCCGAAAAGCAGGAGATGTTCTGAAAAGAATACAATCTGCATGCGACTCGCCAAAAATCAGCAAAGCAGTGAAGATTGGGCTCCTTGAACTAGAGGAGCTCCTAGACCGCATAGGGTATTATCGGAGGAGCTGGTTAAAGGCCGAAGACGAGCAGAAGGCTAAAGAAGCGATGGAGGCTAAATCTAAAAGCCACATGCATATAGGTCTAGCAGTAAAAATCATAAAAGAATGGCGTCTAGCCCAATCGAAGGAGATCGGGATAAAAGATGGAAGGAAGAGGCAATTGATAGGCGTGGAGCACCAGATCACGGGTTTCAGATAGTGCTTACAAAAGGAGCGAAAAAGTCGCAAAGAAACTCCTTCAAAAAGTGCCAGAAATTAAATTTCGCATGGACGCCGTACAAGAAAAAGGACCTGACATAAACAGGGGAAAAAGAAGTCCCGACGAAGGCCCCGGCAGCAGGCACTGCTCGTAAAACCCCAAGATGGTCGATCCTAAGTGGAGGTGCTGCGGGACATCAGGGGAAACGCAAGGCCCGAAGACACTAACACTGGTATTAAAGCAGTACGACCAACGCGGTCGGGCCACATACTGATCGGATTCGGAGCAGAGGTCGAGAATATGGAGGCATTCTGCGACGCAGTAAAGAAAGTCCTCCGCAAATGCGCAACTATAGCCCCGCTCGAGCCGATGGCAACGATTAAAATACGAGACACTAACTGCGTCACGAATCTGGCCGAGGTGGAAGAGCCCATCAAAAGGGAGTTCCCTAGCGTGGGTGGAATCAAGGCTAACACCAGAAAACAAAAGGGGACAACGCATGGCCATAATTAACTTGACCGAAAACGACGCCGAACATTTTCTGAATAAGCACAAAGTACGAATAAGGTGGGTTGTCAGTAGGATACGGCGAAGAGCAGCGCCTCTTCAAAGTTTCAAATTTCTTGGTTATGGTCACACCGCACAAGGACCCGATAGGAGTTCCCTATGTTACAAATGCGGTGAAATGGGACATAAAAGAAAACAGTGTACGAAGGAGGCACACTGTATTCTTTGCAAGAATGCTGATCCAAGACCTGATTTTGGATACTTCTTGGTATCAGGAAAATGCCGGGCTTCCCAGAAAGCCCTAGCCAAAGCTAAATTAGACCTTAAATGACCCGAATCCGTAGCTAAACCTACACCGCAGTTCAACCGCCCAAAATCTGCTTGAGTAGTTTTCGAGGGACATGAAAGCTGATTTTATGCTGCTGAGTGAGCAACACCATGATAAAAGTTCGGCATCATGGTATCCTGATGAAACTGGTACTGCCGCCTTCTGGGTTCGGAACAGTGATTTCTAAGCGGAGAGTTGCGGACGGGGGGATGGTTTTGTGTGGGTTCGGTGATCAGGGACCACCTTTTTTAGTGTGTACCTAACGCCGAACGAATCGATATCATCTCTCCAAGCCAAGCTTAATGCTTCGGAGGGCGCTGTCTCGAGCGTAGAGGGGAACGTGCTCGTTGGAGAAGACTTCAAATCGAAAGCAATTGAATGTGTCAAACAGAACCGTGAAGAAAACGAATCCTAGAAATGGTGGCTAGGATGGCGCTCGTCGTACTAAACACAAGAAATACAGCAACTTTCCGCCGTATTGGCTGTGAAGGAACCATACCTGACTGACATTCGCCTCGGAGTCCTTAGTACGAAAGATACGCAACTGGAGAGTATTAGAGGACTACTCGGCCAGTGATCATCAGCGCATTCTGCTTGAGATAAGCGATGTTGTCTCTCGACTTCCGTGCCCTCGGCTTTCTACAATTGGATGGCACATCGGAAGGATAGACATTGAGAGGTTCGTCGAGGTGCCCACAGCAGGTACCCCACTGCAGCGAGATTTGGAGGGGACGGAAAAACTGGCAACTCAAGACGTGGTGAACTCAACTATGAGCATCATCACGACTGCTTTCAAAGCTTCTATGCCCCGTCAAAAACCCCGGTACGGCAAGCCATCAGTGTACTGATGGTCGAATAAAATAGCTGAAAAGTGAAGGGAGTGTCACAAATTTCGGCGTGAGGCTCAACAGGCACGGGAGCGTGACGTAGCATGCAATGGGTGGCAGCATATAAGTCGGCCAGGAAATGCCTTCGCAAATTGATTAACAATAGCAAAGCTCGCTGCTGGCCGTGGGGCCTTAGCTACAAGCTAGTTATGCGGAAGCTCGGTGCCCTACGGAAGCCTTGCATACATGATGCGGAATAGATGGAAAAGATATTGTGGGCATTCTTTCCCGCCCATCCCGTCCGTGTTGACGCTGTCCATGGTGAAACAGCAGTCAAGTATCCACTCTTCACACAGCCGAAATCGGAAGAGGAAGTCTTTTCGCTGAAAGCGAGGGAGGCTCCAGGTCCAGATGGTGTTCCAGCTGGGGTATTGCGGCTCGTCTATCACCATTGTCCTGATTTGCTGCTCAGTACATTCAACGCTTGCCTACGGGACGGGGTTTTCCCGGTACGATGGAAGGTGGTAAGGTTTGTGCTGATCAGCAAGGGAGAGGGAAATCCCGGATCGCCGTTTGTTTACCGGCTGTTATGCATGCTAGACACTGCTAGGAAAGTGCTAGAGAAACTTATCAAGGGAAGACTCACTGACGTGATTCGTGCTGCTGGGGACTTATCTCCTCAGCAGTACGACTTTAGAGCAGGATATTGATGCGATTGCAGAGGTGGTGAGTGCGGTCCAAAAAGCAGAGGCATATAGTCGCACCAAGCGACGAATCTTCCTGTTGGTGACACGACATCAGGAACGCCTTCTACTCCGCTAGATGCGTGGATATTCTGGATATGCTGAAAAACTCTTTTCAAGTTGCAAAATACCTAATGTTGCTTTTAAGGGAGTACCTAAAGGACCGAAGTTGAAGCCTACTTTATGACATGACACAGGTCCAACGAATGATGGAAGTTACAACGGGTGTTCCCCAGGGATCTACCCTTAGTCCGGACCTGTGGAACGTGTCTTATGACGGGCTACTGAGATTTGAGATGCCAGATGAGTCGCGCTTAATTCGCTATGCGGATGATGTTGCGGCTCTGTTCACTGGACGCAGGTTAAACAAGTGCAACTTAAGCTAGGTATACTAGAGTGAGAGACTGGATAACTGATCGTGAGTTCAGTCCTAGCACTGGAGACAATCGAAGTGATCCTCTTGACAAAAAAGAGAATCTTTAGAGTAAGGATGATCAGTATTAGATACGTACAAATTGAATCAAAGCCAGCGGTGAAGTACCTGGGGCTACTATTGACTCGAAGATGAGTTTCTCTGAGAAATCTGCTTCAAGAGTATCGGCTCTGAATCAACAACTTACGGCCAACGTAGGGGGACCGAACCCATCAAGAAGACGCCTCTAGATGGCTCTGTGCTAGTGTACGGAGTAGAAGTATGGGCGACGCTTTCAGTAGGGAGGTATACCAAAAACGCTTGGCACAGGTACAGAGAAGAGGAGCACTGAGGATTGCATCTTCGTATCCGACAGTCTCTGATTCGGCGGTGAGAATTATTGCAGGCGTGATACCTGTCGCCCTCCTTCCTAGAGAGCACCACACTATTTACCTGCGTCTAAACAAGGATGCAAGTGAGACGGTTGTCCGCAAAGAGAGAGAGAGCGCTCACTCAACGATTGGCAGCAGTCTTGGATGAATTGCACGAAGAGAAGGTGAGCTGCTCGCATTATCCCGGATGTGAGACCGTGGCTAAGTTCAAGCCATGTTGAGACTGACTTCTGTCTGATCCAACTTTTGAGCAGGTATAGATGTTTTCAGTCTTACCCACACAAGATTGGTAAGTCACGGTCCCCCGATTGTCGGTTTTGTAGTGGAGAGGAAGACAATCTCTGCCACACACCTTTATAGAGATGATGCTTGAATCGGTTGACAAATGGAACCAGGTGGCACATTATGTTCGAGTAGTCCTAAAAGATAGAACGGACACAGTGGCCAGGGCATTGGGGCCATTTCCCCTCTCGATTCCCGCTAGAAGAGGGATCCTTCAGCTTGAAGGCGCCTCACGGGATAACAAAACGAGATCCGGCCGAAGTAATATGTCAAGTGGTTCCAGATTGGGTTCTTGGGTTAACAGAGGGGGTGTTTAGTGGGTAGTCCAATCACCTTCTTGCGAGCATGGGAGCCACGCGCTCTGTGTGTAAATGGCATTCACCAACCGCAAACAAATTAAACGACTTGATGAGAACTTTTCAAAATAGGTCTTAATATGGCTCTTTGTCGATCGAAGGATGCGAGCGGTGTGAAAATGTACAAAAAAATTTCGACCTCCATCGCCCATGATCCAAAAATCTGAAAAAAATCATCTTTGTGAGTACAAAGCCAACAAAGACCTCAAAAGTCTACACTCATTTGTAAATACTAGTACATTTTATGAGTTTTACATTTTTGCCTACAGAATCAATAGTGGACTCCTATTTAAGTTTTCTAGTAACAAGTTCACGTGTCCTGAAAATTTCACAACAATTGAGTCATAAACAGCTAAGCTACAGGAAACTGAATACCGAACAATAGCAACAAAAGCACATTATACCTGGAAGATACACGTTTGACCTAGTGTAGTGATCTCCATAGTAGATACATTATGAATTCAAACAATTATGCGAAGTTAGCAAATATTTGAATACAGCCGATTCTAGTTCATTTTTCATTCTAGTAGATTTATAAGCTGCCAATGCCTTTTTTGTAAGCATTATAATATTAAGTATAGTTTGTAAGTAAGTATTAAGTATAGTTCGTAAGTTATATTAATTTCTATATGTACAGTCAAGTTAAAATAGTATTTAAGTGAAAGCGATTTCAATAAAGTATACATTTTCGATACACTGGTCGTTTTATTTGACTTACTGTTTCAGGATATTCATTTGCTAAGGGCATGCAAACAATTGCATGGGATTATTTTATTAGTAGACTAGGTGTAGACTGAAAGGCGTTCCACGCTTGTGTCTGCATTCTACAAATTCTACATTATATGTTATAAAAATCCTCGATGCCGCTAACACGCATGAAGGCGTCCAACGCTTGTACTTATTTCCACATATCGCAAGTTTTTCACCCCTGCACTTATTTATTTACATGGCGATGCTGTTTATTTATTTACTCTAGACACTACTGATATGTATGTTAGAATTCGATGAAAATTTTAGAATTAGTTTGTAACACAATGGCGACGAATTTAAATACATAATAATCGAGTTTTTGTTTTCGAAGTCAATTTATGAAATCTTTATTTCAAGTCTTGATATTTAATAGATGGTGTTTGAGTTACTGGTTTCAAACCCCATCTGGCAGAAATACTCTCCTGTTACTCGGACTTGTTTTTTAGGTTATTTTCTTGGGATAAATATATATATATATATATATATATATATATATATATATATATATATATATATATATATATATATATATACTAGTCAGAAAAAGTTTACGTGCAAGCTGTGCTCATTTTAAATGTATTTAAAAAAACGATTTAAAAATAATTTTCCGAAACAAAAATTTGAACTTTATTTACATATTGTAATTCGGTTTTTGTTTAAGTAAATGTTTGGCAGCTTTTAAAATTAATTTAAGATAATAGCAACAACAAGATAAAATAAAAAGTAACGCCGGAGATTGATGAGATTCCAGTGGAGCTTATAAAATGGTGGCAACGGTGCTCAGAAAGCAATCCACAAAGGCAGATCACTACTTTGCACGGCGTACAAAATACTTTCGAAAATCTTAGAAAACAAATTCAGATCAGAAGTCAATAGGATTCTTGGGGAGTATCAAGATGGCTTTAGAGCAGGTAGATCGACGATAGACCAATTGTTTACAGTCATGCGGTTCAACATAGACGTACACCGAATTTTTGTTGACTTTAAGCAAGTATATGACAGTATTGATCGTAAGGTGCTGTACAAAATAATGCTTTGCTTTGTTATCTCAGCCAAATTAGTCCGTCATGCCAAAATGACAATGATGTCGACGACCTCCTTGGTCCGCATCAATAACCAACTTATCAATGACT
Source organism: Odontomyia ornata (assembly GCA_963969285.1). Lineage (NCBI taxonomy): Eukaryota > Metazoa > Arthropoda > Insecta > Diptera > Stratiomyidae > Odontomyia > Odontomyia ornata. The sequence goes on along the minus strand of OZ017740.1, from coordinate 259,362,157 downwards.
TTGACACAAATATCGGACTAGAGCAGTGAGATGGGCTATTCAATTTGGCTCTGGAATACGTCATAAGAAAACTACCTGTCGATACAAGGGGTACGTTACTATACAACTCAAGCCAAGTGGTTGCCTATGCGAATTGCATAACATTTTGTCACGGTCGTTAACTACCGCCAAATAACTTTTATTAAAACTCGAAAGCAAAGCAAAACTAGTAGGGCTACAAATCAGTAAGAATAGAACAAAGCTCATGACGCAGTCAAGGAAGATTATACCTCAAATATACAGAATATCATACTTGGCGAACACAATATCGAATATTTGGGTAAAATTGCGTATTTAGGCGTCAAAATAACGAAAACGAGTAATGAAAGAGACGAAATACGCCGAAGGATACAGCTCGCAAATAAAATATTTTATTCAGTTTTGACGATATTGAAGACCAGCTGCATACACAGGAAGACAAAGTTCCAAGTATACAAAACATGCCTTCGAAAGACGGGTCCTAAGGTGAATAATCGGAGTGAAGCTAGACGGGGACCAATGGCGATTTGGGTACAACCATTAGATGTATAAAATTTTTGACGAGATAAAAAAAACAGCGATCGATTCTTTGGACCCCATTTTCACCAGTCTGGGACACATTTCGACCGGAACGTTGGCAAGTTCGCGTTGGATGTTGTCTTTGAGCTCGTCTAATGTTGCTGGCTTGTTGGATTGACCAGTGACTTAATATAGCTCCATAAAAAGAAATCCAATGGTGTTAGATCGCATGAACGAGGCGACCATTCGACTGGCCCATTTCTCAAGATAACATGTTCACTAAATTTGCCTTTCAATAAATCGATTGTGAGGCGTGCTGTGTGGCTCGTGGTACCGTCTTATTGGAACCTCATATCGTTGATGTCAAGTTCATCCAATTCTGGCTACAAATAATCTTCCAACATATCGCGATAGCGCTCTCCATCATAACGTTCGTTTTCATCCACAAAAAATACGGCCCAATCACACCTTCGACATGAAAACCGCAGCAAAAAGTAATTTATTGCGGATGCAAAGGTATCTCAAGAAGCATATGTGGATTTACTGCTGACCAATAATGCATATTTTACTTATTGACAAAGCCATTTAGCCAGAAATGAGCTTCATCGCTGAAAGTGATTTTTCCATGAAATTCTTCATTTTCTTCAAGCTTTGTCAGAGCCCAATTGGAGAAGTTTTGGCATTTTGGATGATCAAGTGGCTTCAATTCTTGAGTTAATTTGATCTTGTAACCATGAAGGCCAAGATCTTTTCGCAAAATACGCCACAGTTCATTTGAGCGATGCCCAATTCTTGAAAACGACGTGGAATCGACGTCCGATAGTGAACATTTGGACTCGAACTTGTTCACTTTAGCACGCACAGTTTGTCAGGTGGGACGAGTAAGAGCTCTTAAAGTTGCAACCACCGACTCAGAATTTCGGTAGTAATTTTTAATAATTTCCAAATATTGCTGGCTCGTGAACTTTATCATGATAAAATTGTTGACATTGACAGTTTATTAAAAACGTTTAAGGGTGCGTTCATATAAAGATACACAATTGTTATGTCCCTAATGGAAAACCCTATAAAACAATCTCCTAGTGATGGGCAAGGGAGTAAACTCACTTTTGGTATTTAATAAAATACTTAAGGGTCATTTAATCAACACTGATTGAAGCGTAGACGTGAAGATTTTTTTAAATTAGTATTTTTGGGCATTTTTGACCCCATCGGTGACATACTTGGAGACAGTTACTAAGAGTTTTTTTTAATGCGTTGTATTATATGAATATTTTTATCTTTGAGAACTGATCGTGATTCGGACTAAATATTGTAATGATTTAACACGTCTGGTACGTTGAAGATTTCTCGAGGGAGATCTAAACCGACCTCTGATCGGTTCTAGACGTCCTGGAACGTGACAACAGACTGTACTCGTCAGGTCAACAAGTCCGGACACAGTCTACTCCGAGGTGGCTGCTGGCTAGCTAGCTAGTTCGGAGTTTCGTTCGCAGGTCTTACGCAAGCAGACTGAGGCCGAGTTCCAACACTCAGCCACCAGTCAAAATGCCCGATTTAATATAAAACGCATCGAATAACTTACAACGACTCTACTTTAAATTAGGCTACTTCGTTCCGCGGAAAAGGGAACAAGACAACCGCTGAGAAAAAAGCGCGCTCCCGAATATTACCGACGCAGTGCCCGACATACTCTACTCAAATTCAAAACCGAAAAAACTACTCTAATAAAAACACGCAAATACAAACTATGGCACCGCATACCGACCGCAACGCGAAACTGACCATTCGCGAATTACTAGAACCCTACCCTCTCGGCAGCGTACTCACCTTTCGCCGACATTATCCTGCTGAAAAGGAACGGTTTTGATGGAAAGGAAAGGCGTTAGTTAATTCAGTAATTCATGTTCTTGTTTACTATCATTTTTTTCCTTATCGAAATTTTTATAAATATATGTAATATTTAAGACGTGTATACAATTATTTATAATAGGATAGGTAGTGTCGTATGTGTATTATGATTATAATTAGTTAAAATCACCTATCATTTCACATTTAAAAAGCAAATATTCTCGTCACAAAATCATTTCACATTTTATCATCATTATTTCATCCTTTTCACTAATGTGAACATTTTTTTCATTGTTTTTCTTACTCCTATCTACCAATATTTTTATGTTATTTGTTTCGTATTCATAGTTAACGTTCATACTAATTTTTTTTTTTTTGATTCGTTCGCTTATTGTTAATTTCCTCAATTACAATTACTAGGTTGCTACTTGTATATGGACATTGAAAATGTGTGGCTGATTTTGATGTAGACTTCTATCGTTTTCGATTTTTTTTAATATCATGCATCGTCTTCAACTTACAAGTGAAAAAAAAATTATTTTATGTTCATAATCAAACTAATGATTGGTTACTTAACGTACATTAAAATATGCTTATTACCATTATGTGTAGTTTCGATTTTTTGTTTGTATTACCTTGCAAAATCAAAAGTAACATAATCAATGAATAACAAAAATAAAACTATTACGCCATTAGAAGCATTCACACCTGCCTCTTTTTGTATTTACATAATATTTCCAACGACGGCTCTCAGCACATACATATGTTCTCTTTTAAAAAGCATTTCGAAAAAATTCGTTTTGATAATCTCAAAATTTAATATGTTAAAACGTGAATATCTCTTAATATATATATACATATATATATATATATATATATATATATATATATATATATATATATATATATATATATATATATATATATATATATATATATATATATTTTTTTTTGTTAATGCGCTCTTAATATATTTAAAAATAAAAGTCCTTTGTTTACTTTATCCAAAAAGTTGCACAAAAATTAGATCTGTTATACACATTTTATAAAATTTTAAAATCAATTTCTCAGAGAGCATTTGATCGTTGTTAATAAGGCCGAAAAATATGTTACTTTAGACTATTTGGGTATAATTTTCTATTCCGCAAATGAGTGTTTTTTTTTTGTTGTTTGTTTTGATTTTGGAATTATTGAAAAGTGGAGTAAGGTTTCAGTAAAAGGTTTTTGGAACTGGATACATTGAGCAGATTGCTGACATTTTGGTGATTCTGAAGGTGATATGAAACATAAAATTGAATTCTAAATTAGGTGTAAGAGATGTTTGATTTTCAAAGTTTAAGAAATAAATTCGAATTTTTGTGGTATTGAGAATTCAGAAACTATCAAAAATACTAAATATTTAAAGTTAATAATTATGTACCCAAGCACTAGTCCGGTTCACCACCATGCTCTTTAATTATGTTATTCAGTCCACATAGCCGCGCCAATATGCATGCATTGATGTGGTTTCAAACTTCCAATTAAAATTTAGTTAAGGCTAGCTTGTTGTGGTTGAAAAAGGTTTAATACATTTGTGAAATAAATTATTGAAATCCTTGTGTCACGTCTTATAACAAACTTGCAGATTTCTAGCACATTTCTCATTCGAATTCCTCTATTGTACTGGGTGATGAAAGTGACTAGTTGGTATGATGAGACAATAATAATACACACGTTAATTGATACATATTTGTATTGAACACAATAGACATGTTACATCGGGAAAGGCCGATACGAGACTGACTGTCAAAGGAACGGCACATAGAAAATAACGATTCACAATAGTCTCCCCCACTTAATTAAAACATATAGAAATATAATTTTACTTCTATTATTCGGTGACATAGTCTTTCAAGAATTTTGGAGGACATCGTTGACGAGCAGATCTGCGTGGTGGTAGCGTCGGGTTGTTTGTGTTCCCGTCTGCTGGTGTCTGTTGGTCAGGAGTGCCAGTAAGTGTTTCTGGCTGATTGACATCTGGCGCAGTCAATGGCGTAGGCTGTGTGTCCATTGGTGGTAACTCATCAGCTGGCATGTGTCCAGACCAGCCCCAAGCCCAGCCCCTGGGCTTGGGGCTGGTCTTTGCTGAGATGAAAAGGTGACTTGTTTCTTCGGGACCATTGTTGAAAATAGTTGGTCGATGTGCCTTTTTATAGTTCGGCCTGAGTTTTTGTTCGACAGTCCCAAATTGCCAGCTATCTTGATTGTTCAGGTGCATTCTTGCCTGAACTCTCTCTCCCATTTGGAATGAGCGGATGTGACAGCTGCTTCGGCTCGTTGGCATTACTGCTTTTCTGTTAGGCAGGAGAGCATCAAGGCGTATTCTAATTTTCCTTTTCAGGTAAAGTTCTGCTGGTGACTGTCCGGAGGCTAATGGTGTGGCACGGTATCGAAAAAGGATATTTTGTACTTTTGTGGCTATTGGTGATGAGTCTTCAGCTGCAGCTTTCAATCTTGTTTTCAGAGTTTGTATATTTCTTTCTGCAAGGCCATTAGTTGATGGGTGACCTGGCGCAATAAACTTCTGAAACATTCCCCTTTCTTTACAGTGTGTCTGGAACTCTTCACTTTTAAATATGGCAGCATTATCTGATACTAGGACAGATGGGTAGCCATGCACAGAGAATATGGTTTCTAGGAGTGTGATAGTTGATGCTGATGATGGTGCTTCTTTGAGTATTCGAATTTCAGCCCACTTGGATTTTGCATCGACACACATTAAGAAATAATGGTTGTCAAGCGGGCCTGCATAGTCAATATGTACCCTCTCCCAGTTGTCATCTGGTGGGTACCATGGATGAATAGCGGCTTTCTGTGGATTGTGCCGGACTTGGGCACAGGATTCACAGGTTTTAACAATTTGCTCAATGTCCTTGTCTAAACGTTCCCAATATACATATCGTCTGGAGAGTTGTTTTATTTTTGTAATGCCCAAGTGTGAGGCATACAGTTCTTCCAGGATTTGGCGTTGTAGAGATTTTGGTATGACTAAGCGGTCCAATCTGAAAAGCATACCGTTAAAGATGGTGAATGGTTCATCTCTTTGACTGGTTCTGAGGCTGTGCAAGACTTCATCAATGCGACAAATTGAATGATTAGCTGAGACTAATTTTGCGTTGACTCCACATTTGTAATCAACACATAAACGAACCCCTCCATCGGGTTTAGGTATTACGATGAGTGGTGATCCCCAGTCGCTTGAGGATACTGGAGTAATAATACCTTGTGACACAAGAGTTGCAAGTTCTTCCTCAACTCGCTGGCGCAGTGCAAAAGGGACATCGCGTTTCCTAGTAAAGATGGGTTTTACGCCTTCCCTGAGCTGAAGTTTTATTTCAAGGTTTGGCACACAACCTATGCGTTCTTCGAAAATAGTTGCGTATTGTCTGAGTATGTCTTCAAGAGGAGTGACAGCGTTGATTGTAACTACATGATACGAAGTGAGCCGTTCTTTATCGATTTCTTTGAGATCAATTCCGAGAGTGCGAATCCATATTCGACCCAGAAGTGCATCAAATCCTGCAGGAACAATGAATAGGTCCGCATCAATTTCTCTATTTTTATATTTTACCGACAGTGAGACTTTCCCTAAGGGCTTTGTTATATGAGCTGAGTAAGAGCGGAATGATACCTGTGTTGGTTGTAGTGTAGCATTGAGACCAAGACGTTTGAATGCTGTCTCTGATAGAAGCGAGAATTTGGCTCCTGAATCAATTATCAGAACCTGGGCTGAGCTCGTGCAAGTCTTCAGTGCAGTGAATGTGACCAATACCATATTCTGAGTCAGAGTTTTGATCATTCTGAGAAGACTGTGTTGCGATGGCATGTGTCTTTGAATTTCGAAGAATGGTGGTGATACAGACCTTGGACACATGACCAATTTTCTTGCAGGAAGTGCATTTAAGTGCGTTGTGGTCGATTTTGCATTGATTTGCCTTGTGGTTTGCCCTACCACATTTGAGACAGAGTCCATCAACGCCCAAAGAACGATAGTCAACCCGTGTCATGTGTTGGGACTGTGAGCGTTGGTGTGAACTAGGACTTGTATTTCGACTTTGGTTGGGTTGCGATTTCCTATGTGACCTGTTGACCCTTGAGACATTGTTTGGGTCACTACTGAGATTGGTGAAATTATCTGGGATTTTGGTAAACTGGTTGCTTTCAAAACGTGATGCTTCCAATGCTGTGGCTTCGTTGAGCAGCTCATCGAAATTTTTGAACGCATAGTGTTGTAAGAGCTGTTCTCGAATCCAGTTGTCTTTTACTCCTCTAACAAATTGGGCACATAAAAAGGTGTCAGCAATGGATATCACTGATTTGCATTAACATTCAACATAAAAATTACAATCTTTCGATTTCTCCTTCAGGGATGCAAAGAATTCTGAGATTGATTATGTTGGCTGCTAAGTAACATTTAGGAAATAATGCTGAGCGACTACAGTTGAAACAGGCGGTGACAACATATTTTTGAAAAGTTTGATTAGCTCAACAAATGGAATATCTTTCATGGGTTTCTCAGGACCCAATAATGTAGCTAAGTTGTTATAATACGTAGAGCCAATTGATGCACACAACAATTGAGACATTGTGATAGGGGAATCCACATTTTTGAGACTACAGTAATTGTCAAAACGTTCGAAATAAGAAGTAAATCTTTCCTTCTTGGCGTCATATGATTCGAATGGTGAGACTTGGGGAGCTGAACCGGATCCACTTGTCCCCAATGCGGCAGTGAAGACTGAAAGAAATTGTTCGAATTGTTGTTGATCCATTTTCCCAGCTGGAGCTGTCTCGAAAACGACACGACAATAATGGCGGCTGAAAACGTGGCGGCTACGCGGCGGAATCTAACTGTTTCACTGTGTCACACTGGTTTTCACTGGCAGTTGCAAACGTTTTAATCCTCGTCGCCAACTTATTGTGACTGGGTGATGAAAGTGACTAGTTGGTATGATGAGACAATAATAATACACACGTTAATTGATACATATTTGTATTGAACACAATTGACATGTTACATCGGGAAAGGCCGATACAAGACTGACTGTCAAAGGAACGGCACATAGAAAATAACGATTCACAATATCCTCCTACTCCCCCGCAAAAATATTCAAGCTGCATCACTTTATTCAGCTGTACTCGAATGCTAGCCAACGTGAAAAAAATCGTTCTACCCGAGTACGCCACACATTTTCCAGCCAAATTAATTATAACTGAAACAGCCAAAGGTCCTACTTCATATGATCCATTACCATTTACAATCAATTGCCATCAATCCGACCACTAATTTATAACAAAAAGTCTAGTCCTTTTTTTATATGCTCCCTTTCTGGTGTTTTGGATAACAATTTCCATCTATGGGTATCTATCACCAAACAAGAGTCTTCATTTCGATGTAAATAGCAAGACCAGATCACTTTTTATAAGTACATATCGTTTCCATGTAGCCATTAGACACGACTTTTCTCCACACGATTTGAGGGCAGGACAAACGCCCAGAATACGCTAAGAATAAGTTTAATCTTGGAGCAATGAAAATCCTTTCAAACACGACGTCGCGCTCTCAATTATCACTTTGAAATGCTCACAACACTTGAAAATTGCCCGTTTAGCACATAAAATATACTACTCCGCTACTAACAATGACCTAATAAACATTTTCGCATTGAGTTTGAACTCGGAAAACCCCCTTTTCGCAAGATGAATGCTAAAAATCCTTTAATACGGACAAAAATGGCGGTTCCTACTCGTTTTTTACTTGTCTTCAATGGTTCCCCTGGACGATTGGCACACTCTACCTGATCGACACCACAAATTCAATGTTCCGAGTATTCGCACATGCCAAGCCCCTTCCTGGTTGAGTGGGAATTGCTTCGACTTCCCCGGTTAGGTAGATTTTTCCAGGCGAATGGAATGATGAGGCGCTTCGACAACGAGGGAACAATTCTCGTAGTCGCGATTCACTATCATAGAGCGCAAATCAGATTAAATGAGAATAATAATTATTTAATCATAGAGATTCCGCGATTCCACTTACCATGAACAAAATGGCGCAGGGTGTATCGGCGAATGACGGGGACTTCTCTCAACTTATCACTTTGACTCCGGCCCATCTACAAGCGTCGCAAACTGGATAAAACTAACAAATAAAACGAGAAACCAAAACACGGCATGTGGATCGCTGCACAGGAAACTATTTAAGATACCACAAATGCCTTTTTTTATTTGTGCGGGATTTTAGGCAACGAAAAGCCTCGCGAAGATACGGCAACATGCACGGACAGTCCGGAAAACACCGCGACGAACGAAGGATCAACCAAAACTTCCGGGACCTTTCACCCACTTACTGACTAGCAGTGGATTAGATGAAAGACAAGTGGTTAACTTCCCGAGAAGAGAACACGCGCAACATCCATTGACGTCAGTGGCGTAGGGTGTAGGCATCTGCTGGTTGGCGTCAGTGGCGTAGGGCGCAAAGATTGAGGTTATCACACTATTCATAAAAGTATTAATTCACATTATTTTGTGTGCCCTCTTATACGTTTGTATCAGACATTGTCTGAGCGGGACACTTGACGAAGCGACAAAATGTGAATGCAGATCGCACAAGACGGTTGTGCGATGAAGAAAGAGTAATGGAGAGAGTGGTAGGGTATGGAGGCGCTAAAATACTATTCCGATTTTGCTTCTTTTCTTAAGACGGTCCAGATGGCTGAAAAACGACCACCAATTCTTAGTGTTTTTGTTTTTAATTCTCTTGTATTGTTCCAACTGTGATTAATATTCTTGTAGGTTATAACAATTATATCATTCCACTTTCTATTTAAAAAGTGTTCTTTTAAAAATTTCTCTTTAAGACCAGAAAAACTCAAAGCCCAAAAAGACCATTTGCTCAAGTTCTGGGCCGAACTTTTATGCTAATATTTATGCAATAAAATTTTCATCTTCAGACCAGCAAAAAGTTTGAAAAACTCGAAAAAGCTGTCGTAAAACTTACTTTAGATGACATATTTACTTTTCATTCAACAGAATTTTTGCAGAACTTTGAATATTGTTGAGGAATGCTTTAAAGTGATTTCCAGAAAGTAATAAATTAGAACAGACAATCGGTTATTATGGAGGGAAGGTGAAGGCCATTTACTGCTAGGGTAAACTTCCATCAGTGCTGGGCTTATAGACTATCCACTAAATACCTTCAGGATAGGAATCAAATTTTCTTTGCCTTAAGGCGTCATCGCGTTGCGAGGATCCCTCTTCTAGGGGGTTGCTAGAAAAGACAATGTTCCTCCCTTGATGCCTCCAGGCGCTCAAATATGCCCTTTTTAACTATGAGGACTTCCAGAATATAAAGTGTTGCATAGTTCCTTTTGCCAACGGGCTTAAGCATCTCCCAATTTAGAGAGCCCTATGGTTTTTTTAATGACGTCATCCTACTGCCTGTTCCATCATTTGCTTGCAAAAAAACGTGACGCAAGAGTTATCTCTTCCATCCATACAAAAACTGCAGTCAAGAGACCGTGACACTATGTTTGTGCAGGTAAGATTGAAAAAATTCAAGCCCACGCAAGGACTGTGTTAGCTAGAAATCAGTCTCACCATGCCTTTAATTATCTTGCAGTCTTAGACTGGGGATGAGATGAGCGGTCAATCTTCCCTTTGTGTTGTTTATTAAATTATTTCCATCCTTTCATTAAAACATTTGAAACCCATACAGTGCTTATCAATGGCAAGATATTTTTGTAGTTTTTCACTTTTTCAAACAGCCTTAAGAATGCTTCTTTTACTTTGCGGAAGCAACACGAGTGAAAGCGAAATTATAACATTTTTAGGAATTCAAGCAGACACCTACCTGAAATAATTACTGCAGGAACACATTATTGCTCTGTGGACCGGAAAGGAAATTCCGTCTTGCAGACGAATGGTTGCATCACATAGCATATTATTTGCTCGCATTTCAAAAAGTGCATGCATTGCCTGTTGGCTCATGCATGTTTTTGGATCATGCTCATGCTCCTCCTCTTCCATTCCGTCATGCACAATCATCACCAGTTCGAATCACGTCCAAGTGATCCTTGAATAAACTTCACTGGCCGCCAACCTAGAATATTCAATTTATTCCTTATCCGTCACGAAAAAAACAAACCGAACTTCAATCTTAGTTTTGAGTCTCTTGACAATAAAGATTGGGTGGCCTCCGTTCACCACTAGCGCCTCAGCCTATGATGATAGTTAAAATGTTGTTTCGTATTTTTTTCTTTCGCTTGTCGAATCGGGCAAATTGATATCTGAACACTCGGTTTGAAGTTTTTTGTAGAATTAGCAAAATAAACTTGACGTGATAAAATTTTGAATGAAATTTCAATTTTTTTGAGGGTTAAATGTCGTAACGATTTGGCAGTATTATATCTAGAATTAAAAATCGATAATTTAATGACAATGTTCACTAAACATATTTCGTTATTGAATTACACGTTACGTTACATTAATTTTCAGGACTGTTTATAAAAGACTGAGCGAATGTTGAGAAAGGAGAGACGGGAAGAATAAAAAAGAAAATTATAAATAATGAACTAATTCTAAGGCGTTTCAAGCGTCACCAATTAAAAAGAAGGCTAAACGCTTCTGACGCATGAATTGATAAAAACAAAAGTGAATATCAAGTTAGGGTGTCATGCTGAGTAGGCGTAATATGGAAAAGAATTTCGACTAGAGGTTTTTTAATATACACATACATGCAATGTTTTTTCCCCCCTACCACTCTCTCCATCCCTCTTTTATCGTCGCACAACGCTCGTACGATCTGCACTTCACACGACGACATCGATTCCTGTGGATGCCTCCCAGGCAATGTTAAAACATCGGTATAAGAGGGCACACAAAATGCTGTGAAGTACTTCTTTCTTGCTAGTCTAGTTCAATTTGTGAACAGTTCTCAGAGATAAAAAAAAAATTATACGACGCAGTAAAAAAAAACTAACTGTCTTTAAGTATCTCGACGATAGGGTCTAAATGCCCTGAGATACTGCATTGTCAATCCTCAGGACTTATCATTCATTTGAATTTCGTAGATCAATAATGAGTTCGCTTTTTCACTGTCTCTGGAAGATTGTTAGATATGCTCAGAGCATCATTCGTTACATTGTTCTTTCGTAGATTTGTTCTGGCGTAAGGTATTACAATATTGCCTACATTTCTTGAATTATATGAATTTATTTGTGATACTGTTATAAAGGGGTTTTGTTCCGATTCACTGGATTTTAGACATTTGAACATACACTTAGCTTTCTTCATAGTAATGGTTTGACCGAAGGTGAATGCAATAGTCCGTTGATACACTAGTCTTGTAGAAGTGAGATCTGGAAGGTTTAGAATATTGTTATAGGCTTAAGTTAGCACCCTGGATATAATATTAAGGTTTTGCTTTGACAATTGACTCCAATGATCACGCCATAATGTGGCTTTGTCAGTACAAATGATCATTGGTACTAGTTGTCTCCTCAAATTATCGTGTGGCAACCATATCACTACGTCACGTCGCGAACTAACCTCTTCGAGTTGCCTCATCAGCGCCATCTGCTGCTGTTCAAATCAAACAAATTTTCTAAAGATTTTTGACAGTACATATGACTGTTGTTTGAAATTTTATCAGTGCTATGTGAACAATTTATTTTAGATATAAGGCGTCGAAGACATTTTTTTTGTGGTAGGGAGGTGAATGCCCATTTACGCACAGAGTGTGGGACTCCCATGTTCGCAAGAAGGCGACCGGACTACGCACTAAACACCTCCCCTGTCAACCTGAGAACCTAGCCAGGAACCGTTTGACACATTACTTCGGGCCAGGTCTCGTTTTGTTACGTCGTGAGTTGCCTTCAAGCTGGGGGATCGCTCTTCTAGCGGGGGGGGAGAGGAGAAGAGGAAGTGCCAGACAAGCGATCCCCCAGCCCCAACACTCCCGGCTGCTCTGAGTCCCTTTTATCTTTTAGGACTACCCGAACATATTGTGCCACCTGGTTCCATTTATCAACCGATTCGAGCATCACCGCGACTATATTATCTGGGGTGAGCTCTCCCGTCTCTCTGTAGAGGGCTCTTCGCAGCCTGTCCCATTTTATGCACGCAAAAAATGTGTGACAGGCATTGTCTTCAAAGCCAAAGTCAAAAGCAATTTATTCAATACTAATCGTTATAACTTTTTAAAGAATATAAAGCAAATTCCAGACAATAACAATAAGAAACTTAATGGCCCAAATGGCTCTTTAAATTCATACGTTATTAATTAAACACATTTCATCAAAAAAACTAAAGCAAAATCAAATTAATAAAGATTATTACATATATTATGATTTGATTGGAAAAAGGAGAAAAAACCAACCTACACTATTCAAAAATTATTTATAATTTAAACACAACAGTGAACTTTGATCCTACACCTAATATGTTATAACCTAATTCTAATAAAATTCAATAAAAAAAAATTATCTTATACTAAAAAAATTCTATCACAATATTCCTAACCTACGCGTTAAACATTATCCCCCGATTGTCGGTTTTGCCCAGGAGAGGAGGACAATGCCTACCACATATTTTTTGCGTGTACAAAAAGGTCAGGCTGCGAAGGGAACTCTACAGGGAAACGGGAGAGCTCACCCCGAATAATATAGTCGAATCGGTTGACAAATGGAAACAGGTGGCACATTATGCTCGGGCAGTCCTAAAATATAAAAGGGACTCACAGTAGCCGGGCGCGTTGGGGCTGGTGGATCGCTTTTCTGGCACTTCCTTTTCCCCTCTCCCCTTCCGCTAGGAAAGGGATCCCCCAGTTTGAAGGCGCCTCACGGTGCAACATAACGAGAACTGGCCCGAAGTAATGTGTCAAACGGTTCCAGGCCGGGCTCTCAGGTTGACAGGGGAGGTGCTTAGTGGGTAGTCTAATCGCCTTTTTGCGAGCATGGGAGTCCCACACTCTGTGCATAAATGGCGTTCACCTCCCTACAACAAAAAAAACCATATCCCCCATCACCTATTACCCTGTCGTTTTATACAAATTCAAAATCCTTGAATGTCATGGAGTGCCATGAATTGAGGTGGGCTTCAGTGAGAAGCATGATGTCAGGCTTTTGCTTAACAATGAATTCAAGGAGATAATCACGCCGATGTATAGTAACAATGGAGTTGACGTTGATCGAGATGAGACAAATGCTATCCATGGGAATGTGACTGGATGACAAATTATTTTGAGGTATTTGAAACCCCTAAATATGAAAAACAAGACTAATTTTCGTATCTTGTTTATCGATTCTCTCTGATAAAGAATTAAGTTCCTATAAAATTTTGAGAAGCAGCTCATTATTGCCACTTATATTATTTACATTATTTACCGCATTTTCTGCTGGTCCTCTAGCGACTTGTTCAAATGATACTCCGGGCTTGACGAAGTTTGGAGCTAAAACACTGCGGTGTAGTTGTGTTTGCTTTGGGACAAATTTTACTCTGGCATCTTGATATCGGGGGCATCCTCGATATGTTGCCGGCTGACTAAAAACACCTCAGCTAACACAGTATAATTTCTCTTTTGGCTCCGTCTGAGCCAATTTACACTCACCGGGAGCATACACGTCCTTGCATTTGACGCATCGGTAATGCATGGCGCAGTTGGCAGCCAAATACTCAAATCGTTGACAGCGATAGCACTGGTTAATTTCTCTTTTCTGGAGGCATTCCCACCTCTCTCCATCCCTCTTTTATCGTCGCACAACGCTCGTACGATCTGCACTTCACATGACGACATCGATTCCTGTGGATGCCTCCCAGGCAATGTTAAAACATCGGTATAAGAGGGCACACAAAATGCTGTGAAGTACTTCTTTCTTGCTAGTCTAGTTCAATTTGTGAACAGTTCTCAGAGATAAAAAAAAAATTATACGACGCAGTAAAAAAAAAACTAACTGTCTTTAAGTATCTCGACGATAGGGTCTAAATGCCCTGAGATACTGCATTTTCAATCCTCAGGACTTATCATTCATTTGAATTTCGTAGATCAATAATGAGTTCGCTTTTTCACTGTCTCTGGAAGATTGTTAGATATGCTCAGAGCATCATTCGTTACATTGTTCTTTCGTAGATTTGTTCTGGCGTAAGGTATTACAATATTGCCTACATTTCTTGAATTATATGAATTTATTTGTGATACTGTTATAAAGGGGTTTTGTTCCGATTCACTGGATTTTAGACATTTGAACATACACTTAGCTTTCTTCATAGTAATGGTTTGACCGAAGGTGAATGCAATAGTCCGTTGATACACTAGTCTTGTAGAAGTGAGATCTGGAAGGTTTAGAATATTGTTATAGGCTTAAGTTAGCACCCTGGATATAATATTAAGGTTTTGCTTTGACAATTGACTCCAATGATCACGCCATAATGTGGCTTTGTCAGTACAAATGATCATTGGTACTAGTTGTCTCCTCAAATTATCGTGTGGCAACCATGTCACTACGTCACGTCGCGAACTAACCTCTTCGAGTAGCCTCATCCGCGCCATCTGCTGCTGTTCAAATCAAACAAATTTTCTAAAGATTTTTGACAGTACATATGACTGTTGTTTGAAATTTTATCAGTGCTATGTGAACAATTTATTTTAAATATAAGGCGTCGAAGACATTTTTTTTGTGGTAGGGAGGTGAATGCCCATTTACGCACAGAGTGTGGGACTCCCATGTTCGCAAGAAGGCGACCGGACTACGCACTAAACACCTCCCCTGTCAACCTGAGAACCTAGCCAGGAACCGTTTGACACATTACTTCGGGGCAGGTCTCGTTTTGTTACGTCGTGAGGCGCCTTCAAGCTGGGGGATCGCTCTTCTAGCGGGGGGGAGAGGGGAAGAGGAAGTGCCAGACAAGCGATCCCCCAGCCCCAACACTCCCGGCTACTCTGAGTCCCTTTTATCTTTTAGGACTACCCGAACATATTGTGCCACCTGGTTCCATTTATCAACCGATTCGAGCATCACCGCGACTATATTATCTGGGGTGAGCTCTCCCGTCTCTCTGTAGAGGGCTCTTCGCAGCCTGTCCCATTTTATGCACGCAAAAAATGTGTGACAGGCATTGTCTTCAAAGCCAAAGTCAAAAGCAATTTATTCAATACTAATCGTTATAACTTTTTAAAGAATATAAAGCAAATTCCAGACAATAACAATAAGAAACTTAATGGCCCAAATGGCTCTTTAAATTCATACGTTATTAATTAAACACATTTCATCAAAAAACTAAAGCAAAATCAAATTAATAAAGATTATTACATATATTATGATTTGATTGGAAAAAGGAAAAAAAACCAACCTACACTATTCAAAAATTATTTATAATTTAAACACAACACTGAACTTTGATCCTACACCTAATATGTTATAACCTAATTCTAATAAAATTCAATAAAAAAAAAATTATCTTATACTAAAAAAATTCTATCACAATATTCCTAACCTACGCGTTTAACCTTATCCCCTGATTGTCGGTTTTGCCCAGGAGAGGAGTCCTGAGTACTCGTGTGTCTTCGTTTATTGACGCTTGCCGCCAATTTCGCATTGCCGTTGGGCTCCTCCATACAGCAGTCCCGAGTTAAGTCTTCAGCTTATTTGAATTTTGCCGACTTATCGAAGTCAGATAATATTTGATGAACCCGTGGGTCGATTCCTTCGACGATAAATGCTTTTTCCAATGGGAATCAAAACTTGCTTTTGACTGACTTACAAAAAAATTAATTTAATTTTTTGAAACTGACTTGTGAAAAATTAATTAATTTTTAAAATAAATGACAGGAGCGATTAAAAACACGTCTACACGCAACGAGTGCTAGACGTAGAATCCAGGCATTGTCTTCCTCTCCTGAGCAATACCCACAATCGGGGCACCGTGACTTACCAATCGGAGACGTCGAATACATTAGCGCGCAAATATATGTATTTCCTTCTCATTTGTATCATTTTGGCTAAATTTCATCTGAGAAATGTCATCTACTTTCGGCCTACTAAGATGCTGCTTTCAAGTTTTCTGGCCAGCTTTTTTCGGAAATTTAGGGCTACTGAGCAGCTCTATCTGGTACGCAAAGTGATGTCAGGTACACTAATTTCCTTATGGGCCTGAGTAAGAAGGCAACAATAGGCTTCACTTTATCTCGGTTAACGTCAACTCCATTGTTACTCTACCTCGACATAACTATCTCCTTGAATTGATTGCTAAGCAAACGCCTGTCATCATGCTTCTCACCGAAACTCACCTCAATTCATGACACTCAATGGCGTTCAAAAATTTCAAATTTATAAGAAACGACAGAGTAAATGGTGATAAGGGAGTTGGTACCGGCATATTAGTTAGAAAACCCTATCGCTTCTAACATACTGATAAATTAATCAAAAAATTTGAATTTCTTAAAGTTTCGTTATCTCGGCCTTTGCAAACTTTTTCAAATTCAAGGAGGAGTTCAGTTTCATGTTTTAAATACAGAAATTGAACAGGTTGCATTATTATATTCTTTTCGCCGACCTTAATGCTCGGCATACATCATGGCTGAGCTAACAATAATCCAAAAGGTATATTCCTGAAATTGTATTTTAACAAACAATAAAATTGAATACAGGTGCAATCTATATAGGTTGGAGCTCCCAACATACTCTAAGGCAAATTCATGTCTGGATCTTTACATTGCTGACGCAAGACTTGAATTCAGAAACTGCAGGTGATTCCTTATGACAGCAACCATTTTGCCATTGCAACGGAAGTAAATCAACAAAGGGATGATGTCTTTCTCATTCCAGTTCAAGATGAAAGTCATCGGTTGAATTTCAGAAAAACAGAATGAAAAAATCCCCGATGGCAGCACCAGCCGGAAAGGTAAATTTCTCGTATGTAGCATAAAGTTTCGAAAAAGAATTTGGCTTGCCTACTACTAAACTTCTTTCTGCAATTTTCTTAGTATCACATGGGTATTTATTAACATAAAAAAAATCTGGCCACGTTCGGTCTTAGAGACCTTTTATCGGGGCGCAAATATTTTGCTAATTAAATTGAGTTGCACACGTATGGATTACATATTCAAAATCGGCGGATTATAAATTGTTGTAAACATATAAATACCGGTTTCGCCCTTCTCGCATTTGCTGTTTACACAGTTCACAGTGATAACCACACAAAGGCTTAAAAAGCTCGAATAGTTAATTTCAAAAGATTTCTATAAAAGTTTAATCAGCACTTGCGTTGCCATTAATATATACATTTTCAATTTTTTTCTGAACTATGAGGGCCGTCATTTCGATTTTTATTAAAATCGGCTGCTAAAAATATTAAGCTGTAAATTTTCGACTTTTTTATTTGTCATTCGATTTGCATAATTAAATTAAATTAACTTTCGTTAATAACTTATAATTTAAAGTTTCAACGAATCTGTTGAGAATCTTGGCTGCTAGAGGGCTACAGAAATAAAAAAAATTTTATGCCACCCCCTGCATGGGGAGACCCGCCTGTATGGGGAGACCCCCCTTAAATACCTTAAAATATTTTCTTGCACTGCAAATTTCAAGAGGCACCACTTTTGACCTACGTAGAAAATTTCCTCATTCTAGCTCATGTGGTTTGCGAGAAAACTTGTTATGACGCACGAACAAACGGACGGACAGGCAGACAAGTCGCGATTTTATAATTTTTTAAGGGGATTGTTAAAAATATTTTACAATATCTTAAAAATGGTCTGGTTTATAAATTCTTTCAAGTAAAGTCATTTAAAACGTTTCCATGAAAAATATTCATTATTTCAGTTGGCACTTAAACAGCGAATTGCGCTTTCCTTCAGACCTTTGGGGGCCGCCATTTTGAATGCATGCATTTTATTTTGGATTATTTTAAATCTTTGTATGCTAGGAACTCATTAATCAATGTACTATCTCGTTCAAATAGGAGTTTCACTCTAGACAGGGCAAAATAATTCAATTTTTAAAGAAAATGGCAGCTAAAAATATTAGGCTTTAAATTTTCGACTTTTTTATTTTTCATTCAATTTTAATAATTTCCTGCGAAATACAAGAACATAGTACAGAGATCCATAATCTCAAGTTTTATCAAAATCCATTGGAAAATGTGACCGCTAGAGGGCCACAAAAACCTGAAAAAAAACGCATATTTAAACGGCCGCCATTTTGAAATTTGCTCATGCATAATCACCAAAATATCAAAGACTGTAGGTCTAAGTAATGTCTATCTTGAAACCGAATTTCATATATGTCGGATTAAAACTGCGACTTTTAAAAGCCTTTGAAATTTTGCCCTTCAACTGGCCGCCATTTTGTTTTTTGCAATCTGACCTCCAGTTTTTTCACGTAATTCTTTAGATACTTACAATTTCTATCAAACTGCCGAATTTCATGAAAACCTGTTGAAAGCTCTGGCCACTATTACAACAACAAAATTTTGCACGTTTTCGACCTTTGAGCGGCCGCCATTTTGTTTCTGCCATACCGACTTTGGATTTTTTATTGTGAGATTCATCACATACATTAATGAACCTTTGTACCAAATTTCATCCAAATCGGAGCTATACTTTGGTCAGAACAGAAATCACGATTTTTCGTCTAAAATGGCCGCCATTTTGTTTTTGCCCGGCCGATATTGCTGGTTCACGAACTCAACCTAGATAATTACCCAATACACCTTTCCTGAAAATTTGGTAAAAATTGAAGCAAAATTGCAACCTCTAGCGTGGTCACAAATTTCGTTATATCCCATATATATATATATATATATATATATATATATATATATATATATATATATATTTATATATATATATATATATATATATATATATATATATATATACACATATATATATATATATATATATATATATATATATATATATATATATATACACATATATATATATATATATATATATATATATATATTTATATATATATATATATATATATATATATATATATATATATATATATATACATATATATATATATATATATATATATATATATATATATATATATATATATATATATTTATATTTATATTTATATATATATTTATATATATATATATATATATATATATATATATATATATATATATATATATATATATATATATATATGTATAATGCTCTCCGCAATAGGTAAATTTCTCTCGAGAAATTTACCTAAAAGTTTCGCAGGAGGTTTAATCGGCATACCAGAAGCAATGTGCACATTTTGACCGTGGTAGCTCTTGCCTAATGGTTCCTAATGACTGGAATCTAAATAAAGATGAAATAGGTGTCTACTTGTTGAAGTCAGAGAAACTGATATTGCAAACCATTTAAAAAGTAGTGCCCAATTAAACATCGAAACAATATGGAATGATATAAAATGCCAAGAGCCTTCTCCTCATACGCGTCAACAATATTTATCGATAATTTTTTGGGCTACAAAAATCCCTCGTTCTTTTTCGTGGCACTACAGTTCCTCTCAGGCCTTCGCTTCCTGCAAAAAGCGCCTCCTTCTGTCTCGGTCCATTGACCGCGTCCTTCGATTTCAAATCCAAGCGGCGATAAATTATCTTCGTTGACCGAGTCAGACCTGTGTTTCAGTTGATACCCTGCTGGTATGCGCCCTTCTGTTCTTCAAACAAATACTTTTTTTTGAGTATCTGTTGTTCATCCATATGATTCACGTAGCCAGCTCATTGCCGCTTCCGCAGCCTTACAATTGTTGAAACCTCTAGCTCGTCGAAAATTTCATACAACTCATAGTTGTATCCAATTCGCTATTGGTCGCCATCTAGCTTCACTTCAATTATTCACCTCAGGACCCGTCTTTCGAAGGGTTAGAGTCCACGTTTCACACCCATAGCATAGCGCAGGTCTTATCACAGATTTGTATCCTTCATTAGCTTTGTCGAGATTATACCTTAAGAACGTCCGGGACTTAATACACTTATTCTACAGTTGTGCAGTCGGAAATCAATCAGCGGTGAAACTGAGGAATATTAGCCCACAGGATCCAGATGGCATATTTACAAAAGTGCATAGCTAATTTCGTAAAAAGTCTCGAGAGAATGTTTGGAATGGGAAAGTCACTAGTAGTGGGATACATCTTCTCGGTCAAAATTTATAATAGGACTCTGGATACAGATAACAACAGGGTTATATGTGAAGATTTAGAGAAGCTTGCTTTGGTTACAATCCATTTTGAAGTGTTGCATCTACCAAACTCTGAGAGAAGGAGTCAAATACTTTCAAAAGTCATTAAAGGAACAATTTCCAACTTCAAATCAACCCTGAATGAATTCTTTATTTTAATGAAATATTGACTGGCAACCTCATACCGAGCGGTAATTTTCTTGATTATTTTGTCAGCTATGAAGACTTGTGTCTTATATTTGGTAGAATAAGCAGCAAGAAATCATATGATATTGACGGTAACAACATTTGCTTGAGGTTGCGATAAGAAATCATTGCATGTTGTTCAGCAACATGTTGAACAATTCGTATTTCTCAAATCATTGGAAAAATGCCAAGATATTTTCGATCTTCAAGAAAGGAAAGAAAGCTTCGTACTTTAAAAGCTATTGCCCAATCAGCTTGCTGCCTAACATCAGCAAGTTGTTCGAAGTGATACTGAAACAAGCATTAAATGCTCACATTGAAAAATATGAGTGAAAACCTGCTCTCCTATAAACATCACTCCATACGATATGCTAAAAGGTGGCTCTACTATTATAACGTTGTCCTCTATGCATAACATCTCTAAACAAATGATTTCTCGTCTTGTAAGCACAACGAATAGACGTGTTTTTGTCTGTGGCAAGTATAATAATAAAATTATTAAAATATTTTATTGGTGAAAATGAAAAAGATTGGGCGAAAGAAGGAATTTGCGCAAAATTTCGTATAAAAATTCGAGAACATTATGAATAATTTGGAATTTGTCAAAATTCCGGCACAAGCTATAATCAAATAATCAAGACTCGAGAATGCAAAACCTTTACAAATAAAAATTCAACACAATAGACAAGCATTCAGGTACAGCGTCCGTTGTACATCCTTGTATTCCTACAAACTCATCAAATGAAATCATCATGAAAGAAGTGGAAAGATCTTCAAAGTAAACCTTAGATATAGCAATTCAAGAGGATGTTAACAAGTCCAGATCAGTAACGGGTAAATTAGTTTTCAAACCATTTAACGTTAATAATAATGATGCTTTTAATTATAATGATAAATTTGCTTTTATTAATCTTGCCGTACGAAATAGCTTCTCACCCTTGGCAAGTGGCAGCGTTACTGAAAATCGAACGAGTAATCCTGATATCGTTGTTAACAAACCCTTATGGCTTCTGCCCGTTTTTGTTGATAATAATAACTGTTTAACGGTGAGATTGATTTTCAAACAATTTCCTAACTACAAGTACTAGGTTAAGTCATTTTCGGACTCGTTCCACTAAACCATTGTGAACGAAATTGAGAAAATTTTAAATGAGACTGGTTTATTGCCGCGCTTGTGGTAAACCTGCAACCTTGAAATTCCCTTCCCCTTCCCCGGCATCCTTCACCTCTCAATTGATATATTCACCATCGCTCTAGCTTGTTTAGTTCGCCGGCTGTGTCGGGTTGAGTTGAAGTGTGTTGGTGGTGCTCGTCACGAAAATGGAGAAACGAAATCAAAAGCAACGCGATCAACTTTTGCGCCAGATTGGACGAAACAGCTTCGGAAACGTATGCTAAAATCGTAAAAGTGCATGGCGATAGTCCTCTAGTCGTGCAAAAAGGTAGTGCTTTTAGGCATGGCATAAAGAGTTTAAGGAGGAGCGTGAAAGCCCCCCGCCCTAACAAAGCTCGCATCAGCAAGTCGAAGGTAAAAACGATGATTATTGCCTTTTTTGATAGCCGTGGAATCGTCCAAAAAGAATTTGTTCCATCGGGACAAACCGTAAATCAAGTCTACTTTCGCCAAGTACTCGAAAGATTGCGAAAACGAGTCAACAGGGTGCGCCTTCATCACGACAACGCACCGTGCCACACCGCCCTCAGCGTGTCCTAGTATATGGACTCAAAAGGGATCACCGTGTTGCAACAGCCACCTTATGCGCCCGATATGTCGTCCTGTGACATTTTTTGTTCCCTAGAACAAAATCGGTGGTCAAAGGAACCCATTTGAGTCGATTACGGATATCCGGGTGGCCGTGACGAGGGTACTCGTGGACATCCAGTCGAAGCGTTCCAGAAATGTTACAAAGCATGGAAAACGCACTGGAATCGTTGTATAGCTGCCCAAGGGGATTGCTTTGAAGGGGATGGCAGAGTTGTAGAATAATTTTTTAATATACGGTTTTCATGCAATCACTCTTATTACTTACACACCTCGTACTAACTTGGAAGATGTTTTGCTGGTATTAACAAAGTCCATGATGTTTTTATAGCGTATAAAAATTAAGTAGGGGAAAGTTCGGGTAACGCCGACACGTGGTGTTCAATTGGTGCCTACTGACGCTTTACTAGCTTACATATGCGCAGTGCAGCTAGATAAAACACATCGAGCTGCTTGGACTAATTAAGGCATATTATACGAAAGCCGTAGTCAACCAAGGGATACCTTTGCATGTTACTTAAACGCCTTGTTTGCTACGAGTTGAATGTGTGTTTTCTATTTCGCTGGATCTTTGACCAGGTATGAGACCCGCCACGTTGGCTGGCCCCTTCGCTCATGAGCTAGTCATCGGGTGAGCCCACGCCTTCTCTTTGCGTTGCAGGTGCTCTTATAAGGTAGAGTGGCCTTCCCCTGGAGTTTCCTAGTTATGCTAAAGTGTTATGTGATTCCATCATATGACTTTTACATAAATTTGAAATGGTAATATTTTGCATTTTAAGGAAATATTCACGCCAATTATGTTTGTATGAGTTTTTCATTTAAGTGGAAAATACATGGACACGTCTACAATGGATCTTGATCCAGATGGGGGGGGGGGGGGGGGGGGGGGGGCACCGCTTCCAAATGAATGCCCCACTTTTATTTGGGGGCCGTAAGTATACACGGTAAAGACAAGATCCTCTCGAGCCCGCGTTCGCCAGGCCCAGTCTGTCGTTTGCTTTGACACGAACTGAGCCCTACAATCACTTAATTCGTGAATGGGAAATTTTTTTTATAGTGGGTATTTATGCTGGAGAAAAAAACCCGCCCCACGACACTGCAATGCTAACCTGCCAGTGCATTCACACGACCTCAGACAAGCCCAATTTCGATGAGCCCCAACACCTCCGCTCGCCAAGGCAGCAGACCATCGCTGCAGTTTTTTACGTACATTTATATCCACTCAATTCATTCAGATAAGACGCGGGCCGGATTACCGAGGGTCTGCTGTATACTGTTATTATGTATGAGTATTTCAATTCGGCACCACTTTTTTTCAGTCTGTTGACCTCACTGTTAGAGTAGTCATGATGAAATATCAATGGTAAAAAATATTTCTAGAATTTTCATCAAAATTCCTACATATCTGCAGGGTCTTCGTCCTTTGCAAATGCGTATCTCAACAATGTCATTGTCAGTGTAATTGATAAATTTTCAGTCGGCTGTAACTTGGCTTTTTATTGCTCGATTTTTATGAAACTTTCAGTAAATATGTGTTCAATATCAAAAATCCAGACAAAAGTTTTTGCTAAATTTAAGGGTCACTTTTCGATTCTATAGATGAAAATGTAAAATTCCTAAACTGCACTATTATTAACAAAGTTAATCGAATTTTGATTTTTGAGGTATCTGTTGGTCTTGTACTCATAAAAACCTACTTCTATTTTTTCCGAATTTTTCGAATCGAAAGTATCAAACCGAAAGGAGAGGACACCATTTATTCGTACATTTTCCCTCCCCCTGTACTCTTCGAAGCAAAAAGTGTCCGTTTAAGAAAGTCCTCATCAAGACCTTTAATTTGAACCCAAATCGGCTATCTCTGGGAAAATTTTTTTTAGGGCCACCCCCTATATGAGGACACCCACTTAAAAACCTTATAGAAATTTATGTTGCACTGGAACCTTTAAGAGGGCGCCATTTTTTTACCTACTCACCAAATTTCATGTCACTAACTTGTGTCGTTTGCGAGAACGCTTGCTGTGACAACAGACGGACATTTGGAAGGACAGATCGCGATGTTAGTAGGGTATTGCAAAAGTATTTTACAATACCTTAAAATAACTGAACAAATTGACCTTTGAGAATCAACTTTATATATTTTTTACACCACCAAATTTCTCCTAATTTGATGGTGCGCCGAAACATTTCTTTATTTGCGAGACATTCTATCAGGAAATTTAAAGTATTAGCTTTGAAAGGTTACTAATGGCTTCCCACCAACCATAACGTCCCGAGATTTCATCTTTTTTACCAATAGTTCGGCGTAGGTTGTAGGCCTCTAGCTGTGTTGGATCATAAATGTGTTTTTCCTATGAAAAATATTTGAATCTTGTCCTATAAGATTCCAGATTAAATCGCATTAAATAAGCAGACTAACTCTTCAGATTAAAATTTTTACGGAAATTTTAATATGATTCAAAGTCAACTTAACGGTTCAAAGTGTGATCACATAATTAGCAAATCTGTTTAATTTCAATATTATTCACTTCTCTGAACGAATAATACCCTTTCTTTAATACGCATGCTTTCACCATTCTTATATTATCCTTTCTCCTTACATTTTGAACTCGACATATAAACATCATCAACTGAAATCTTTGATTCAGTTTGAATTCAGTTCTCTTCATCTCCGCAAATAAGTGAACATTTAGTAGAACATTCACAGATTGTTGGAATAGTTGATATCGAATCCGCAACGAAATGTGGTGGATTCGTGTTGCAATCTTGTCCTTGTGTTTAGCCGTGATTGCTGCGAAGGAAGCTTGGCAAAAACCGGGTTGTCATAAAGTTGGAAATACGCGTCGCATTAGTATACCGGATTGTGTTGAGTTTACGATAACGACAAACGCCTGCAGAGGGTATTGTGAATCGTATGCTGTGCCAGCTATTCCTTGGGGTATGGCTGCAACTATTAAACATCCAAAACCGGTCGTTTCAATTGGGCAGTGTTGTAATATTATGGAATCAGAGGAAGTAAGTGATTATCCCTGCTTGTCTTCGTATAAAAGAACAGTTTATAAAGATAAACTGCCTTTCAATAATTTTAAGCTATTCTTAATTTTCTTCATATTTTTCAATCTAATTTGATCTTTTTATTTTAAAAGGTCAAAGTGCGCGTCTCGTGTATTGACGGGACTAGAATACTAACGTTTAAATCGGCGTTGGAGTGTAGCTGCTACCATTGCAAAAAGGATTAAGCTTTGGGTTATGAGAGGAGACTTTTTATTATAGACTGGTTCAATTGGCAAGATTTCGAGTATATTTTTTAAAAAATATGTGGGTGACTATTTTTGGCACACTCTATTACTAGTCTTTTGTCGAGTAATGTAAAATCAATTTAAATATTTTATATTTAGCAAAAGCTAATAAAGGCAGTAAAAATCAAAATGCTCATTGTTGATTTATGAGATCAAAAGATATGCGATTTTATTTTCTAATGAAGGAAACAAATATTTTTTTATCATAAATATTTTTATTTGTATTAAAGTCAAGCACAACAGCATAATTTAGTTGCAATCGCTTAAGGACATCTCTCAAAATACTTTGAATATTTGCATTAAAACAAGGCAATTAGTGAAGTATTTGTTTTGATATTGCTGGGTGAGACCAATAGCACGTAATCCAAAAAAATTACAATTTACTCTTGGGTTTTTCTCCAGCACGTACCAACAAATCGTGCATACAATTTAAACTTTCCTGCATTGCAGTCTTGAAAGCAGTGGAGCTTGTCTCGTCATTGCTCCGCCACGAAGAAATAGCAAAGATAATATCATTCTCTCGAGGATTGTAACAACATCCATATCCATTGTTCACCAAAGGACCGTAACACATAAACGCCATATGTTTAGATGCTACCTGACTTGTAGACATTCTGAAATGGGCACTTCTTTGGACAGCTGCGGATTTGTAGAATTCAGGAACGGGTAGATTGTTTTCGATAGCCATCAATTTCAATCCTAGAAGATGTCGATCAACTCCTTGTCCTTTGAGTGCCATCATTGTGTAGTCACGATGGGCGTTAACAGCCATCTTAAGTCGTTCGACACGTTCTTCATCGGGGCAATCGGTAAGCATAGAACATGCAAAGCCAATGGATTCGATGGAGCAGGAGCGAATTGTTTCAGTACGACCGTCAACATACATTCGAAGGTGGGCTGATTCGTATTGAGCGCCAGGTACTTTGTGCAGTCTGAAAATAGAAGTATTTCCAATAAAACTTTTTCAAAAGACGAAATGGACTTTTATATTCTGTAAATTATTCGGTAATAAAAATGAGTTAGATGTGGAATAGGCTTTTTTGAAATGTATGTTATGAAAGAAACGTGAAAACGCCTATATTTATCGTTAAATTTACCACTTGAAAGTCTTTAACTCAAATTTATAGTTAATAGCATTCAAAATTCATTGTTATGATTCTTCAATAAATCATATTGTTGTTTACTTGTAGTTAATCATTAATTGCATGTCATTTTGTGGTTCTGTGAGGATAAAATCATAGCGGGAGCTACTTTTCGGCAAAAATATCGGATGCAAGTCAATCTCCATCGAAAAGAAAATTATTTTTATAAGGAACAGCTAATGCAAAATGAAGGCATGGGGATGTCCCTCAAAATCTAGTGATTTTGTTCGGTTATTTAGCAAAAACTTGAAGCAGGAATGTGCATATCCATGGAAAACCTAAAATACTCGTTGTTTCCAACTAGAGAAAGAGGACGTAGAGTCAAATCGCTTGGAGACGAAGTTGTCAGATCAGGAATTCATTTCATGTATAGTTCTTTATCATAATCAAAATACAAACAGTTTAGTAATTGCAATACTTATATCTTCTAGAATACTCAAAAACATAGACGTCACGTAGATTGACTATGGTTGTTGTTTTTAATAATGAAACGCGCTCCATTGAATTTTATTTCTTCCTGGACGTAATGAAAAAGACAGAACTTCTCATATAAAAATCGCTTTTGGGGAACATCCAAAAATCCTCATTGGCTGCAGTATTTGGACAAACCTGATAAGTTTTCGCATCATTCGCCATCCAGTATGCAAGACTGCACTAGCTGTTAAGATACGTAAATATATCCCAGCTCATGTTCCTTCAGTAAAGGTTATAATCACACTATCTTTTGGAGTGATACCACCCACCGTATCCTCCTATCTAGTTGGTAAATTGGACTTGTAAAGACCCATATGCTCCCCGCTTTTATACGGGATCATTCTGTCCATTAATTTCAAAATCTGAAGGTGATCTGTTCAAGGATACTCGGTTGGCACCTTCGTGGATATTAATCTGACGCTGGCAAGTGATGCCGTCTCTTTGTCATGTTTGCTAACTGATATCAAAATGAGAATTATTTCCATCGTAGCAGTTGGCAGTTGTGACGACCAAACGGTAGTAAATGGTCTCGAGGTCGAACATTAGGTTTGCTGGTTCCACAATTATAGGACATTAAATGTTGAGAAATGCCAATAGCTGCAAATACACCTACAACTTTGCCACCAAACCCTACTTATACCTCCTTGTTTGACGGTTGCTGGTAACTTTTACTTTTTGTACAAGATTCACGTAAGAGAGTAAGGACAAGTCTTCCGCACCTGATAACTGAATCGAAAGTAATAACCATGCCGCCGGAATGGAGATTGGAAATCCTTATCTTGTTTTGAAACCTGCAACAGAGCCTTGGAATGGATTGAACCTACGGCAACAACCTCCCGATCGAAAAAAGGACTATGGCATTGGATCCTAGAGTGTCAGATCATTGAATATCCCTGTTAAGGACCTTTAACAACAGGCCAGTCAATATAAATTAAACGTACTGGCAATCCAGGAAACGAACTAGACTGGAAGTGATTTTCAAAACATGCGATAACATACAATACTCAAAACTAGTCAATCTGCTGGAAAGCGAGAATTTTTAGTGGCCTGTATTGTCAATAGGGGGTTCAAATTGCACGATATTGATTTTAAGGCAGTCAATGAACGATTCTTTAAAATTTGGCTGATAAATGTACACGCCCTAACAGAACAAAAGGACGAGGAAACGAAGGTAACGTTCTACAATCACCTGGAAAGACAGATTCGACTCATTGCCTACAAATGATGCAAAAATAATTCTGAATGATTTCAACACTAAGGTTGGAAGTGAGCTATCTCATCAGGGAACGACTGGAGGATCTAGCCTCCACGACGAAACAAATGACAATGGCCAGCGCCTAATTGACATTCATGTAGCAGAAATCTTGCTATACATTCGAATTGCTTCCCACATCGGCGCATACATAAAATGACCTGGGTATCACCATATGGCAACACTCATAACCAGATCGACCATGTCCTAAACCAGCAAAGATGGGCTTAGAGCATACTTGACGTCCGTACATACCAAGGAGCCAATTGTAACTCGGGCCATTACTTGATCAAATCAACCTATCGATTTCGTATGTCAAAAGTTTCTTTGGCGAAGATCAGTCCTCTACAGAAACTTGACATTGATTGGGGCCAAACGGTGTCTGTGGCAAAAAAAATTCACGAACACCCTCGACAACTAGCTGGCTAATATCCTATCAAATACATAGCTGAAAACAAGCAACGAGGTGGAAAATGAAAAGTGGTAATTAAGACCGTGGCAGAATAGACAACTGGACATCAAGCCCGGCGCAAAAGATCTGATTGGTTCGATGATGAGCACCAGTATGTGTAGGACAAAAAGGATTAGGTGTGCAAACTATACTTAGGTAATTTTTTCTTGTAATGTCGTCGAGTCTTGCTTTTTTGAGTGAGCAGATGCATTTTCGACTCCTTTAGGCACTGTAGATGACTCAATGGAAACGCGTTTGCGACTCAGAAAAGCAAGGCGTGAGAGCTTTTCAAGAATAATGGTAATTGGCCTGCGGATATCAAAAAGATAAAATTATTGACTACAATATTTCGGCAGGAAAACCAAGACGAAGACAGAACAATATGATAATCTCAGAAGAATAGTGTATAAGATCATTACAATTAAGAAAAGCAAATACTATAACGACCAATTTAGAAGCATCGATGTAAGTTTAACGAGCAATAACACAAGACAAGCATACAAAATTGCTAAAACGTGGTTATCAGCCCAAGACCACACTCTACCGTGATGACATCGGCAACACTATCGCTGATGAAAACTGGATTAAGAAAAGATGGGCATCATTTTTCATCAAATATGATGAGAGCGGTGTTTTGAAACCCATCCATGAAGTCATCCAGCACATTGGCAGCAAGAGCAAATGCCGAGTGAGTGGAGCCAATCAATTGTAAACTAGAGAGCCATTCCTATCACTTTGTACTGCCTACAAAATATTTTCAAAGATCTTAGAAAAGAAAATCAAATCATATGTCAACAGTATTTAGGGAGTATCAAGGTGGCTTTAGATCAGGTAGATTGACGATAGACGAATTATTCACGGTCAAACAGGTATTTGAAAAAAGGTATTCGTTTAGAGAACAGAAGAGCGGAGACCAGCGAGAAAACATATGGGGCCATCTCTGGATGCAACACCAGGCGACAGCATGATTTATGGTCGTCATCATATACATTGTAGTAGTCTAGTTGCCGACTTTTCTCTGGCAGTTTGGCCGAAAATAGGGAATCAGGGCATACTTCAGTCTAGTCTAATGTTGAAAATGATCGGTCTGTGGATGTGGGCTTGTTCATTCGAAGACATCGAACAACCAGAAGGACCCAATCAACCTCAAATATCACAGAAAGAAGATACCCCGTAGAGTAGGTAGTAACGGAAAAGAAGAAGAGGAGCAGATGGAGAGAGCGAAGATAAAACTAGCTGTTGGTGGCATACAAGTCACAGTTGAGGCCCGAACCAGAGCAATGTTAAGGTGACAGCGTTAGAACGCAAGTGATCCAGTCGTTGGACGGCTACACTGATTGTTTTCCTCGTAGATCAATCGAAAATACGGCGAGAAAAACTTCTACCTGCACCAGCTTCTAACGAAGGATTAATATTTCCATGATATTATGGAATGGGAAAGGTTAGAGCACCATTTTGTCATTTTTTGCCAATAAGAAATGGATGATGTCCGACACTTTTTCAATGATTTTCAGACTTCTTCCGACAATCATTAAATGAATCCGCTTAAATGCAAATTCATTAAGGCTACCTGAAATAACGCAAAAGGAACTCCATTCCAAACTAATCGGCGACCGTTCCAAGGGTCAGGCTGTATCATTTGAAATGTTTGATGAATGCGAGCACTACATAGCAGGCATGTGACAATGGTTTTGATAATACGATAGGCGTTTGCTACCTTTAGTATTAAAGACATTAGAATAGAAGTGATTGACGACAATCTAATTACGATTCAGGCATTGGAAGATGTGCATAACAGGAAAATTTCAGAAACACGAACACTACAAATTCGTACCGCGGGTTGCTGAGACTTAACCTACCAATAGGTTTATGACACGTCATTATGATATTTAATACAACGCCTCATTATATTTCGAAGAAAGTCAATTAGAGTCCTTTATATTATTGATGGGTAGTCCGCGTGGTGTAGTGGTTAAAGTGTTCGCTGCATAAGCGGAACGTTCCTGGTTTGAATCCCGTTGGTGACAACGAGATTTATTTCGATTGATTCTTCGGGCGGACTATAAGCCCGTTCAGTTGAGACGTTCTGGTTTAAAATCAGAACGTGTCGCTGCTGAGTGCACGAATTGTCGATTAATAATGAGATATACTAATTATCTCTAAGCAAAGGCCCAAAAGGGGATGCAGTGCTTAAGCAAAAATATATTATTGATGGAACGCACGGACGAAGGTGAAAGAAGATATTGTCGCGTGTTATTGGTTCGCGGCCTATAATTTTAACGTTCCGGGAAAGTGAAAACGCAATGTCTTTTAATTTAAGTTAAAAGAGTTTATTCAATTAAATAAAATGCACAATAATCAGTTAACACTTTTCACTAATTTTAATTGTCACTATTAAAATTATCTAACACTTGTCCATAAATTTATTATCGCAATTGTCTTCTAAATTACTTCACTATTACGAAACACACTTTTCTACTACTCGATCAATTCTCACTCCACACTTTCGCATTTGTTTGTTATCGCGGTTCTAATGACTGATCCCCCCATTCATTCAGCTCGCCTTTATATAGGGTCTCTACCTATTCACCCATTTCTCGCACGTTGGCGAATGTTCTACCGAGAAAATTAATGAATGGAGTGACGTCACTTGCAGATGTTGATCATGATTTGTTGGGTTCTCGTGGTTTCGAGTGAATTCGTGTTCTTCATTGTTGTGAAAACAATTGCGACAGTAGCTCGCAGAATTATTTGTACATGTAACACTGCCCCCACCTCAGTTCTTTTCGCCCCGAAAAGATGTGTCGCCAGTTGTAGTCAATTCTCCCTGGGTGTAATATGGGGCAAGACGGTCCAGATGCACGGTTTTCATTTTAGCTCTCGGCTTACGATGTTCCTGTATTCGGTATACGACGTCGTTGATTCGCTTTGTAACTCGGTATGGTCCCTCCCAATTATGTTGCAACTTTGGAGACCTACCCTTTCGCCGTTGCGGGTTATAAAGCCACACCAAGTCATCTTGCTGGAAGCCAGTAGAATTAGCCTTTAGATCATACCTGGTCTTCATGCGGTCAGCAGCCGATTCGAGGTGTTTTCGCACTGTCCGATGTATCTGGTTCAACCGTTGTCTTAGATCACTTGCGTACTCCGAGACCGTTTGGGGTTTCTCAGGGGGTGTTCCGAACTTTATATCGGCTGGCAAACGAATAGTCTTTCCAAAAATGACTTTGGCTGGGGCTTGGCCCGTCGACGCATGTTCAGCGGCTCTATACGCCATCAAAAATAGTGGGATATGTCGGTCCCAGTCCCTTTGGTTCTCGTCAACGATTTTGGCAAGGTGTTTATTGAGCGTGCCGTTGAAACGTTCGACCATTCCATCGGATTGGGGATGCAGCGGTGTTGTCCTCGTTTTCCGTATTCCGAGCAGCTCGCACATTTCGCCAAAAACTAGTGACTCAAAGTTTCGGCCTTGATCCGAATGTAGTTCGCCAGGTACGCCGTACCTACTGACCCAATTTAACACTAGCTGTTCAGCTACGGTAGTTGCTTCCTGGTTGGGAATGGGGTAGACCTCGGGCCACTTGCTGAAATAATCGGCTACAACCAGCGTATATCGATTTCCCCAATCGGATTCAGGAAAGGGTCCTGCGATGTCAACAGCAGTCCTTTCGAATGGCACGCCTACGTTATAGGTTTGCATTTGTCCTCTCAGTCGTCGCTTTGGGCCTTTGACGGAAGCGCAAATTGTGCATCTGCGACACCAGTCCTCTACGTCTTCTCGAGCGTGGAGCCAGTAGAACCGTTCCCGCAATTTCGCTAAGGTCTTGTTAACACCAAGGTGGCCTCCCGAGGATCCTTCATGCATTTCCTTAACCACATCGTGGATTCGGCTTTTGGGAAGTATAGTTTGCATCCTATAGGAGCTACCATCCGCCGTTTCCCATTTCCGCTTGAGTACGCCACCCTCCACCTGAAGGGAGCTCCATTGTGCCCAATAGCTTTTCAGGGTTGCGCCATGCATTGAAACGTCTTTCCACTCAGGTCGCCCAGTCGTCTCCTTCCATACGAGCAATGGTCCGATGTCTTCATCAGCTAACTGGGCATTTCGAATCTCCTCCGATGACCAACCTTCATCGAATTCGGCCGTTATCACTCGCAGATTAACGGGCAGCTCCTTTTCCTCAATCCGTTGGCAATGTTTGCAGTTAGCTGGACATGGATGACGAGATAGGGCGTCAGCAATTCCATGAACTCTGCCCTTGTGAAGCAGTTGGGGCCTCACTATGTCTGGTCGGATCGTCGATCGGGTTGCACCAGTGTCGTTTGTTAGGGTGCATTGTTCTTCATCAACTTGACCAGGAAGGCATCTGTCTGCTTCTCCACGATGTTGCCTTGCCACGGTGCTGGGGATGTCGATACTCCTAGCCAACGTTCGCCCCACGAAGTTGGCCCTTGCAGTTTGATGGGCCTCCATTCTAGGCTCCTGACACGGTCTGGATCTCCACCACCCTGGACAATAGCTCGGTCTTCTTCCCTTCTTGCAGTCTCTTTGCAGGTGACCTTTTTCCCCGCAATTCCAGCATCTAGGCGCACCATTCACCTGCAGCTCTCGCTCAATTCCCACGCGCTCACACCTGCAATTATCTGCCACTACCTCGCGAACCCGGGCAGTGGTACGGGTCACATTTTTGGCTGCCTCAAAATTTAAACTATAAGCCAATGCATCCTTGACTGTTTGCTTTTGAGCTAACCGCACGGCTTGTTGCAATTCCTTGTCCTTTAAGGCGCTGATGAATGCTTCTGCTGCTACGTCATCTCGATGTTCTGGGTCGTACGCTGGGTAAGCCAAGAGTGCCAGTCGCTCAATGTCTTGTGCTAGCTGCTGCAAGGTTTCGCCAGACTTCTGCATCCGATGCCGTAGCTGTGCCCGGTAAATCTGCTTCAGATGATCGTCTCCATAACGCATGTCCAGCGCATTCATTATAGCAGCCGGGTTTGAATGCAGCTCAACGGGGATCGTCTGCAAAAGCTCGGCAGCTGGGCCTCTTAGAGCAAGAATTAACGCAGTTGCTCGTTCCTGCTCATTCCAGTGATTTATCCTAGCGGCTGCTTCAAACTGGATTTTGTAAATACTCCAGACCGTTTGCCCATCGAATATTGGTGCTTGCACATTTCTGGATGAGCTTTGCGCTGCGGTTATAATTGGGGCTGGTGAGGTGGTTACTACTGCCTTTGTTGCTTCGAATTCCTTTTTCATATTTTCCATCTCATTGTTGATTCTCTCCTCGACCTGGCTGATCTTTTCCTCGACCTGGTAAACCTTTTCCTCGACCTGGTCAACCTTTTCCTCGACGCCTTTAATTTGTTTGTTTAGACTACCGAGCTCCGCTTTTATTTCGGTTGACTGTTTCTCCAGCTTCTGTGTGATGTCTGCCTTGATGTCTGCTTTGATTTCGATTGCTTGTTGGTCCAGCTTCGCTGATTGTTCGTTTAGCTTCGTTGATTGTTCATTTAACTTCGCAGCTAAACTGGATGTCTGTTCATTTAGCTGCGCTGATTGTTCATCTAGCTTCGCAGTCAGACTGGATGACTGTTCATTTAGCTTCGCTGATTGTTCATCTAGCTTCGCAGTCAGACTCGATGACATCAGCATTAACATTTGCATTAGCGCATTTTCTGGCTCCTTCGATTTTGGTGTTTCTACTTCTCCACCTTCTGCGCCTTTTTCCGCATCTGAGAACTCACTCGAATCCAGATTCACGCCTTCCGACTCGATCGCGTCGCGCAAGCGTGCAATCAGTGTGGCCTTTGTACCTTGCGTAGCCAGATTTCGCTGTTCTAACTCTTCCTTGAGCTCCGACATGGTCAATTCATTGATTCTTAGATGCAAGTTTCGTGGCATTTTTAATGTTTCTTTAAATTTTACTATTGTGCACTATAAAAATGTTCAAATTTTCACTTTCAAAATTTTTCTTTCGCACTTCTTGACACCATTGTCGCGTGTTATTGGTTCGCGGCCTATAATTTTAACGTTCCGGGAAAGTGAAAACGCAATGTCTTTTAAGTTAAGTTAAAAGAGTTTATTCAATTAAATAAAATGCACAATAATCAGTTAACACTTTTCACTAATTTTAATTGTCACTAGTAAAATTATCTAACACTTGTCCATAAATTTATTATCGCAATTGTCTTCTAAATTACTTCACTATTACGAAACACACTTTTCTACTACTCGATCAATTCTCACTCCACACTTTCGCATTTGTTTGTTATCGCGGTTCTAATGACTGATCCCCCCATTCATTCAGCTCGCCTTTATATAGGGTCTCTACCTATTCACCCATTTCTCGCACGTTGGCGAATGTTCTACCGAGAAAATTAATGAATGGAGTGACGTCACTTGCAGATGTTGATCATGCTTTGTTGGGTTCTCGTGGTTTCGAGTGAATTCGTGTTCTTCATTGTTGTGAAAACAATTGCGACAGTAGCTCGCAGAATTATTTGTACATGTAA
This sequence comes from Odontomyia ornata, assembly GCA_963969285.1. Lineage (NCBI taxonomy): Eukaryota > Metazoa > Arthropoda > Insecta > Diptera > Stratiomyidae > Odontomyia > Odontomyia ornata. The sequence continues at coordinate 259,326,467 of OZ017740.1, read as the reverse complement.
CAATATTTATCATCAAGTAAATCACTTTTTTCAATTGGAACATTCTTTCATTTTAACAATGGGGTCGAAAATTCCGATATATCGGAAAACTATGGGTTATAGAGAAAAGTGAAGCATAGACGAGATGTGCGTAATCAAAATACCTATAAAATGGTGCCCAGTATATTAAAATGTTTGCCCCTTTTAAAAGTTATTGCAAAAAAATTCGGAAAATCACCTTTTTTCAAATTATTTTTAATTTTTTTTATTTTTTAAAATTCAACCAACACACCTAAAAAGTGTGATGTTCAATATGATTGCATAGTTTTTGCCAAATTCTATTTGTTTATCCAGTTGAGAAAAAAAATAACTAAATTTAAAACGCGGGGAATGATAAAAGTTATAAGCCAAGAACCTTTATTAAGTAAAGCTAAACCCTAACAACTTTGTATTTTCATAAAGTATCGATTTAGCATCGGGGAACTTTTCGAAACATGCAATATACAACACGGCTTTTTTACAATTTTTTTATGTGACCTTAAACATAATGCCATTCAAAAGCTGATGAAAAAATTCGAATTTAAAACACAAACAGATCACTTTCCGTACAAGTTACGCCAATCAGGTAGCTCTCTCCTCCTGTTATTTTTCAAAAATACAATGAAAAAAAATTATGGATTTGATGATAAATATTTTCTCTCAACTTCCTCAACAAGTTTTTGCAATAATATGCCGGATGAAGTTGCGGCGCTAGTCACGGGAGGATGTTGGATTTAGTCTAGCATGGGAGAAAATCAAAGTGGTCATTGTGACAAAGAAGAGAATCTCCAGAGTAAGCACTACTGATCGAGAGAGTAACGACTACTGATCAGCAGTGAAGTACCTGGGCTTGCTGATAAAATCGAAACTGCATTTCCCTGAGCAAATCACGACAATGGCTGACAAATCAGTAGCGGGCGTACCGTCTATCTTTCAGTCGACTGATAGCCAACATAGGGAAGCATCACATCAAAGAGGTGGATTTTGATGTACTGTATAGTTCATACTACTTTACGGATCTGAAATATGGGGGCGATGTGTAAGTAAGGAGCTGTACCAAAAATTTTAGGCTTGAGTGCAGAATAAGAAGTTATGATGGTTTCATCGGCATATTGGACAGTCTCTAAATCGACGATGGTGGTCAACGCAGAAGTAATAATAAAAGGCATACTAACGAAGAAGATAGGGAGACTATGGCTGATATGGAGAGACAATCCTAGGTGAATGAAATGAAAAAGATATGGACTACACGGTTTATTCGCGATCTGAGACCGTAGCTCTATTGAAGGCAGGTTGACTGGGGATGAAGATATCATACGCAAGAAAGAAAATCAATGGAATAAAGAACTTAATTAGGCTAGCAACAACAGGCAAAGATTTTTCAGACTGATGTTTTTTAGAAACAGGGTAGGCCAACAATAGTCCTCATGAGAACCCTCCTAGTGGGTGCTAGGGACTTTGATTTGACTGCTGGCTAAGTTGTATCGCGGTTCCATTGGGTAATGATACAAAGTTTGGTGGAGACAAACATCATCCTAAGACAAATGCGGATTTTATCCTTATTGTAACTTTAGCTTTTCCCACGATGGAAGATGATTTGACCCTCTATGTGATGCTTTGGTGATTCTAGAGGAGGGACAACGCTGCGTTGTCCCTCCTCTGATATCCCCGGACGTATCACCTGGCAGGACATACATTTCGTCTGTTCACTATTGTCTGATTGTCGATTATAATCTACGCCCTTTGCTGGTGATTTTAGTATTCTGGACCTATTCGTATTTTGACGCGGTAGTAGCAGAGAGTAATCTGTACTGTGAACGGCTCGGAGTGAAATAATCATTTCTGTTCTTATAAAACCGTGGCGGATCTGAGATTACGCTCTTAGCTTCGTTCCCATCACTAAGTTGGCTGTGCAGGTTCATTTGATGTGGAATCCTGATTAGCATCAATCTGGCTCTAGCAACTACTCCCATAAGGACTGGCATCAACCTTCGCATGGCCTCTCTGCTCTGCATAGGTAACCAGGTTTCATAAAGATTACTGCACATACGAGCTAAGAAAGCGGATCTGAGTTCGGACCCAACAGCTTATGTTTGTTAAATTTAAAAAAACCAAAATCGATATCTGTCACAAAAGTCTAATTACTTGATTTTAACCCCATCTAAAGTCAAAGTGGGGACATATTTTAATACCAAGGACGCTAGTAATGGCAGGAAAGTGGATCGAAAGCCTGCTCGACTGTTAACCAGAAAAGATTTGGCTAGAAATCTTGCTCCAATTTCTACTGGTACCTTCCCTGTAACTCTGTCTAGTAATTCGGGAGAAGTGGCTTCAAAGTCTGCTCCACGTACATTTGGAAGTACTATCCCTCCCTTGCATGGCTAAGGGAACTAAGCTAAACACTGTAGAGAGGAAAAGGTCCGAACGTACTCCGAGTAATCCACGAATAAATAAAAATATAGGGACTCGTCCCGCAACTCAGGCTCCAGTAAAATTGGCAGCTCAGAGACGGCAAAGATTGGCTGTATAACCAAGCCGCTGCAAACAGGAATCGAAAAAACGTAATATTGCAAACGGGTCTCGGCTATAATGAAATGTTCAAAGAGTGTCTGGTAAGGGCTGTTGTAGACAGAAGCAAAAGCGATGGCATCATCTCACTAGAAAACTGAAAAATGGTGCAGAGAGCGCTTTTGGTTGAATTCAGTGATTTGTTAAACGCAAATCCTGGACCATTTCCAAGGTGAATTGATGCCGGTTGGCATCAGAGATAAACTGAGCTGAAAGCTTGTCAGGATCAACGTTCTGCAGATCTATACAAGTTAACAGTAGGTGCAGTATGGTCAGGCGCTATGCTGCAGGTCGTGCAAAAGGACGAAATTCCAAGCAAACCGATACCTAAGAGCCTGGATCCTAGATGAGTCTTCATCGCCTAAAAGAATGCTGGAGCTCATTAGTTTTAGCAACTATGATCTTCCAGTAAGTGAATTGAAGGTGGCCAAGATTGGCGAGATATCAGGTGAAAGACGCCAGGCCCTCATTATAATTGACGAGGGGCCCCTTCCCATTTTTAAAGCCCGTAACTACACCATTGGCTATAAGTTCGATTAAATAGGATAAAACAGAGGTGATCTCAGCAGCAAAAAATTCAGCTTATAGCGAAGTCCCCGCGAATGAAGCGGCTTTACAAAAGCATTTTCTGATCCTCTCGAAAAGTGCTTAGTACTATTTACTTCGGAGGAAGAAAGAAGTGAGGTTCTAGACATTACACTAATAAGCGAGCATTCTGCATACCTCTTAAGAAGATGAAGGGTCCTGTAGGAACGCTCACTCTCTGACCACATTTACATGCTCTTTGTATTGGAAAAAAAATGGCACCAGGGAAGATATTCCTGACTTAAACAGGGAAAGAACAGATTGGGAGAAATTTCGACCAATTTTTCACAATAAACTGGACCACGTTTCAGCGATTAATAACCAAGATGATCTGTGATAAGGCAATTTTCTAACTGCTGCATTTAACTACGCCGCTTTGAATTTCAGCAACTCAACTAAACCTAGGAGGAAACCAAACCCTCTATGGTGGAACAGTGAGATTGCGGTTTTTCTAAGTGATTGCAGAAATGTCTTTAACCATGCTATAAGGTTGAATAATTTGTCAACTTAAAAAGCTAAACTAAGGCTATTGAAAAATGCCGTTCGCACGGCGAAAAGAGCTTCATGAGATCTCTCTATGCAAACATTGAACGTACTTTTTTGAACAAGAGTTATTCCAAATAAAAATAAATTATTCGGTGGTCAATAATTTAGTATGACTTTTAGTATTCGCTTTACAGTATTTATCCAATAATTATGCTAACTTACCATTTTCGAATTGCTTACGACAAATTTGCACGCGCCAGATGAACGGCATTAAGGATATACAATTTGCGGAATTCGTTAATTATCGAATTCTGTGAGTTTAATGACTGTTTTGGACTTTGCTGAAATATGATTAAATCGAATATACAAGAATAAAGGCCATCAGCAATAATTCCGGTGATTGAGTTGATATTTATAAATGTGAGTGTTATACATGCAAAGATTGTTACGTAAGCAATTCGAAAACGTGTACATATGAGAATGAAACTAGTCGCCTCAGAAAAATTCTAAGTGCTAGACATTTTGTGACGGGCTGCATACAAAAGTCTGATGGAAATTGCACTCACAGCACCACAGATACACTTAAGGCTTTAATGGCCACCCATTTTCTGGGCAATGAGAAAACATCTCTTGTGGAGCCGCTTGAACCGCACAAAGATGCAGGGCCAGCACTTATTTTAAGCATCCAAATCAAATGGACTGTACGGCATTTCGGCTCATTCAAATCTCCGAACCTAGATGGAATAGAATGAAATGGTGTCGGGAGTGCGACAAAGTCAAGTATTTGGAACTTATCCTGGACTCTAAGCTTCTATGAAAAGATAATATTGCGCAAAGGGCACCCAAAGCATTCTGTGCTCTGTATAGCTGCAAAACGGCAATAGAAGCAACTTGGCTGCTCTAACCTCGTATCGTCACCTGGATGTACGCTGCCATAGTAAATCCAAATCTGTTGTATAGGGCCGTACTTTGGTGGCAAGTATTAAGGCAGTAAATTGAAAGGTGAAAGGTACCCCAAAAAAGCACACCTAGTGCTACTTCATTGGTTTTCAACCAATGCACTCGTCTTGTTGTGTGCAAAGTGCACTGCGGTAAGATAACATTACGGTGATTCTCGGAATAGGACAAACCTGAGCCATTCTAAAATCTTGGTTCAGGGTATGTCTATTTTTACAGACATCAACTATGTTATTGCCCAAACATTTTTCGTTAAAGAGTTTGAAAGTCAAATCTCTCACGAGACGTGAATGGGCGAATGGAAAGTCTGCAAAAACAGATACGGTAGAACTATACAGCGATGGCTCGAAACTCAACAACAGAATGGAGAGTGACGTATTTCCTACTTATCTCAAGTTAAAGCTTTCACTGCGCTTGCCGCACCACTGTAGTGTCTTCCAGGCAGAATTGTTGGCGATTCTTGAAGCGGCCAATTGGATAATACGTCATCAGATATTTAGAGTGAATATTTATATTTTCAGTGACAGCCAAGCTACTATAAAGTCCTTTGCTTGAACTCAAACCTCCTTCAAACTTGTCCCCAAATGCCATTCATCTCTCATAGAGATATGGAGACATACATAAGCGTAGCACATTTGGTTGCCAGGGGAAAATTACCCTTTTGCTGGAGATGTCTTGTCGTTTTCCGATAGGTATTCCGATGGCTTCAGTTAAGCTGGCCATCTACTAAAAGCACTTAAAGGAAGCGACTCCTGCGTGGAAGAACCTTTTTGCGTGATCTTAAGACAATTGTGGACAACTTTCGACAGCGGTGACACCAGGGAGCTTCTTAAACTTGGAAGAGTATCCCTCCGCACAACGGCGCAGTTGGGTATCCTTTACCAGACTTCTATCGGAATTGTAAATGCGAGGAGAAGAAAACAGTACTTGAACTCTTATGCGAATACCCGACCCTTGTAAGGAGAAGTATGCAGTCTCTCGGCTCCTACTTCTTCACCGGCCTAGCCGAAGTTTCGGCAAATTTAAGGAGAATCAGACAGTTTGTTAAGAGGTGGTTCTCATTATATAAAAGACGTATTAATTTAATTGCGATATCAGAATGAGCTAGTATACCTGAATGAGCCCTCGCCTAAGCGTATCGACGGCGGCGACCGTTAAACAAATCTACTTACAAACAGGGTAACCTGCAGGTTTTTTTCTGATGGACCGGAAAACTTCGAACTAGTCATTTCAATATCGGCTAGCGATGTAATCAATATAGCGGTTGCGAAAAGTGAATTACAAATAGAATCTATTTCCGCAAAGACCTCCAGCACAAAGGAGCTATATGCTGTAGAAAAATATTAAAGCCGTTCAATTGAAGCATTTGCAATTATTGCAGCCACTGAAATGGCCATGACAAATCTCTGCGTTAGATTACTAAGCCTTTCCTGGATGGCAAATCGACACTGTAAGCGTTTATCTCAGCTTGACAGCTTGCGCAGAAAAAAAAGACAGATCCTCAAGCCTAGCTAACCGATAGGAAGCAAAATGTTGTATACAGAGATAAAGCGGGAAAACTAGAGAGTGGATGAGCCATCAAGAGTTGGGTTACATGGGCTAAACGTAGCAAGAAAGGAAACAATTAAAATGCCTTTAGCAACGGTTAAAAGGATTCCGATTAGACCATTTGTCAGAGATTTATACAGCTTGATATGGAATGAATGCAGAACGAGCGGAGCTCTTCTCTAGAGGCAAAATTCTTCTAAGGCAGCCAGTCAAGCAAACGAGTATTAACAGTGGAGAACACGGTGAAAATTAGGAAAGCTTAGAACACTTTCTTCTAGATTCTCCAACTCTAGTTTATTGACTCTATTCAATTTGGCTGTGGAGTACGTCATAAGGAAGCTACCTGTCGATACGCGAGCTTCATTACTATTCAAGTCAAGCCAAGTAGTAGCCTATGCGGACGACATCAACATTTTGTCACGGTCATTAACAACTGCCAAAGAACTTTTCCTGAAACTCAACAGCGAAGCAAAACTAGCAGGGCTACAAATCAATGAAAATAAAACAAAGCTCATGAAGCAGTCGAGGAAAAATACCTCAAATACACAAAATATCACACTTCGGGAATACAGTATCGAGAATGTTAGCGAATTTGTGCATTAAGGCGCCAAAATAACGTGAATCAGTAATGAAAGAGACGAAGTACGCCGAAGAATATAGCTTGCTAATAAAATATTTTATTCAGTATTGACGATTTTGAAGACCAGCTGCATACACAGGAAAACAAAACTCCAAGCATACAAATCTGTGATATGTCCTGTGTTATGCTATGTGTCTGAAACATGGACCCTAACCCAAGCATCCGCAAATATATTGAACGCCTTTGAGCGACGGGTCCTGAGGTGAATAATCGGAGCGAAGCTAGACGGGGACCAATGGCGAATTCGATACAACCATGAGCTGTTAAAAATTTTTGATGAACCGGACGTCTCAATGGTTGTAAGACTACGGAAGCTCCAATGGGCTGGCCATATGAATCGTATGGACGAACAACGGATACCCAAAAAGGTATTCGTTGGGAGAACTGAAGGCCGGAGACCAGTGGGAAAACCGAGGAAACGCTGGTCTGACACGGTCGACGAAGACAGTTTATCGCTACTCGGATTTCGAAATTGGAGGGCGCGGTCAATCGACTGAGACAGTTGGAGGCGCTGTTTGCAGGAAGCGAAGGCCCGAGAGGGGCTGTAGTGCTCAGAAGAAGAAGAATTTATTGACTTCTCAAATAGCTGATGTTGAATCACGTAGCAGGGATGGAAGGATTCAAGTCATTTGATGCATGCATTCAAATGCCAGGATTTAATCGATGTAACAACATTCTAGCAGAAGATGAAGGGATATAAAAGTAGAAATGCTCCAAATCATAAAACAAAGAAGAAAAGGAAGGCGAAAAATTAACAAAAACATGATGAAAAAGAGGAGACTAGTAAATAATAGGAGAGAAGTCAGTCCATAAATACAAGTTATTGATCCAAATGTCAGAATGATGTTAGGAAGATGGCTGGACGTGAATATAAAAGGCACTCAAGCCAAATCGGAGTCTATTCAGATGACATTATCATCTTGTCAAGACCTTACCCGAGCCAAGATCTTACTCGAGTGCGGTAGCAAAACAAATAGCGCTTTAAATTAAAGAGTCGACATCAAAAAGAGTAGTGCAATAAACAAAAAGCACCCCAAAAGACAAAACAAATCAGCCAATAAAGCATACACAACGGAAGCGATTTTGTATACTTAGGCGCCTAATTGACGAAAGAAAGCCACAAAACCGACTAAATATATCGAATAATATAGCTTGCATATCCTTAGTTCTGAAGACCTTTGTTCATGTGATTAGGAGGTGAAGGTTATTTATCCCCTGAGTATGAGACTACCAAGCTCACCAGGCACTATGGACTAGCCACTAAACATCTCTCCAGTAAGCTGAGAACCTAATCTGGAACCGTTTAGCGGAATACTTTGGGCTAGGTCTCATATACCTTCGCCAAGAGGTGTCTTCGGGATCCAAATCTCCAGTCTAGCGGGAAAGGCATTACTAGAAAAGAGATCCCCTGCCCTCGATGCCTCCTGGCATTCAAGTATGCCTTTTTATTCTCCAGGATAGTCCGCACATAATGTACTACGCGGTTCCACTTTCCTTCGTGTCATAGAGCAGGCTACAGTCCTTAAGATAGTTCCTCAAAATCTGCATCAGATATTTTGGTACTTGGACTGGATTTTCCAGTGCCTCTAGAATATCTGCTCATCTAGCGGAGTTGCAACGAATCTACCATTGATGAGTTTTTCAAGCATTAGCAGAACATTAATTAGAACTTTCAAAGCAACATTTTGTCTATATTATGAAGCTAGCACCGGAAATTTTATATATATTTATCAACTCCAAACATTTCGTCAAAAAAAACAAGGTAAATTAAGCAGATTTGATGTATTGTTAATGGATAACACGATATAGCATCAGAATTAGAATGTATATGTACGAGTACTACAACAAAACTGAGTAGGTTTGGTGTATAAAAAAGGTAAAATTATCAAACCTACAAGTTTTTGGTTCGCAGGTCATGAGTAAAAATACAGGCCTCGTATGTTTCTGTGGGCATATTTACTCAGAGATAGAAGACAGTTAGGGTACTAAATCGCACCAGTTCCACGCAATCACAAACAAATAATAAAAGTAATACTTAAGGTAAAGCTTTACGCAACATTTATTTTAGGGAGAGTTTCATCTAACTTTTATGACCGGTCTTCCTTGGAATTTCCGATATTTATGGAACTAACGTGATTTGTAACAGAGAACGTAGCAGCAAGAAAAATAGCAACTTGTTTATTTACACCAAAAAAGAGCGCTCATAAGAGGCCAACGGTAATGGGAAAAGCAAACCTAGATAGGTTTATTGTTAGAAAGAAATAAGGAAATACTCAAAGAATATTCGTATGGTAACTTATACCATTCCAAATAAACAACAGAAGTGTCTAATTTCGTTATTTTGAACCTGAAGTTCAATTTAACGACATTATCACGTTTATAATGATAAATACAATATTTGCAAAAAAATGAATTTTCATACTTACTTAAAGAAAGCATATTGCATGGCCATTTGAATATAGCTATCAGGACTGAGCTTTTGTGATTTAATAAATTCCTTTCCGTAGCATTTATAATGCAACACTTCCATTTCCAAGTCACTTGCTAATTTGCCAACCCGTTCTGATGCTTCACATATGTGAGCTTTTGTTTTCTCACTCACATTAAATGGAAGCCTTGATCCTGTATCATAGTCGCATGTGTCAACAGGACAATCATTCAATTTCCCTGATTTACTGCAATACAGTAGTTAAAATCAGTACCTCCTGAAAATACACCATTGGGAAGCGAAATATAACTTACCAACAATTGATAATATAATCAGTCATAATGGCAATGGGTTGTCCTTCGGCAGGGGAGTGTTCGTAGCACAATCCATTCACGCCGTTTCGATTGATAACCACCTATTAAAGAGTAGTTTTAAGCTCGAGCTTCAAAAAATCCATTGAGCAATTTTTACCTGAATTGTTTTATCCATCCAACGATTGCCAGCATTTTGTGTTGAACCTCCACCATGGATCAATTGATCACTTGTAACTATCATATCATTTTCATCATGCTTAATGGGTACTTCTTGGTCCAGACAAACAACAAATAGTGACTTTAATATTGCATCAAGTGATCGTTTGTTATTAAAGTCATTTTGAATTTCTTCATAGGCAAGACTCCACGCATCACGACAATCCGTTGATAAAATTCCCACGGGTAACGCTGGTTCAGAATCAGAATCGACAATGGTTTTGAAAATTTTACTAAAGATTTTAGGATTCAGAATTTCGCCTGAGGGAGAGTATGCGGGTATTTGGAAAAACTGGAATACAAATGTTTATTGAAAACTGTATTTGGGGGTTTTTAAACTATTTACATGGTTTTTATGCACGACCACAATATGCTTTGACGTTGGATTATAAGTATGCAAATCGGCATTTAAATGAGGAATTCGGCAGGTCCCAAATATTTTTTTATACTGGGACATGTCTAATTCCTGTTTTCCCATCTTTTCTACTGGAAGCTTATTATTATCGATCAAACTCTTGTAAGCTAGTGTGGCGTAGGTAACTTGCCCCGCATAGTTCAAATACTCTTCTTCACTATTAAATTTCTGCGTTGGGAATGCCATACCAGGACTAGAGAATACAGTCACAGGATCTCGATACGTTAAGTAGGCTGCATTCAACCATCGTTTCGCAAGCCAGTTCTGTTCTTTCTTGGCAGCTTCTTCTAATAACTTTTGCAATTTCGCTCCTTCCCCATTTTCGAATTCCTTAGCTAATCGTTCTGTTTCAGCTAACTCTTCGTCCGATAAATGCACAACGGCTGATTTCAAGAATTTTTGCAACGTGTCTTTGAGCGGAGGAACTGGAAAGTGAGGCAAGTTTTGTGGGTTTGATTCAGAAGTTTGATTGCAAGCATCTTGCGAGGAAAATCTGCTTTGTGCGTTGCAAAGATTAGTTGTTACTGCAGCTGTATTTTGTAGTAGGTTCTTAGGAGGTACGGTTGTGCGAGCCGAATTTAATCGAGATAATTGTTTTGCACTAGAAGCCTGGAACGAGATTTATTAAATCAAAATTTTATTTTAGCTTATATATATAAAATACACATATCTCTGATCTAATACTGTTAAAACTACAAAACCGATTCGGAGAAGGTAGTATATTGGCATAAAACCGAAATGATTGAGGTTTAATATATGTGCTGGATTGGAAAACCAGTTTCAATCGTACGAAAATATCACTACTGTGGCATAGTGAAAGTGCAATCTACTTCATAATAATTCAAAAGATAAAAATTCTACCTTAAATATAACATTGAATAGCGATTAAATATAATTGGTATTCTCACTACACTTACAAGCTTTGCAAAAACATTTCTCGATAGCAGTTGCATATCAACTAGACTTTGAGATTCGGAGCCAATATATTCTCTGAAATTGAAAGTTGAGTTTTAAATTTTTGTGCAACTAGAAATCGAATCAAATATAAATATTTATTAACAGCAAACATGAAACATTCACCTTTCAACTACCACCATAATATGCGCGATCACAGATGCGGATAAAATACACTATTTCAATGGTTAATTTAATCAGTCTTATTTCTAATTGTTTATTGATAACGCGTTTGTATGTACAATGTCCAAACTGAGATGACGTTGTTAAAAAATATCTTTCTCCGAATAGCAGAAACAGACGGCAGTAGTTAGGTTGCTTGGCTGACAGACAAATAGCTATTGGTCGTGGGTTGCTGGGAGCACCAATGCTTACGGCTTGAAAATTTTTCAGTTGGATCTCCAGAGAGACAAACATGGAGGAGAACCAGATAAGTGATATATACTCAAGTTGTTGCCGGTACAGCTTGAACTTTCATTTTCTTTAAGATTGTTTTGTATTCGCGATACCGTTGGAACAAGAAAATCAATTTATGATAACAAGTTTTTGTGCCATAGGTTGCGTGGAATGCATTAGGTGAGAAGGTTGATTTTAGTGGAGAAGAAGAAAAGTAAGTCTGGTTTTGAATTGTTCACCTTGAATGCATGGATCGCGATCATGCTACATTTCTGGTAGGAGGAGAAGGAATTTTGCACTAAATATATAAATATCTTCCTATTACTATTTTCAAATTCAATCTAAATAAAGCACTCTAACGGATTCAGAAAAAATGAACTCAGTTCATCTGCGAACATTTTAGAATATGATTAAAATAAATGTGAATATTAAAAAATATGTAATAAAAATAAGCAAATTTGATTTAACAGTTTTATTTGAGCGCTTTTTCAACACAAATATGTAAAAATGTACGATGCATTTGCTATACGCCACCAAATTATTATCATGTAAAACAAATTTAAACACAAAAATTAATTTAAGGGGTGCGGGGGGCAATTACGAAAATTGGTTCACCCCCTCGTAGGACTCTGGGCTCTATTCATGACGCTAGCTTTTCATAATAATCTGCATCATAATAAATTAAATTGGACTCCAGAAGTTGTTTTTAGGTTTGTTGTCATTAAATATTCGTTAAAATTTGCTCAGAGGGGTTTATTTTCCTAAGGACTGAAATATTTTCTCTTTTTGAGTAAAGATGCGTGGTAATAAACATGATAAATCGCGTAACGGTCCAAATTACGTTGGTGTTGAGGTTTTTAACGAATCTCATATTGTTGCTATTGCGAACTTCTAGAAAGTGATACGGACTGTATTATATTGAATCGTTTGATTATTATCTGATAAAATTTATTATTCATTCATCACTCAGACTACACTAGCTCTCCATATAATTTCTAAAAATACTCCATAGATCACAGTTAATAAAACTACTTTGTAGTAATCGAGCAGTCACAGAAGCAAACTGCTCGAAAACCTTCCTATCTCCTATTCAAAATTTTAATGGCAGATTTAGAAAAATATTTAATTATTTCCATTCATAATCGTAATTTGTAAAATAGTTTTCTTTCTTATTATTATTAAATGTAACTTTATATCAAATTTTCTCTATATTAAATTTAAACTTTTTCCTTTAATTATATTCTTCATGAGATTTAACTTTATTACTATTTAGATTTTTTTGTTTTTCTTTAATTCAGTTAATTTTTCCTAAAAAAATTTAAATCTGCCAATTAAAATTTTGAATATGGGAACACTGCTTTAGTGCACCCCAACGGTGTATTACATTACCGAAGGCAAGCTGACCAGGCTGAGCTCAGTTGATGCAATTTACCGTATACATGGTAATGAAAAGAAGAAAGGTCGGGAATTTCTGGACGGATCGGGGAGTCTACTTACGACCTTCATCCGGCAAGCACGGAAGAACATCGCGTTGGAAGAGTGCTCGTGCTTGATCGCGAAGACCTTTATAAACTCCGCTTGTCGCGTGCAAAGTTTCTCGTCGCGAATAAATTCAGTTTAAGTGCGCATAGTGAAGTGAGTAATATCAAAGGTGGTCGCCTATGCGTTGAGTTCTATCTCTAGGAAATGAGTGATGAACCGTATTCTAAAGCGCATGCATTCCCGCGATCCATATGTTATGGATGAACGAGACCCGACTAAATCTAATGCATTAAAAAAGCTGTCTATGGGAATTTGTAGCACTTCAAAGTTATGCATTACCATCAACAGCAACCGCAGCAGGCTTTATCTCACAACCATTACCAGCCGTCGAATGGGATCTTGCCGATGTTTTAGAAACAAAGGAAGACGATATTTTTATCAAGAAATTGTAACGCGTTCAAAACAATGTGCACTGGAACGATCGCAGTCATTGTATCTTCCACGTCACGATTAAGTAATGCAATATTGGAAACTTTGTTGAGAAGATTAAACCATGTATGCAAACGAAGAATTCAGTAAGCGGTAAGATGAAGTCATCCGAAATCACATGCACTAAGTTCCATTTTCGTAACTACAATAATTGTTACCTTTGATTTGAACGAACCTTAAAGTTAATGACTCCCTTTTTCGTAGGCGTACTGTTATTTATCAGCTTGTTTATCATTCATGATATTACACTAACACTTGATGTGATATTTATGTTTAAATTTATAGAACTATTCCTGTATTTTTTTTTTATATATAATTTTCTTTATTGGAATGTATGCGGTACAGAGGCCTTATAATATAGTAGGTGTTCTGACAAAGTCATCTCACCATCGTAACTATTCCTGTAAATGTTCAACAATTCGGTTGAAATTAAGTGAGATATAACTTCTGCCTTAGTGTCTTCGCTTTAACATATCTACTTATTTTAAACAGTGCTTTATCGATTTCTTCATATCGTTGCCAGTCAAATGAAATGAATCATTAAAAAAAAAAAAGATTATGTTGGTTAATTATCTATTTGTGTGTTATTTAAATTATTTAGAAATAACATAAAGTCAAGTACGAAAATATAGCCATATGAGTTGTTAATATGAAATAGTATAAAAAAAAAACTCAAATCCAAACAGATAATTCAGAAGATGAAAATGTAATAGGACGATGATCGCCATCCTAACGCATCCGTTTATTTAATATAGATTAAAAAAATAGTCGTATAAGATCGTTTTTTAAAGGAAATAATGATTAATTTCTTATAAGTCCGTGTAAAAATTTTTGAAACATAATGTATGACCAGTGAAAGAATGGCATCTACAAGAGCTAACCACAATAATACACGAAATTGTAGTAAAATGAATTTTCTTCTATTTTTTATTTTTGTTTTTAATATCACTTTTCCTCTTTCGATTGTTTAATGCTTTTATTATTATTACCAAACAAGGCATACATATAATACATTGACATACTTAAATAACAAATATTAGCATTAACAATTCTCAAAAATTTTAAAATTATTAAAATCATTATATAGTTAAAAATTACAAAATATTTAATAAGTTTATTGGACTAGGGAGGACAAGGCGTTTAGGATAATGGATTTGAATTGGACCCTGGAGATTGTTGGAGAGTAGTGAGCACTCAATGAGTTAAATGTTTTGCAACATCTATTCATTGGCTCGCTGTCTGCATACCTAGTATGATGCCGCTCTTCTATCAGCATACGCGAATGCCTAGTGGTTCGTGATGTTTCATTCAATTTTATTTTATTAGTTATGTATGGTATGCTAATGGTGCCTCTAAGCACGTCGAAAGCGAAGCAGCAAATTATCATTGATCTTCGGGAGGAAAGTGATGTCATATTTAGAATTTGGAGTCTTTGTGCATATGATGGTAAAGTCTGGTAGTTTTTAGGATCATATAAACATCTCAGAGCAAATAACAGAAACTGTTTCTGAACAGATTCAATTCTGTGTATATGCACATCAAAAACAGGGTTCCAAATGAAACATCCATATTCCAGTATGGGGCGGACTAAAGAAAGGTATAAAGTTTTGGTCACCCATATGTTCTTAAATTCCTTCGCTCTTCGCTTGATGAAACCTAGGATCTTATTAGCTCTGGAAATTATTTCATCGTAATGCAACTTAAATCGCATCTTTGTATCCAGGATGCCAACAAGGTCTTTGACACTATCGACTCTAGCCAGTTTTGTATTGTTCAGGTGATAATCAGCTTTGGAGACTGAATTTTTGCGGGAAAAGATAATCACCTGACATTTTTCCAAATTCAAATGAAGCTGGTTTATGGAAGACCATTCAAACAGAGAGTTTATCTTGCTTTGAAGGAATAGTGAGTCGTTTTGAGAGGTAATCACATTATACAGTTTTAGATCATTCGCATAGAATAAGTGAGATATATCCCATAAGGTTTCTGACAGATCTGAGATGAATATATTAAAAAGAAGAGGACCGAGATGACTCCCTTGAGGTACTCCAGAATAGGCATTTATTTCTTTAGACAAATGTCCCTGAAATTTGATTATTTGGGTTCGGTTTTCTAGGTAAGAATAGAGCCAATCAAGTAATGAGCCAGTGATTCCAAATTTCTGCAACTTCTTACACAGTATTTTGTGGTTGACACGATCGAAAGCTTTACTAAAATCGGTGTATATAGCATCAATTTGGTGTCCTTTTTCCATTTCACATAGCGTAGTAGACACCATCACGGTGAGGTTAGTGGTTGTCGAGTGATTTTTTCGGAAACCATGCTGTTGGTTATTAAGGTGAGGCTCTACGATGGGAGATAGTTTGGAGCAGATAATTCGATAATATAGCAATTCCTCTAAAATTTTTAACGGACCCTTTGTCACTGCATTTGTGAATTGGAATCAGATGGGATGATTGCTTTTCAATTCATTGCTTACATTGGATATTTTTTGTATGATTTAATGGAGTTTGTTTCTTTGGTTTCGTAAATATCGTAGGTTCCTATCAAGCCAAGGTTCAGACAATTTGTCTTTTTTCTTAATCCTAGGTACATAACTTTCAACGGCGTCAATGATTATCCTATAGAAACGATCTATCGCATCGTTTATACCTAAAGTTGTTAGTGTACCGGTCCAGTCAATATTACTTAAATAATTATTAATGCCCTGGTCGTCAGCATTATGAAAGTCATATACAATTAAGTTATTGTATGAGAAAGTATAGGTTCCATCAGCATTGGGCAATTCAACAGAGAATATAGTGTTATAAATTGCTGTGCTGATTGCCATAGAAAAATCATACTATAGAAATATATCAGTTTCGTTACATTAACGTTGTTCGTATAGAATAAAATGGATTGTTAAAACTTAAAACACGGTCTTTCCATTTTGTTTGACCTGACCGGGTATAGGACCCGCAACGATGGCAGGCTCCTCATATATCATGGGCTAGGTATCGGGCGCGGTACTCCGTTTTATGTCGTTTAACAGGGGCTCTTGCCGGATAGAGTGGCCTTCCGCTCGCGTGCCTTTTTATGGTATAGAGTTATGTGATTCGATCACATAATTCTATAACATAAATTGGCCACGTCTATATTTCTCAATTGATGGGAAAATTCATGCAAATTATGTTTGTATGAGTTTTCCACTCAAATGGGGAATACATGGCCACGTCTACGTTTGGATCTTGATCCGGTTGGGAGGGTGTGAGTGGGCACCACCTTCATCTGGATGCCCCACTCTTATTTGTGGGCCATAAGAATCGTCGGTAGCGACGAAGTCGTCTGAAGTCCGTCTGTCTTCCCCAGGTCCAGTTTGTCCTTTGTGTCAGAAATTTCCGACCCTTAGTTGGTTACCTCCTTTTCGACTTCGGTCGACATTTATTTGACCCCAGAAGTGAATGCTAAATTCTTTTTTAGTGGGTCCTTGTGCTGGGGAAAAGAGCCCACCCCACGACACCGCAACGCTAGCCTGCCAGCGCATTCACGCGTCCCCAGAAAAGGCCAATCTCAGCGGATCTTAACATCCTCTTCCGCTGAGGCAGCAGACCATCGCTGCAGTCCTTCACGGACAATTAATATACCTACATTTCACTACAACTTGTGAAAGGCACTATAACCATACCCTATACATTGATATTTGTACTCGTACTAGCAAATTTGAGGGAAGTGTAGTAATGGAGCAGTCCGCCTAGGCAAACTGCTCGAGGGATCTGTACGAAAAAGAGCACGTGGAGTCGAGATGTCCAAATTGGTGGCTGCAATTTCAGTCCATTTGGTATTATTCGATAAAAGTGTTAAATCCGCAAAATCAAATGTTTGCTAATTTCAATGCAGCATCGACCACCAAGCAAATAATAATAAAGCTTCAATAATTTGAATAATCAATCATTTAATGCTTTCAATGATATATACTCGTCGCTCATTAAATGGTACAATAACGAGAGATTGATATAGAATGACTGTTTAGAAAGAAAATTAATAGAAACTGATGCAATTATGCCGTTCTTACACATCAACAATCATCTCAATCAAAAATTCAAACAAATACCAGTAACCATCCTAATGGACTCAGATCTTTATTTTCAATGGCGTCCCAGCATCAACAACAGTATCTACAGCAGCATTCACAGCAGTTGCAAATACTTGCACAACATTCGCATCCAAAACAATTTCATCAAGTTTCAACGATACCCCAACATCAAGCAGGTATATCAAACCATCAAGGTTCTTTGAGAAACACTGGACCATACTAGACCAATAAGTTATCAACAAGTCCAGCGGAAAAAAATTCTGCAAATATCCCTTCTTCGTAGCGCGAAAGCCCCTCTCGGGGCTTCGCTTCCCGTAACAAGCACCTCCAACTGTCTCGGCCCATTGACCACGTCCTCCAATTTCGAAATCCAAGCAGCGATGAACTGTCTTCGTCCAAGTCAGACCAGCGTTTCCTCGGTTTCCCCACAGGTCTCCGCCCTTCAGTTCTCCCAACGAATACCTTTTTAGGTATCCGTTTTCCGTCCATACAATTCATGTGTCCAGCCCATTGCAGCTTCCACAGTTTTACAATCGTTGAGACCTTCGGCTCGTTAAAAATTTCATACAGCTCATGATTGTATCAAATTCGCCATTGGTCCCCGTCTAGTTTCGCTCCGATTATTTACCTCAGGACCCGTCTATCGAAGGCGTTCAATATATTTGCGGATGCTTGGGTTAGGGTCCATGTTTCACACCGATAGCATAGCACAGGTCTTATCACAGATTTGTATACTTGGTGCTTTGTGTTCCTGTGTATGCAGCTGGGTTTCACGATTGACAAAACTGAATAAAATATTTTATTTGCGAGCGATTTTCAAGATCGTCAAAACTGAATAAAATATTTTATTTTCGAGCGATTTCGTCTCTTTCATTACCGGTTCTCATTATTTTGGCGCCCAAGTGCACAAATTCGCCCACATTTTTGATATTATATTCGCCAAGTGTGATATTTTGGGCATTTGAGAAATTTTTTTTTCGACTGCGTCATGAGGTTTGTTTTATTCTCATTGAGTTGTAGTCCTACTAGTTTTGCTCCGTTATCGAGTTTCAGGAAGAGTTCTTTGGCAGTTGTTAACGAACGTGGCAAAATATTGACGTCGCCCGCATAGGCACCACTTGGCCCGACTTTTATTATAACGTACCTCTTATATCAACAGGTAGCTTTCTGATAACGTATTCCAGAGCCAAACTGAATAGCAATGGGGCCAGACCATCCCCCTGCTTTAGTCCGATGTTTGTGGCTGTGAGTTGGTTATTGATGCGGACTTGGGAGGCTGTCGACGTCATTGTCATTTTGGTAAGACGGACTAATTTAGATGGGATACCAAAGCAAAGCATTATTTAGTACAGTACATTACGATCAATACTTTCGTATGCTTGCTTAAAGTCAACGAAAATACCTGCTTGACTGTAAACAATCGGTATATCGTTGATCTACCTGCTCTAAAACCACCTTGATATTTTCTAAGATTTTGGAAAATATTTTGTATGCCGTACAAACTAGTGATATGCCTCTATAGTTTTCGCACTGTAGCTTTTTGCGGATAGGGAATATAATTGATTGGCTCCACTCGTTCGGCATATGTTCGCCAAATGTGCCTGAAGATTTTATGGATAGCTTTCTGAACACCACTACCACCATATTTAATGAGCTCCACTGGAATTTCATCGATCCCCGGCGCTTTATTATTATTTATGGATTGAACTTCATCCAAAGCAGGTGGGGCCAACGGAAGCTTCCAGGAATATCCGTAAGCTCCGGTGTTTTGGAACGGTGCGGAAGATTAAGAAGGTCCTTGAAATATGATGCCCATCTTTCTTTAATTCTGTTTTCATCAGCGATGATGTTGCCGATGCTGCAAATATCTTAGCCTCCGCCAAATATGAGCGGTAACCATCCAAAAACAACACAGTACCAGTAACCGAATTCTGTATCTATTGTTAATTCATCAATCAACATGCCAAATGCTCAATCACAAAGTAACGTTAAAAAACACGTTACCATTCTTTCAAAACCTCCATCCAGTATTCCTCAACTTCCTATTACACAACCACTACTTCTAAATGCAACAGACTGTCGTTTCCCAGCAACAGCAACAACAAGCTCAAACACATCAAACAACTCGACAAGGACAGCCTCTTCAAAATCAGCCATCAATTGTATCAAAATTACAAAATACCGCGGCAGCTAATACAAGTACTTCCTGTGAAAATAACATATTTTCAAATAGCATAGGAAAAGAAATAAGTGCAGAACTAAATAGTAGCGATACCGTCAACGCACTAGACGATAGCTTGACAAAGATCGGGTAGAATAATCGCGCACATTGCATCTATAGGTTGTAAGTGCACACGTTGTTCATACATAACTTGCAAGAGAAATCGGTAATATGCAAATAAAGCTGTCTAGTACGTGTAACAGTGCATTGAAATTTTCTTTGAGTGAATTTCTGCTTATCTTTCTATCAACCTATTTAGTAAGACCTTCTACCTTTCTGTGGGTTTTCGTGTGCACGCGATTCTCACCAAAGATATTAAAATGCTAAAAGATACGAGTACTAATTTTTCAATGCCTTCAACAAATTTCAAAGTATTTCGTCTAATCAACATACAGGGTGCGCCAGAGAAACTTTTTAAAAGGTCAATAAAAACAAAAGTACTTCAGTTATTGTTTTAAATTTTTTTTTATTTGAGAATACAACATCCCAATTTTTTTTCATGCAGTCTTGAAAATGACATCGGATAAATGGCGACCCCCATTGCGCATACACTGATGAAGTCGATTTTTGAAATTCGTATCCACTCTTTGCAGCATATCAATCGGTATGTTGGCAATGGCGTCGCGAATGTTCTTCTTGAGGTATGCTATGGTCCGTGGTCGATCGACATAAACCAGGGATTTCAAATAACCCCATAAAAAGAAATCGCATGGAGTCAAATCTGGAGAGCGTGCCGGCCATTGGAGATCGCCTCTGAGATGAGGCGGTCGGGGAAATGTTGTCGCACAAATTCATTGAGTCTCGTGATGTGGCTCTATCTTGCTGAAACCACACGTTCGAATTTGTTTTGTACGATATATGTTTTGCTGGAAAGTACAGTGATCCTGTTAGAAGAACAATTCAGTTGTTGATAATGTTTGTCTGGTGAACGAAAAGGATTAACAATAGGATTTGTTTCCGGGTATTTTTTTCACAATATCAGGGATTAGAAAATTTATTGTAAAATTTTAAAGCTGGTGAGCTGACAAATGCTGTTCAAAAGGTATTCGTCATTGTTGTTGAGCAACAGGCTCGTGAGGGTTTGCAGAGATTGTCTGCACTCCAACGAGTTAAGCCTGTTGATATGTCCGAGCTTTCAATAAAATGATACTTTGGAGAGTATTTTTGAAGAATTTCAACTCAATTCATTCAACCATTAATTATCAAATGCGCGATCATGAATGTGTATGATTATAAGAAGGGCGATTTAAATTGCAATGTTTTCAAGCCTTGTTCGGATAAATAAACAGTTTCAACGATACAACTAGTCAATATAACGTAACTCAATACGGCATATTGAAGACAAACGACGGATGCATCAAAACATTTTTAAAGTTAATCAATTTTCTGAATTGAATTGAACAATTGGAATTTGAAAATGATGAATAAAAAATGTCTAGTTAAGCGAACGTAATCAGTTTTTCACTTTAATTTCGAACGGGTATGGGACCCTCCACGTTGGCTGGCTCTTCCACTCATGAGCTAGCCATCGGTTAAGCTCTCCCTCTTTTCTGTGTTGCAGGGGCTCTCGCCGCGGTGTGTGGCCTTCCACACCCAATATGGGCCAAGGCATCGTATTCGAATCCTTGATTCGGTTGGGGCACCGCACCACCTGGATTCCCCACTCTTATTTGTGGGCCGTGACCGTCCTCGGCAAAGACAAAATCGCCTTACGTCTCGCATGCGGTTAACCGGGTATTCGTCATCACGTTTCCTACGTAATCCCTTTCGGTTTGTTACCTAGTCGCTTATGGAGTTACTCGTTTTGTGCTACTCTGGTCACCCACGTAAATCGTAAGCGTGAAATTTTGTAGTGGGACTTTGCGCTGGCGAACAGATATCACTTTTAAAAGACAAAGATATAGAAATCGGTGTATTTTTATTAGGTATAGAAGGTGATATTCGCTGTACTGATTTGACTTCCTAGACATGGAGTATAAGACGAATTAAGTAAGTGAATAACACTCTTTTCCAAAAGTGCGATAAATGTATTCCACCAAACAACCTTAATTGTTAAAAAAGGACGTGATAATTTTATTTCACATAACGTCAAATATAAGAATCGACGACTTTTGGTTGAATCAAATAATATTGATATTTTGACTGTATATTGTTATTAACATTAAGATTTTGCATTTATTTATGCTAATTAGTTTAAATTGCAAGATATTTCCTTTTGATTTTATTCTTCTTCATTGTTTTACAACTTGAACAAGAAGTTTATTTAAAATAATTGATTTGGAGATTAAATTAAAATTACTAGGCTAAATCGGAACGGCGCCGATGAGAGCTACTGGAAAATTTTTAACGTGAGTTTACCATCTTGATAATAGTGACATGTTAAAATCACAGTGGTTCAATAAGGTGCGAATGAATATTGAGAAGAGTTTACGCGCAGTAACTGTTCTTTGCTGTAGACCATTCAAGAGCTTAAAATCACGAATTGTCATCAGATTTCCATCTATTACAAGAAACTATTTCCCGTACAACATATTGTTCATCATGGCGATAAGGTGTTTGGGGAACTTGTCCTGAAGGATATTAAAAGTTATTCCATCTAACCAAACCATATCAAAGGCTTTCTCCATATTAATTCTTCTATTCAATATAAAGTGTTTCCAGTCCGTCTCAGGCTTTCTGTATAAACCAGTACATGCACGAAGACATTTCATTTCGAAAACTCTTAATCTTCCCATAGAAATAGCACTTTGGTTGTACCAGATCTAGCATCTATATGTCAAAACTGTTCCAACCAGGGTCTTGTAACAGATAACGTTGACCTTTTGATGAATGTATCTGGAATGAAAGATTTGTCGAAGGGCCATCTTTTTGTGCTTTACTGAGCATGATTTTGATATGTTCAGTATAGTACAGATACTGATCGAGATGAACACCCAGGCATCGAACACAGGATTTATGTGCAACCCGTTCTGAACTACCCTTACCAGCCATAATGTGGAAATCCTTCTAATAACATTTCAGGTCTTGACTGACCTCCTGCAGCGTTGTCCGAAACAAACTTGTTTCCCACTTCTGCGCATTGATTTTCATTCGCCAATTGTCGGTGTAGAGCTGCACATCATTAAACTTTTTTCGAAGATTGCTCTGAAGTATTGTAGCTTTCAATAGATTGCTAATGAATATTGAGAAAAGCAGAGGCACAGTAACTGTTCCCCGCTGTAGACCATTCAAGACCTTGAAGTCGCGCATTGTCGCTAGATTTCCATCAGTTACAACAAATGATTTCCCGTATAACATAGAGCACATCATTGCGAAAAGGTGTCTGGGGAACCTGTCCTGAAGGAGTTTAAAAATTAGTCCATCTAACCACACCGAATCGAAGGCTTTCTTCATATCAATACTTTCCAACAGATGTCTGAGGCTACTTTCGTTATTGCAAGTATGGTCGAATATTTGACACGAAAACCAAATCGGCAATTCGAAATCAACTCATATCTCTCAATGCGGATGCTTAATGCTTTGTTTAGTATCACTACAAACACCTTGCTGATGTTAGGCAGCAAGCTGATTAGACAAAAGTTTATTGGCACGAAGATTCTTTTCCTTTCTTCAAAATCGGAAATACCTTGGCCAGTCCAGTGTTTCCAGTCCGTCTCAGGCTTTCTGTATAAACCAGTACATGCACGAAGACATTTCATTTCGAAAACTCTTAATCTTCCCATAGAAATAGCACTTTGGTTGTACCAGATCTAGCATCTATATGTCAAAACTGTTCCAACCAGGGTCTTGTAACAGATAACGTTGACCTTTTGATGAATGTATCTGGAATGAAAGATTTGTCGAAGGGCCATCTTTTTGTGCTTTACTGAGCATGATTTTGACATGTTCAGTATAGTACAGATACTGATCGAGATGAACACCCAGGCATCGAACACAGGATTTATGTGCAACCCGTTCTGAACTACCCTTACCAGCCATAATGTGGAAATCCTTCTAATAACATTTCAGGTCTTGACTGACCTCCTGCAGCGTTGTCCGAAACAAACTTGTTTCCCACTTCTGCGCATTGATTTTCATTCGCCAATTGTCGGTGTAGAGCTGCACATCATTAAACTTTTTTCGAAGATTGCTCTGAAGTATTGTAGCTTTCAATAGATTGCTAATGAATATTGAGAAAAGCAGAGGCATAGTAACTGTTCCCCGCTGTAGACCATTCAAGACCTTGAAGTCGCGCATTGTCGCTAGATTTCCATCAGTTACAACAAATGATTTCCCGTATAACATAGAGCACATCATTGCGAAAAGGTGTCTGGGGAACCTGTCCTGAAGGAGTTTAAAAATTAGTCCATCTAACCACACCGAATCGAAGGCTTTCTTCATATCAATACTTTCCAACAGATGTCTGAGGTTACTTTCGTTATTGCAAGTATGGTCGAATATTTGACACGAAAACCAAATCGGCAATTCGAAATCAACTCATATCTCTCAATGCGGATGCTTAATGCTTTGTTTAGTATCACTACAAACACCTTGCTGATGTTAGGCAGCAAGCTGATTAGACAATAGTTTATTGGCACGAAGATTCTTTTCCTTTCTTCAAAATCGGAAATACCTTGGCCTTTTTCTACTCATTTGGGAAATATAAATTGCTCAACATGTGGTTGAACAACATACAATAATTTCTGATAGCAACCTCAGGCAAATGTCGGAGAACAACATTTGGAACACCACATGATTTCTTGTTGTTTATTCTGCCAAATATGAAACGGGTCAGTATGAGGTCAGATGTCAATGTTTCATTGAAATGAAAAATTGATTCACCCTTCAGGGTTGATTTGAAGTCGGAAACTTTTGCTTCCACGAGCTCTGAAAGTATTTGGTTTCCTTTCTCAGGGTGTGATAGATGAACCAATTTAAAATGAGTTCCAATCAGGGCAAGTTTCTACAATCTATCACATATGATCCTGTTTCCATTTCTATCTGGAGTCGTCCTATAAATTTCAATACCAACCCTATCGAGAAGCCTTATCTCATCACTAGCGACTTCAAGGTTCGATACCTTCACTCGGGACTTCTTACGGAATAAGCTATCTACTGTAGCGATTAACGCATCTACTACTGAATAAAGTTACGGTGTTCACCGCTGACAGCGCTGAAAGCGGCAAGAGTACAAGATTTTGTTCTACCTGCTACAGCCGGCATCGTTAGACCGCGACTAAATTAGTTCAACCGTTTTATGTATTTTGTGAGGGTAATAAACCATTGTTATGTTTTAAATTGTGTTTGGTGTTCACATTATAGACTAAGTGCCCACATTTGTGAGCCCGACGTGATCGGGTGGATAATAAACGCTAAATTTAGACTTGAATACTTTTTTGTAGTTCACGAAGTGACGTCAAAAACTCCTAAAAACGCAAACACGCCACCACCAATCGCGCCTAAGCTTTTAACAAGCAATTTATTTGTCGAAGCATCAAGGATAACAAATTTCCTAACGTTTTATAAACCGGATCCAGCGTTTTGGTTCGACCAAGTTGAAGCTGCATTTCATATGCATCTCATAACACAGAAGGAAACAAAGTTCAAATATGTGATGCAGTATGCAGAGGCCGATATTCTACCGCACGTCATCTCCATCGCGCGGAACCCGCCAGCTGAAAACAAATACGAAGCAGTAAAGCAACGAATTTTGACGGCGTTTACGGAATCCACCGAGCCTAAGTTGAGGCGCTTATTACAAGGACTAAATTCGGATGGAAGGAAGCCTTCACATTACCTACAGGATCTTCGCAATACTGGAGGGGAGCGAGTAATTGATGCAAAGCTGCGATCGCTACTCCTGGAACAACTCCCGGAAAATATACGTGTCGTACTTGCAATATCGAGCGAGCCCGACATTGAGATTTGATGATCGAACTTCAGCAGCCTTCCGGTGTTGCGGCAATCCACAGAGAGCGAACGAATTATATTTTAACTCAACTAGTGAATCGAGTGGATCGCCTGGAGTTGCGTACTTGAAACCGTTCACGCTCCAGATCTAGGGCCAGAAGAGGCCGATCAAATTCACGAGCCAATGACGGTATTTGACTTTTCCAGAAGCATTTTGGAAAACGTACCCGGAATTGTCGTCGGCCATGCCAGAGGACAGCCAATGATAATTCGGGATACTAAATTCGTCGTCCCGCATTACGGCGGCCGAGGACGACCAACTTCATGTAAACAATCGCTGACTAATGATCCATGATCGAAAAAGCGGAACTCGCTTCCTCTTCGATACAGGAGCCGAAATTTTAGTCCTGCCAGGGACAAAATTTACATCACTTCAGGGGAATTGGAGCTATACGCCGCGAATAATTCTCCGAATTAAACGTACGGCCAGAAACTAATGAAACTTGACCTCAGACTTCGTAGACCGTTTGCTTGGAGATTTGTAGTTGCAAATGTAAGGCAACCAATAACTTCAAATAATGAATAGATTTGTGAGCTGTTTGCTCAATATTTTTCATCATTTTATGCTAAGCAGACATCTTCTTCCAATGTCGAGTTTTTCCAACAATTCTCGCCAACAGATTCTTTTTCTTATATTAGCCCACTTGATGTAGAATTGCTTCTTAATAAGTTAGATACATATGGCAGTAGCGGTCCAGATGGCATTCCGAACATCTTCGCCAAAACTCTCTCTTCATCTTTATGCGTACCGCTATCAATTCTGTTCAACAATAGCCTAGCCTGCGGCACTTTTCCAACTTTCTGGAAGAGATCAGTTGTCCTTCCTATTCACAAAGCTGGGAATAAAGCTGCGATCTCAAATTACCGTCCCATAACCCTTCTGTCTTCTTTTAGCAAGATTTTCGAACGCATAGTTTATAACAACTTATATTCCCTTCTACTTCCTAATTAAGCTATGCAGCAACACGGTTTTATCAAAGGCAGATCCACTCTTTCTAATCTTCTCTCCTTCTCTCATACGGTGGCTTCTGCTATAGATCAAAGAAATCAAGTAGATGTTATTTATACTGACTTCTCAAAAGCTTTTGACTCTGTCAACCATGGTCTTCTACTGAACAAGCTCAAGGCATTAAATATTAACTCGACCCTTCTCCACTGGCTATACTCCTACCTCTCTAATCGTGAGTGTGTGGTAACGTATAAATCTTGTAAGTCTTCCTCCTATTGTCCTCAGTCTGGTGTTCCTCAAGGCTCAATACTTGGTCCCTTATTATTCTTAGCTTTCATAAATGATCTGCCATCCTTATTTAACTCTTCGTCGCTTATGTATGCTGACGATTTGAAAATTTTCAAAATTATTCATTCTCTAGATGACTGCTTTCGACTGCAAGCAGACCTAGATAATCTTGTTTCCTGGACCAGCTCTAACTACCTTCCTTTAAATATTAGCAAGTGTCTCCTTATGTCTTACTCACGTAAAAAATCTCCATTTTCTTTTGTTTATTCGATCAGTGGCACTGCGCTTGGGGTAGTGACCACTCATAAAGATCTTGGTGTAATTTTTGATGATAAACTCCGCTTTGATCGCCACATTTCTTATATTGTTTCGAAGGCATCTAAAATGTCTGGTTTTATTTTAAGGACCTCTAAAGGCTTCAATAATATACGGTCTTGTACCTATCTATTTCTATCGCTGGCTCGTAGTCTATTAGAGTATTGTGCTCAAGTATGGTGTCCTCATCAACGTTATTTAATTGATGCGCTTGAAACAGTGCAGCGTAGATTCACAAGATCTCTTATTTTCAAATTTCAGATTGCATACGTTTCCTATAGCGAGCGTCTCGTTATGTTACAGCTCCCCTCTTTATTATCTCGCAGGATCTTCCTGGATGAATGCCTCCTGTACAAACTTTATTACCATCTTTTGCCACCAGCTTTGTGCGACAATATATCGGCCTTTACTCCTGAACGTATGAGTAGATCTTCAGTAATCTTTAATATCCCGTTCGCCCGAACCGAGATTTTTTTTAACTCGCCTTTTGCTCGGATACCCCGCAATCACAACATTCGTGGTCTTGGTCCTATACCTTCTTCTTTTTACGAATACAAATCTCGTTTAAAACGGGATGTTCTTGAATTCGTTTTTATTAATTAAGTTTTCATTTTTACTGTTTAGCGGATTATAAATTTCTTTATGCTTTTATATGTTTTAATATAAATTCTTTTGCTTTTTTATTATTAATAATTTTTGCCTTTTTTCATTGTTTTTCTTACTTGTCTATATTATAATTGGAGTTTACTCTGTACATATAGATATTACAATAAATAAATAAATAAATAAATAAATAATCGGAGCAGATTTTTTGCTACATTTTGGCCTTATAGTAGATTACGTCGGAAGAAGTTGGCTGACAGTGAAACTAAATTAGCGGCTAATGCTAAATTTACCAACCAAGCCAAATGCTACCATTACTACTACTAAACTCGGAGTACTAAGATCTGCTAAAGGATTATGCCGATTTAGCTGTACCATCTGATACCAGGAAGGTTATGGCTCATTGCATTTACCACCACATTGTAACTTAAGGCCCTCCAGTTGCAGAAAAGGCAAGACGGCAAACGCCTGAGAAACTGAGAGTAGCAAAAGCAGATTTCGAATTTATGCTGCAACAAGGAATTTGTCAGCCGTCAAGCAGTCAGTTGGCAAGTTCACTACACCTAGTCCAAAAGAAAAATGGCCAGTGGAGACCTTGTGGTTCCTATCGTCGTTTGAATGCAATCACCATTGCTCATCTTAGTGACTTTGCTCAGTGGATGAACGGTATTTTCGGCGCTCGACCTGATGCGGCCATACCATTAAATTCCGGTGGCTCCTGAGGATGTTCCGAAGACTGCCGTTATAACGCCTCTAAGACACACGAGTAACACCGTGAGCATTTAAGAATCATCCTTGACAGACTGCGTGAGTATGGCCTTTCTATAAACATAGAGAAAGGTATGTTTGGAAAACAGACTATAGAATATCTTGGATATCTCGTCGAACATCACGGTATAAAACCTATTCACACATGAGTTGAAACAATCCTAAACTTTAAAAAAAACCGGCAACTGTCATGGAATTGCGCAGATTTCTAGGAGCGATCAATTTCTATTGGGAATCGCTTAGAAATGCAGCAGCCAATCAAGCACTTCTCCATGAGTTCCTCGTCGGAGCAAGAAGAAAAGATAGCCGTACCATCGCATGGGCCCCACAAGCAGATGCAGCTTTCGAGGAATGCAAGCACCAAATTGCCAACGCAACATTGCTCCGACATCCAATCGAAAATTCTCAGCTGGTAGTCCAATGCGACTCGATTTCATTGGGCAATTTTCAACAAATATTATTCACATAGCCGGAAGCGACATAGAAACAGTCGATGCGCTATCCGGAATTACCGCTGTTGTAATGCCAGTTGCAGTGACAATCGAAGATTTTGTGTAGGCACAGAAGGAGGATGCAGAATTGAATCATCTACTTCGAGGCGAAACGAACGTGCAATTCCGGTGGTTACGTCTAGACGACAGCGAGGCAGCTATTTATTGCGATGTTTCAACGAGCAACATTCGGCCTTACGTCCCAAAACCATTGCGACGACAAGTTTTTGACTTGTTTCATCGATCGCCTCATCCCAACGGCAGGACTACGAAGAAGCTTTTGTGTAAAATGTAAGTATGTCCAAAGATATACTTGAATGGGCTAGGACTTGTCTCCCATGTCAGCGGAGTAAAATTGGACGACATGTGCATCTGTCTTGTCCAATCGCTAACACACTTAGTCGGCTGTAGAAAAACCCGAACGACGGCATATCACCCTGCGGCAAACAGGATGATTGAACGTTGGCACCGGTCTTTAAAGGCCGCAGTTATAGACTAAGTGCCCCATTACTTTCGTGAATACGCCATCTGGATCCTGTTGGCGAATACTCCTCAGTTTTTTTCGCCTATTGATTGCTGACCTCTCTCCTGAAGTATGAACGGATTAAGTTCCGAACATACTTTAGGTGTAATTTCAACAAAGCCAACGAGGAATGGTCACTATCTAAAAATCGCCGATAAATATTGTCTGCACGGAACGGATAATGCGAGGCATGTAAGCCATTTCGTAATATCTTTTGGCAGAATAAATCAACTAAAGAACGATATTACGAATAATCTTCTGCGTATATATAACAATCTTCCAGAGACAGTGAAGGTAACTGACTCACTTTTGGGGTTTAAAGAAAGGAGCATCTAATGAATGCTGATTCAAGATTACCCCTGAAGATTTCAACATAGTATCTTACGGCATTTGGACCCTATCGTCGAGATACTTGAAGAGAGAGAGCTATTTTTTATAAACTTAAGAATTGCTTTTTAATGCGTCGTATTGTAAGAACTTTTATTTTCATCTCTGAGAGCTGTTCACGAATTGGACTAGATTAGCAAGAAAGGATTACTTTACATTAGTTTATGGGCTCCCTTCTACCGATGATTTAAACATTGGCTGGGAAAAGCTTGCCTTGTGAAACGACAAGTGTGAAGTGCAGGTAGCAAGAACGTTGTGCACCGAAGAAAGAGTGATGAAGAGAGTGGTATGGAATCATATCATAAGAATAGCTGTTTATTCAAGCATCATCTCGACGAAAGGGTCCGAAATACGATCAGCCCTCAGATATAAAAAAGATATAAAAAAAATCAGATGATACAACGCGTGAAAAGAATTCTGAATTTGCAAGAATATTGTCTTTTCGAACAAGTGGACGATACTGCGCTGAAAAACTTTTTTCGGGAGTCTACATCGAATTTATAAAACTGGCCAAGCATTGCAACATAATTTAATTAGTTCTTATTTTTATATTTATTCTACAAATTTTATTTGACTAATTAACGGCTTAATTATAAAGTTAAAATGCATAGTCCTTCCCGCTACTTGAAATAGTTTGAGATTCACTGAATTCTCCAGCCCTATCTGAAATGTCAAAACTCGACCCGGTAACCTATGTATTTGACATTTATTGACTTCCCATCCCTCGTATTTTTACATTTATCATTACTCATCACTGGGAAGCTCGGTAAGTTTAACTATTTACTACTTATTTAAATTAATGTTTCATTTAAAACACTATTTCTTCACTCACCTTGACACTGAAACAATGAAAATCTCCCACGAACGTCCTCTGAATGACTTTCCGTGTTCAATTAAAACAACCCGTACGGCAAATTGCGGTCAATTTGTACGCAATGGATGAAAAATTAACCTATCTAAATTTTGTTGATTGTCATAAATATTTTAGAGTAACATTAAATTTAACACAATACTCTTTTTGCGAGATTAATATGACTGTTGTTTATATTTTGTTATTTCGTTCTGTTCACTGGACGAAAGGCTACTTGACAGCTTTCATTTTGATAGAAAACTTTCTTCCTTGTTAGTCGTAGGGGAGAGGGGAAGATTGTTCGGATAAAATTGCTGCATCGGATGTGATGTCACGTGTATTATTATTATGCATGCGCTGTTCACCGATTGGCGCGACGTGACCAAGCATATGCCGGTATAGTAATGAACTTAAACAACATGTTGGACCGTTTGATATCGATAAACCGATAAGTATTCTGTGAGCCAAATTTAAAACCGCTTAACAGTATGCGATTCCAAAGTTTGTACGGATAAAAATCAAGAAACAATCACATCATAAAATAAATGTCTGAACAAACACGCGCCGATGCTAACCAACATTCACTCAAATGTCTTGCAAATATGCAGTCGTTACGAGTTCAGAGCGACTAACAAAAATGTAGACTTAAGAAACGATTATACTCTCAAATTTGCAAAGATGCCTGAGAATCTCATTAACGTTTTTCTTGAATTCTCTTCAAACATAAACTGAAATATTTCTTATCTGCATAGTCGGTCATTTTTTCATAAAACGTTCATCTCAGCAAAATTGGCTTCATTTGATTCCTTCTAAAAGCCACTTTTCGGCATGCCGTTAATTTGCAATGATAAGAATATGTATACAAAATATGAACTTGAATTTACGTAATCCATATCTGTTCTGCTTATTATTAACTTCATTCGTTCCCGGAATCTTACCGTGATCACATACTTAGTATACATTTAAACCATCTGTGAATTGCAAAACATAAATTATGTCTTGTAATGCAATCAATCCTTTGTTTTCTTACAATTTCTACAAAATATGCCTTCCAACGCTAGGATTACTATTTGGGATCTCTTCCAGCACAATGATTGGGATCGGCGATCAATTTATAAATTTCCAAGCGGACACCACAGACGGACCAATTGATTTCTTCGACTGGTTGGGTGATTCGTAAGTACATACTTAAAATAATTCAGGAAGTATTTATATGTAATCATGTTTGATAATTTCTAGGTGGGGAATACTATTTTCGCATCCAGCTGACTACACGCCAGTGTGCACCACCGAGCTTACGCGGGTAGCGCAGCTTATGCCTGAATTTAGAAAACGAAACGTGAAACCTATTGCTCTGTCGATAGACACAGTGGAATCGCACAAAGGGTGGATTGACGATATCAAAAGTTACGGAAGTTAGTATGAAATGACGAAATCATAATTTTTGTTACTTTTAATGTACAATTTTAGACCTGACCGAATTCCCTTATCCGATAATTGCTGATGAAAACCGAGAGCTCGCCGTAAAACTGAACATGCTAGACAAAGATGAAATAAATAAAGCCGGTATGCCATTGACGTGTCGTGCGGTGTTTGTGATAGATGACAAAAAGAAATTTAGGCTCTCTATTTTGTACCCAGCAACAACGGGAAGGAACTTTGAGTATACATAATGCCATTTTTAATTGGTGAATATTTTAATTTTTGTATATTTTAGTGAAATCTTACGTGTGATCGATTCACTCCAACTAACGGATAGAAACAAAGTAGCAACCCCAGTGGATTGGAAGGTACGTTTCATGCGCAAGACTAATTGCAGATGTATCTGATATAACTTTATTTCCGAGATTAGCAAGGTGGTGATTGCATGGTCATCCCAACTGTGGACGACAAAGACATTCCTGTACTGTTTCCTAAAGGCGTAACTAAAGTGGAAGTTCCATCTGGCAAAGGTTACATCAGAAAAACTCCACAACCCTAGAGAATGTCTCCAGTCTTCGGAGTATTTATGTTTCAGATTTTCATTGTGTAATGCAAGTTGCTTGGGATGAAAGAATTTCGATGGAAGTATGACTCAGTATGCATATTCGTTTAAGATTTTATACTGAATGGTTCCTAAATAAAAATATATTGAATATGATTTACTAGAACCATTTTTTTGTTGATTGGGAGATGAAAGCTATTTACGCCCTGAGTGTGGGGCTAGCAGGACGTTGAGCTACCCGCTAAACACCTCCCGTATTAACTTGATAACCTAGCCTGGAATCGTTTGACACATTACACTGGGCTAAGCCTCAATTTATTTTTATTACGACGTGAGGTGCCGTTGAGTTGAGGGGATTCCTCTTCTAGCGAGAGGGAGAGGGATTGCTTAAAAGATGATCCCCTAACACCGACGTCCCCTACTGCTCAAGTGGGCCCATTTTATCTGTTAGGACTGCTCGAACGTTTATGCTACAATGGTTCCATTTGCTAACCGATCCACGCATTTCTCCGATTACACTATACGGAGAGAGCTCTCCTGTTCCCGTGTAGAGGTCCCGGCACAGCCTGTTCCACCTTTTGCATGCAAGTTTTGTGTGGCAGTCATCATATTCTTCGCCTGTGTAAAACTTATAATCGTGGGACCGCAACTTACCAATCTTATGCCTGTAGAACTACTCGTTCAAGAGCTGGGTCAGTTAGAAATTAGTCTGACCGTGCCTTTGGTTGAGCCACGGTTTCAGATCAGGAATGAAGCGCGCAGTCCATTTTCTCTTCGTGCTGCTCACCCAAGGCTGCTGTCAATCAGTTAGCGAGCTTTGTCTCTCCTCGCGGGCAGTCGTCTCCCTCATGCTTTCGTTTCGACGTAGGTGGATAATACGGCGCTCTCTAGCAAGGAGGGTGACGGGTATCACGCATGCAATGACTAGCACTGCCAAATCAGATACTGTCAGATAAGCGGTTGATATCCTCGGTGCTCTCTTCTGTACCTGTACAAAGCGTTTTCGGTACAGCTCTCTGCTGAGAGTGTCACCCCGTATTTCTTCTCTATACAGTAGCACAGATTCTACGGCACTCATCAAAAGTCGTCTTTTTGATGGGTTGGATCCTTTGTTGACCATAAGTCGATTCAGAGCCAATACGCCTAAAGTATCCTTAGCAACCGTTGCCCTGATTTTATCAGAGAAACTCATCCTCGAGTCGGTCATCAACCTCAGGTACTTTACTGCTGGTGTTCCCCAACGCTGATCGTCCTAACTCTGGGGATTCTCTTGTTTGTCAGGATAACATCAGTTTTCTCCGGTGCTAGACTGAATCTGTGAGCACCCAGCGCATTAGCGTTGCTAGTCAAGTTGTGCCTGTTTGACCATACGTTCAGTGACTAGAGCCACAACATCATCCGCGTAGCAGATCAGGCGTGAGACATCCGGCAGCTCTAGTCTCAGTAGCCCGTCCTACGATACGTTCCATAGATCTGGACCATGGATGGATCCTTGTACATCACTCGATGTAACTTCCATCCTTCGCCGACCCTGCGTTGTATTATAAAGCAGGCTTGGTCCATCAGGTAGTCCCTCATAAGCTGCATAAGAAACTCTGAGACTTCAAACCTATCAAGAATATCTAGCGTAGTTGAAGGCGTTCCGAACAACAAGTGTTTCAACAGAAATACCCGTTGCATAGTACGGCTGCATGCTTCAGCCTGTTGAGCCGCGCTAACAACTTCTATAACCGCATCAATGGCGAAGAGTCCTGCTCCCCACTAGCACAAATTGTATCAGCTTCTCAAGCACTCAAGCGGTATATAGACGATAATCTGGGATTTCCCTTCCCCTTGCTGGCAAATACGAGCCTCGCTACCTTCCAACGTTCCGTGAAGACACCTTTCCGATGGCAAGCGGGGAACGTACTGAACAGAAAATCAGGAAAATAGTGATAGACAAGCAGCAACAACTCAGCTGAGACGCCGTCTGGACCTGGAGGTTTCCTTGTTTTCCTCGATAGGACTGCCTCTTCTAGTTTCAGCCGCGTGAAGATCGGGCATTTGACTACCGTTTTGCTGAGGACAGCGTCAACATGGATGGGATAGGCGGGAAAAAGTGCCCGCACTATCTCATTCATCTTTTCTGCTTCATGTATGCAAGGCGTGCGTGGGTTTCTACATAACTGGCTTGTACCCAAAGCCCTAAGGATCTCTGTTCACAGTAGATCTTGCCAGCAGCAAGTCTTACTGTATTTAATAAGTTTGCGGAGGCATTGCCTGACCGACTAATGTTGCTACCCGGTTGCATGAGTCGTCACGGTTCCGTGTCCGTTGAGCCTCACGCCGAAGCTTGTGACGCTCCCTTCGCTTTCCAGTGATTTCAGTTGACCACCCGTACACAGGAGGCTTGCCGTAATTTTTTCCTTGAATCTAAATTGTTCAATAGGAATGAGTGGTTTAGGAAATATTTTAAAAGATTGCAGAATAATTTTTTATAGAATTTTGCCTAGGTTCGAAAGAAGAGAGATTGGTCTCAATTTTTTAATGTCACCATTTAATCTTGATTTTGGCAAAGGAACTAATGTGACTACTTTCCAAGCAGATGGGAAGTAACCATTATTAATGCAATTATTTGCAATGACGACAAGAGCTTTAGAAATTGAGCTACTACATTTCCAGATTATTAATTCGGAATGCCATCTGGACCAAAAGATATTTTATTATTCAAATTTACTATTATAGATTAGATTTCATCAAAACTAGTGAAAAAATTAAGGTAATTTAAACAAGTGGGGTATAAGGAGCCATTATCAGGAGAGAATTTTGTCAAAAAAGATCCTTCAAAACAAGTTATTTTAATGCAATGTTAGCAGAAGGTTTTTCATTGTAAAGAGTACTATAAAAGGAGAAGCAAACGTTCGATTTTTCATCTATTGTAACATATGATTGTCCATTAAAATAATAGGAGCCCTGCAAGTATTCTAATCATTTGCTAACCGACCAGTCAAGTTATTTATTTCTTTAAAACATGTGAGGATGGCTTCATAGAAGAAAATCATATTTTCTAATAATAAAGTAGTGATATTGCAATATATTAGGAAGATAAGATAATCTATATTCAAATTTAACTGAGTCATAACTTGAGAAGCATAAATTTAACTAGAGATAAGCATAACATTTTCAGCTAAATTCAATTGTTATCAATATAGTAGTAGATAAGTAATGAGCATTATTCATGCACAGTACAAAAATGTGTACTGATAAGACAAACAATCATTCATGCACAGCACGAAAATGTGCACTGATAAGAATTTATGGACAAACAATCATTAGTGGATGAATAGTATTAACTTACAAACATTTTGGTAAATAAGAAGATTGTATAAAAGTAGAAGTAAGGAAAAATAAAAATCAGTATTCATAGTAACCTCAAGCAGAGTGTTTGATTTAATTATATTTAGAAGGCTTTGGTTTCCAGGACTTCTATACTCCTTTCATAGTAGCAATAAGAGCACGAAGGCCTTGGCTTCCAGGACTTCGGCAAAGCATCAAGGCTCATCTGGTCAAATTCTTCCAAATGTCATCAAGGAAAGAACTGTGTTTCCCCAGGTCTTTTCTACTGTGAACAAGGCTACATATCGTCATTGGGTTAGAGATATACCTAGACCACCCTGTCGGTACGGTAGTTCCTGTTACAAGCGGCAACTTGAGTTCAAGCCAGGATACCTTGGCGTTAACAGAGTCCATGCATAAAGAAATCATAGAAAAGAGGACATGGATTGACTTATCGATTTATTGATTGTTAAATACACGCTCATCCGGGAATTTGTCTGCCAAGAAATCAAATGACTGTTCGTCAAAACAAAACCAACCAGCATTCTTAAACGAGCGAAATAAGAAAGGGTGAGGAATAATTGGATATAAATCAGCAAGAGGAAGCGAAAGAGTGCATGATAATCAGAAGGGGCTGCAATAGAGAAACAGTAATGTGTTACATAATGAGTATTCAGAAGTGAAAGAGATATCAGAAAATTATCTAAGAAAGAAGACCCCATGAGGAAAGTAGGAGTACCTGCATTAATAATTGATATTGAAGAGCTGCTACCTGATATTAATCAATTGTTAATGATTCTACTGTTAATATTAAAAGTACTATCACGCCAGTTAGGATGTTTAGTATTAATATCTCCTTCCTAAATCAAATTATCAAATTTAATAATTGATCAAAATCAGAGAAAAGACATTGGCCAAGATCACAAAGCATATACAAAGAATTCCAAAATAATTTACGAATATGACCACTAGCACGTCGCATATGCAAACAAGCAAAAGTACAAGAAAAAGATGAGAATTCACGTCGAATTTAGAAAAAGGTATGTTTAGAACGAGCAAGGATGACTGTACCTCTACTAATATCATTGCGAAATACGGTGTAATTTGAAAATTGTGGTTTGTGTCATACATTTAGCCGAGTTTATTTTGGAGAGTAGTCCGCTTATCATGAGTTTGCAAGGACTTAATATTCTTTGCAATAATGTTTAAATTATTTATTGCTCGCAATGCTAATAAAAAAATGAAGTATGGCTTCAGGTTGTTCTTGCGGAGACAAAAGACATTATGCAGCAAGAAATTCTTTAGATTTTTTTAATGAGGGTAACTGGAGATACGCCAAAGTGGGGAAGAGATTCATTCTTTAATTTAAAAACGCAGTTTTCAGATCCATTGTTTGATTTTAAGACATCAGAATAAAGCAAATTGTAATCAGCTGGAGTGAAAGAGAAACTTGGAATATTATTAGATGGAATACTAAACATTGGATTTGCTTTTACAGCAGGTTTTTCTGCCAACTTTGTTCTTAATTTAACTTTTTCTGGGCAGCCAGAAAAGTTAGCTGGATGATTGGTTGAGGAGCATAGCATGCAATACACAGAGCGAGTACCTGGATTATTAAAAGTCTCATTATTGCTACTCTTACGCGGGCATAAATCATCTATCTGTTTCTTCCCGCAAGCAACACATCTTTTTTCATATTCACAATTTGAGGATACGTGCTTAAAAAGTTGACATCTGTAGCATTATGTCAAATCACCTCTCTT
Source organism: Odontomyia ornata (assembly GCA_963969285.1). NCBI lineage: Eukaryota > Metazoa > Arthropoda > Insecta > Diptera > Stratiomyidae > Odontomyia > Odontomyia ornata. The sequence goes on along the minus strand of OZ017740.1, from coordinate 259,288,493 downwards.
TGGTTTTTCCTAGGTGATTTTATGATGGAGCAAAAATGGAGATTTAACAACTTTTGTTAGATCATCGTCATTATTTACTTTGAGTTTAAATATATTTAACTGTACATCATTATGGTGAGACCATACCGTAGATGCATTTGTTATTTACAAATTGTTTGGTTCTGAAATTTTTGACAGGACATCATTTTTTATTTCCGGAATAGGGAACAAAGCGCTGAACCCCTTGAGGATTACTATGGGATTACATCTGATCGAACACGTAAACGAAAGCCCTCCTGGTTTATTTTCCTTCCTTAAATTGAGAATGAAGTCAAACATTTCGATTTTGTTAACAATTTTGTGGAACGAGTCCAAATATGACTTAATGTGGTACTTGCAAGTAGCAAATTGTTTAAAAATAAATTTTACCGTTAAAGGGTTTATACCATTAATAAAAAATGGGTGGAAGTCATGATGATTTGTTAAAGATAGGGGTATGCTGAGTAATGTTACAACTTGCTAAGGGTGAGAAGTTATTTCATACATCATAATCATTGGAAGCAAATTTATCACTATTAAAGTTAAATTTATGATTATGAATTGGTTTAAAAACTAGTTTATCCATTGCCTTTTTGAACTTGCTTATATCCTGTTCAATTGCTATGTCAAAGTCTTGCTTTGAAGAGCTTTCCATTCCTGACATGATAACCTCATTTGTAGGTATACAATGTTATGCAACTGACATTGGAACTAAATTCTTGCCCATTATTATGTCTTAAAGGTCTTTTTCGATGAATTTCTTGAAATTTTTATTTGTGAGAATCTTGCATTATCGGGTCTTGATTTTGCTGATTCCAGCTTTTGCTGGAATTTAGAAAAATTCCAAGTTTTTCACAATGTTCTCAAATTTCTATTTGAAAATGTTTGATAAGTGAATATTGTCTTCCACATAAGGACAATGAAATCGTATTCCTCAATCAAAAAGGTCAAATTCCTATCCATGCAATATTTGCATAAATTCCTCCCTTCGCCCAATCGGGAAATACTAGAAGATTTCCTTTTTTCAATTTCTCTAATAAAATATTTTAATGATTTTATTATTATATTTGATACAAACAGTAACACGTCTATTCGTTGGGATTGAAAAGTATAATACTTTTGACATAATTTCACGAATATGTTGCATACTAAATTTGAAATTATTAATCGCAACAGAACCATCGAACAAAACTACCATTATCCCATTATCTGATACAATTTGAACTGGGCTATTTCGAGAAATTTTCGATGTTCGAGAGCGCCCTCATTCCCCTTCGAGAGCATTACACTGTTAAAGCACTTCTTATCAGTCAACATTTCTACCAGCTGTTTGTTATTTCCTTATGTACTCAAATATGTAGAGAATTGTATATAAACATGTTTTGACAGCCACTACTAGTTTCTAATTTTCTAATCAATTTCAATGAGAATGACATACGAAACGTCATCAAATTAAATTCCCTAATTGGCCAAAATTTTAACATTTCGTTGAGGGCGGAATTTCTTAGGGAGACTGCCGGCTTTACTAAAAGTTTATTCTGTCGATGTGTTCCATTATTGTTTGCTTAATTTTTCGCTTGTCAAATCTTTCCAATTTACTCAGATATATTTAAATTTTGGCTTCATTTAAACAAAGCAAATTTGTTGTATATTAAATTCATCCTATATAACTTATAAGTGAAAGTGTGCAACGGCTGCGATTGTTCGATTCAGGGACAACTAGTTTCGTTGAATTTTTGCTAAAATTTTGTGTGAGTACAAAGTTCAATTTGCTAATGTGTCAGTTATTTAATTTTTTCATTGACCTATTTTTCGTATGCAATTTCAGGTTGAATAGAGTTTTTAGTGGCATACAGGGATTTTCTTAATTAATCACCATGTCTGAGCAAACAAGTCCTGCGAAATATTTCCTGTCCGGTGGATTTGGTGGAATTTGCACGGTGCTTTCCGGTCATCCACTTGATACAATAAAGGTAAGAAGAATATTTTCGCAAAATTAGATAAGCAGATTATATTGGTACAAAGATCACCTTAGTGTTTGGTATTAGCGTCACTTTTGTGACTTCAATATTTGAAGCTTATACAACATGCAACAAGTGGTTGTGCTTGTGTTAGACGTGAAGGCAATAACTTTTACGAAAATATTACTGCTTTGCTTGACAAAATTAAATTCAAGATTTGGCCGACACCAAGTACGAAAGTAGTGGTTGATTGTAAATTGGGGGTTTGCCTTAATGGGCATGGTTACCAAAGCGACTGTAAATTCAATAATATATCGTCCGATAATTTGTTCTATTGAAACTTAAACTAAATTAATAAACCAAGAAAGGCATGTAATTCCGACAAAGTTTGCCTTATGAGCCTAAAAGTTGGAAAGCGTGAATAGCTTGCTATACTCAGGATTTCATCTTGATAGTAAGGGCAGAAGCATGGAGAAGAAGAAATTCGGCATAGGACAAATGCATCGAACAGAGCCTGTTTCTCAGTGCTTCCCATTCGCAGGTCTGGGTAACTTCTACAAATCAAATAAAACTTATTCTTCCGTTTGGAAGTATAATCTGGGCTCTTAACATTTTATTTCTAAAAACGCTCTGGATATTAGATTAAAATGTTTGAAATAGGTGTCTTAGCTTTAAACTTTACATATTTATTGTGCGCCTTGCATTGAAGTACCAAGAGTTCACAAAGAGACCCACTTCTTGTAGAAAGTGAATGAATTTTGCTCGTTTTTCGTATTCTAGATGCTCCTTAGGTAGTGCTCAAATTGCCCGCAGTATTCCAACAGTATATTCTCGCCCCTTCACCACTTGAAGCAAAAAGTGTCAGTTTAAGACCTGTTTTGAAATGTTTTCATCAAGATCATTCCGACAAGGATACTCTTGGAGGCTAGCATACTTTAGGAAGTACCGGCTCCATTTATCCGAGGAAATAAATGGAGGTCGTCATGAGGTTCTTCCTAGGATAACAGATAAACGAGCCTGACTGAATCTGGACTACGCTTTCGACAACGAATTGGAATTGATGCTTTGCGCTGGGGACATGATAGTTTGGACCTAGTTGTTTTGCACGGTACGGACGAGGCGAAACTCGTGCGTGAACGGTAAAACTCAGTAAAACCTTGGCGGGTCTCGAAGTACGTTCGAATTTCAGACCATTGAGCTGGTGGTGCAGGTTTAGTTGAGGCGGACTTTTGCTAACCCTCGCATGACTTCGAAACTTAAAATGTGACTACACATACGAACGGAGATAGCGGCTCCGAGGGGGACCTAATCAAACTGGACTGTATTCAACTAAAAAACATAAAAATAAATCAGCAAAAAAAATCAATAAAAATACCAGCAACGACGATTACAGCCACGACGTTAACTGCACATTACGTACGGTACGAACGACGACAAAAATGACGACGAATGCAACGACAGTAAAGACGGGCAAAAAAGGGGAACAACGGACAGCCTTGTCGAAACAGAGATTCTTTCGGTGTTCGGGCGCAGCAAAAAAACGATGCGAACGCCAGAGCTTCCTAAAAAGAAGAGTGGAAAATTCTGCCGGATGAGTCAAATGTGCGAGCGGAGGAAGAAAATGTAAAAAATGTAAAATATATATTGTTACTGAAGCAAGGATGTTAAATGTCGAAATATACCCTGCAGAGAAAACACCGAGCGATTCAATCATCTTGAACCGCTCGAAAGAAGAGCGGCTCTATCGTAAAGCGGAATCGATTGTATAACAAAAGTTATACGAAAAAAAAAAATGTTTTCCTATTTTTTTGCTCCGTCTCTGGCTGGAATAAGAAACCCCGTAGTCGCGATCCTTTCCTTCTCCCCTGAAATCTTTGTGGGTTTAGGCTCTGCATCGGTTCTATCCTCGATGGCCGGCATATGTCGCTGTCAGAGTCAAGTGAGAAGAAGAGGCGAAAAGAGTGCACAGCGGCCTGTGCTCTAGACCCGAAAAAAGCGTTCGACTCTGTTTGGATCAACGGTCTCAACTACAAATTCAAAATGTCATCCTGTCCGGTCGCAATCCTATATAGCTTCCATTCGGAAAGAACATCCCAAATGAAACTGGGGAACCTCATTTCAAATCCTATCCCTAAGAACTCGGGAGTCCCACAAGGCTCTATCCTCGGTCCCGCCCTGTTCAACTTTTTCCTTTATAATATCCCACGCCCGAACTGCTCGACTATCGACATAGCAATGTATGCAGATCATCTCCTCCTCACTGTCATTCCGTAACTACCAATAAACCGGCGTTTTACGTTTCATGCGAACCAATCACAGGCAATTAGGGCAATTCGATCGTGAATTAATTACCATGAGCTATGCACAGATCCACTCCGGATTCAATAAAGAGAGTGGAAAAAACGTTGAAAGAATGCAAAGGGGTGATTGGGGACATCAAACGATTAAGAGTATCGAATCCAAGCCTCTCAAGAATCAAATGTGTACCAAAGGTCCATAAAAAAGGTGATGAAATCAGGGAAATAATTACGGTGACAAACGCTCCATCAACGAAAATCGCCAAGTGGTTGCTTGATGAATGTGATAAACTCTCCTACAAAACCAGTAAGCGCTCCGTCAAAAATAGGGAAGAGTTAACAAACATTATTGGAACAGTGGAAATGTCAGAGAAAGATATAATAGTTTCATATGACGTTAAGTCTCTGTTTCCGAGCCTACCAGTGAAGCAAACCCTGGCATTGTTTGAAGACTGGTTGCTCAAACACGATAAAGCCCCGGAATGGACAAAACGCGTAAGATGCTATACAAAACTGGCCACCTTATGCATGAAAATTATTTTGTGTTCAGAGAGAGAGAGATACTACAAAGAGACAGCAGGGGGTAGCAATGGGTAACGCTCTCTCCCCTATCTTTAGCGACATATTCCTGGACTAGCTGGAGACGGAGCTTGAAAATAAGGGGATAATTCCAACTATTTAGATCAGGTACGTTAACGACATCATTACGGTCGTCAAAAAAGAGGAAGCGGAAAAACTTTTGGAGGAACTTAACAATATACACCCACGAATAGGCTTTACAATGGAAAAGCAGAGGAACGATCAATTAAAAGGTGGCCCAACCATAATGCACGATGTTAAATTTGAGTCACACCTTAACGTCAAGTTTTTCGCCCAATTTAATTTGACATTTCTTTGTTTCAGTGTTTGACAAATTCAACCATGGAGAGGTACACAATTGAGCAGCGCGTTAAAGTTGTTGAAGCCTTTTACGAAAATGGGCGTTCAAATCAAAATGCATTTCGTGCACTTCGTGATTTTTTTGGTCAGCATAATCGACCAAATGTGTTCACAATCGGTAGAATTGTGCGCAAATTTCTACAAACCGGGTCTGTAGGAAATGTGAAATCACATGTGCATGCTCGCCCAGTTCGTTCTGCAGAAAACATTGCTGTTGTTCGCGATAGTGTGGCAGAAGAGCCGTCAACCTAGACTCGTCGGTGTGCCCAAAAATTGAACATCTCACGAACATCACTGATGCGAATTTTGAATAAAGATTTGAATGTACACGCTTGCAAGGTTAAATTGACTCAAGAGCTGAAGCCTACTGACCATTTCAAGCGTCGGCAATACGCCGAATGGTTGGTGGAACAGACAGAAGGGAATGGTGACTTTACAAAGAAAATCATCTTCAGCGACGAGGCACACTTTCACCTCAGTGGATCCGTTAACACGCAGAATTGGCGCATTTGGGCAAATGAGAATCCACGAGTGATCGTTGAAAAGCCGATGCATCCACAAGGAGTGACTGTTTGGTGCGGTTTATGGGCTGGCGGCGTCATCGGACCGTACTTCTTCAAAAATGAGGACGGGCAAGCAGTTACCGTGAATGGTGTTCGCTATTGCGAGATGATATCGGACTTCTTATGGCCAGAAACTGAGATTATGGACCTGGGCGATATGTGGTTCCAACAAGATGGTGCCACTTGCGACACAGCCAACGAAACAATAGCTCTTTTGCGCGAGAAATTCAAAGGCCGTGTTATCTCACGTTGTGACGATGTTAATTGGCCGGCACGTTCATGTGATTTGACACCGGATATTTAAAAGAAAAAGTGTACGGCAATAAGCCAAGAACAATTCAAGAGCTAAAGGATGAGATAATTCAGCACATTAACGACATTGAACCTCAATTATGTCTCAGAGTCATTGAAAATATGGACCATTGGATAGAAGTATGCCATCGTATTTTTTTCCCACACATAATTGTCATAGATCCTTCTATTATAAGAAAAAATATTAACATAATTCTCTGAAAACATTTTGTTTTATTTAGAATTAACATTGTGCGTTTTGGCTGGACCACCCTTTACCGTTCCCGGACATCAAAATAATTAAAAGCTCGGGAAAATTTGAATTCGACATACATAGGAAGAAAACGTCAACGCAAAAGACGATACCAATCGAATCGAACCATACGTATGGACGTAAAATGGCGGCGTATAATACGATGATTCACCGAATGGTTACGGTACCAATGACGAAGGAGTGATTAAAATTGGAGAAAGAATACATAATTGATACAGCGATTAAAATTGGGCACAGCAGGAAAATAATCGAACAAAGGTACGGAAAAAAGAACATGAGCAACGAAAAAACCAGCTGACGACATTGTTCAAACAGGAACAATAGCCAACAAGAATTCTCCTTTCGCATACAGCAACCTCAAAAAAGCTAGGATGAATAATAGGAAAGACAGGAAACAGTCCAGCCTACACCAGCAGAAGATTTAGCCTAGAAGTAGCGTTAGGATTAGCAAAGGATACGAGGAACAAGGAGGAAAAAGGAGGTATGTATAAGATCACTTGCCCGGAGTGCGACATGATTTATATCGGGTAAACAAAACGATTAGCGAAAATCAGGTGGCAAGAACACATCAAAGACGCGAAACAAATTACAAAACGAGGTTCCACGGAAACAGCTAGATCTGCGGTAGCGAGGCATATGATCGAAGAAAAACATAAAATTATGTGGGAGAATCTGGAAATAGTGCAGGAAGTAGGAGATTGGAGAAAACTAGATGCATACGAAAGTTTATGGATATTACAAGTCCCAGGGGAAAAAAGAATGAACACGGACCTTGGCAATGGCTACAGTGACTTAATGAAGTTTGTGTAATTGTCATAAGATAATCTTGTAATTTGTAATAACTTAGTTGTTTGTAAAATCCTTTAGGCTAGTCACCTTAATTACCCTTGAAATAACCATTACTAAGAAAGTCCTTTAATTACCTTACGAGTATGTGCCCCTGAATAACTTTTGCTATAAAAGCCAATGTAAATGAGCATATACTCGTAGCTTCAGAATATTGCTACTGAGGAAAGAGACAATTAGTCCCCGAAATATCGGTATATGGCAGCAAATAAAAATAGTGCTGGTTAAGGAATATTTTAATCTTTCATTTATTTTAGGCACTATTAATCCGAAAATACTCTGTAGGTTCGAGTTATAAAAAGTCTCAATAAAGTTTACTTACTTACTTAGTGAGAAGAAATGTCGTGTCCAGTTGAAGTGAAATGTTTACCCTTTGATTTAAAAATTGCGGTGTTTATTAAAATGTTTAGTGTAATTGGGTGTTGATATCTCAAGTTTTCTGCTCGTGCTGAATATCCGGGGTTGGTTACATTTTTTTTACATAAAATTTTCTGCTTTTGGTTCCCTCGGTTCAGTATAACTGTTAATAACAGTGCGGAGCTTCTGGAGTAAGGTGAGTCTAAAAAGCCAAATGTATGGGGAAGCGATCTGGTAATCATCTCAAAGTGACTTGTGTGTTATCCTGGTGGGGTGAAATTTCCCTTAAGTCATTTATGTTGTGCACGAACGAGATCCGACTGGGTCCAAAGCATTAAACGGTTGTCTTTGGAGTTGTGCCACTTCGAGGTTAGGGTTTGCCAACATTAGCGGTTGCTACAATTGCAGACAAATAGATTATTAAGCAGGTACTTGCACAGATTCTTGGTCATCCATCGGAATCCAGTGCCGCGAAAGGAGGCGATGACAATTTGGTTGACTCCCCACTTTCGGCAAATACACAACTGCCAGTTCAATAAGCGGTCCGGAACATACTGGAAAAGTTGTCAGTCAGTCGGATGAGCTTGAGCGATATCTAGTTCACAAACAAGAGAATAAATGTCGTTAAGTAAGTTAATCTATCTTGATTTCCTATATCCTAATTGTAGAGCAAATGATTCCTTTAATTTGGTCTTAAATTTATATTGCATTTACTTGTTTTCACCAACATGATATTTATATAAAATATTCCTTCTTGACCAAGACGTTTCTATTTGAAAAAGTTGAAAGCTCTCGAAAAATAAATAAAAAGTTACTAAAATTTCATCAAAAAAATTAAGTTATGAAAACCAAACAAAATTCAGCTTTGAAAAATCGTAGATTTTTTGTTATTTTGAAAATTTTCCTCACAATTTCATATAGAGATTACAATCATGATGCAAAATCTCTTCGATTTGCTGAAGGGAATCGAAATGATAGATTAGGTTAAGTTAGGCGTGAAAAGAAATCTTTTTTTTCATTTCATTGCCATTTAACCCTTTTCAATTATGTAATATCACAACGAATTCACCAGAAATTCAAGCAATGGAATAGAATAGGTTAAAACGCTATTATACTCGGATACGACAAGGGTCAATAGTGATGAGAATCGTAGGATAGAATAGAATAGTATGTGAGGATAGGAGCAGAGGATTAGTAGAATAGTGAGAAGATCATGAATAAGAAAAGGGGAAATCCATAAATACAATAGAATATGATAGACTAGCTAAAGAATACGATCATGAGTAAAATAAATAAAAATCGAATGTTATTGCGTAAATGTGATAAATAATTTGTCAGAATGACAAATAAGGATATGATTTAAATGAAAAACAAGGATTGCACTTTAACTGACAGAATTTCGTTGGAAATTTTTGAATTTATAAAGGCCAAAATTACCCAAGAACCACTCCTGTTGAGTCTAGAATGAAATAAATGACCTTTATATTCAAGCCATTGAAAAAAATAATGTAGTACAAGTACAGTTCTTACACAAAAAGGCAGACTCCAATTATGCGACGCATCTATAAAATTATGCACAAATCCTGACGCTATGACAAACCCTATGACATTGTTACACAATCAAAGCAAAGGACTGAGACTTGACATCCTAGAAAGACTTGAAATACTTGTATATAAATATAGAAAGACAGTTCGTAGCATTATCAACGAATAACTTATTACCAATTCCGACGCAATTTTTTCAGTACTCGACCATACCCTCCGACGAAAACGGAAGCGACACGAACCAGAACAAACGGCCATCCAACAACCCAAAAAACGAAAACCTAATATCTCGAACGAACGTGAAAAATCATTACAATGGTGAAATTGTCACCTGCGATACAAACATGCACATTTGCAAGGCGATCCAAAATGGAGTTTTTAAGCTGAAGGAGCTCCTAACTCGAATAGGCTATTACAGGTGCAGATGGCTCAAGGCACAGGAAGAGCAAAATATCAAACGCTCTGAAGGCGTGGTAGTTTCCCCAGCAAAAGGTTGGCTTGCAACCCAACTAAACGAGATCGGAACAGCGGAGAAGGGACGAGGAGGAGCCAACAAAGTTTCAGGCTCGATTGGAGAAGGGCTTCTAGGCAGCGCTATCTAAGGCAGCTAAAAAAGCAGCGGAAATTGCTACCTCAGGAACAGAAAAAAGTAAGCCTCAACATTCGGAAAACATAGAATCCTTAAATGCGGCTCAGGAGAAGAATAGGAAGCAACGCAAAGCTATTAGGCAGGCAATACTGGTCAAAGCCATCGACGGTAAATCGTATGCGGATGTTCTGCGAGAGATTAAGGGAGCGTTAAAACTAGAAGAAATAAAAACTGCCATAAAAATCGTACGGCCGACTCGTCCGGATGACCTTTTGGTGGGATTCGGACAAGCAGCCACTAACAAAGATGCAAAGATCCTTGGAGAGAAGGCAATCCTAGCCTCGCTTGAACCTAGGGCTGCTTTTGAAATAAGAGATATTAAATGTGTTACGGATTTACCCGAGATAGAAGGCGCCTTAAAGCGAGTTTTTCCTGGATTGAGAGGAGCAAAAATTAGACTGATCAATCCAAATAATAGAGGTCAGCGCATGGCCATTGTCGATACCTCAGAAAAATATGCCGAACAGACCGTAGACAAGGGGAAAATCAGAATCGGTTTGGATATTTGTAGGATAAGACGAAGAGCAACCCCTCTCCAGTGTTTCAGGTGCCTCGGATACGGCCATACTGCAAGGAGCTATAAAGGGATCGACAGGAGCTCCTTGTGCTATAATTGCGGGGTGCACAGAAGAGGCACAGTGCTTCTTCTTCCAAGACGCTGACCCAAATCCAGATGATTTGAAACACATTCCAGGTACATTCAAATACCGAATTTTCCAAGAACTTCTGTAATGAGCCGTATTTCGCAGATTAATCTACATTGAAGAACATTCGCTCAAAACCAACTCCAGCAGTTTGGGAGAGACAGTCAAGCTGACTTGCTACTGCGAGCAACACCACAACCGAAGCTCTCCAACATGGTATCCTGACCAGTCTGGTACTGCCGCTATCTGGTTTCGGAACAGCGACCACTTTCAAGTGCAGGGCCAGGGGTGAGGAGATGGTTTCGTTTGGGTTCTGTGTCCAGTAACTACACTTTTTAATGTGTACCTAACGCCGAACGAACCTTAACCGTCTCTTCAATCTAGGCTCAATAGGCTGTTTCGGTCACAGAGGGTCACGTGCTCGTCGGGAGCGACTTCAATGCTAGAGCAATTGAATGGGGCATGCCCAATCAGACCCCAGGGGCAAGCGAATCCTGGATATGGCAGCTAGAACTGAGCTCGTTGTACTAAACACAGGTCACGTCCCTACTTTTCGTCGACCGAGCTGCGTTGGAACTATTCATAGAACTTGAAATCACTGACGGCACTCATCGATGTCAGCCTTATAGGAACTTGTGGAACATTGAGAAGATGGACGTCGACATGTTCCCGGAAGTGCTAACGGCACGATCGTCACTACCGGAAGTTTCGTCGGGGAGCGGGGGACTAGCAGCTAAAAATGTTGTGAACTGAACTATGAAAATCACCTTATATGTCGGTCTCCCCAAGGCAAGGATTAGTAGACTACGTAAATCGGGGTCCGTGGGGCTTAGGTTACAAGCTAATCATGCGGAAGCTTGGCGCCCAAAGATAGCCTTGCTCATACAATGCGGAAAAGATGAACGAGATTGTGCGGGCTCTCGTCCCTATCCACCCACTGTATATTAAGGCTGTCCACGACGAAACACCACTGGAATGCCCATTTTTCACAAGGGCGGAAGTGGATCACCCAGTGCTGTCTTTGAAGAAAATAAAGCCTCCAGAACCAGACAGAACACAGGCTGCTCTACTGTTGATGTAATCGGAGAATTGATAAGCGCGCCGAGGCGCAGAACAATTCCGTTCGAAATGTCTTCGTGCTGAGTACTCGGCGTCAGAAGCGCTTTCAATCCGCCCGCTGGGTAGATAACGTAGAAGCGCTGGAAAGCCGTTTCCAAGTGCCACAATACCTTATCGAATCTTGAGGGTTTACTTGAGGAACCGCAGTCTGCTCTACGACTCGAAGTCAAATTATGGCTGTAACATTGGTTGTCGCTGAGGGCCCCATTTTCGGTTCTGATTTGTGGAACATCTCGAAAGACGGGCTACTGAGACATGATATTCCGGACAAATCGTGCTTGGTCGGCAACGCAAACGATGTAGCGGCGTTAGTCGCGGGACGTCATGTCGAAAATGCGCAATTCAGGCTTGAGAGACTGGATAAATGCTCACGGCTTCAGCCTAGCTCTGGCGAAAACCGAAGTGTTCATACTAACAAGAAATGAATCTTCAGAGTGAAGATTATCAGTATCGAAGAAACACTAGGTCGAGCCGAAACAGCAGTGAAGTACCTGGGAGTACTGATCGACTCAAAGATGAGTTTCTCCGCAGAAATTGGAGCAACAGCCGAAAATGCGGCAATATGTGTAGCGGCACTTCTCGACGGATGGCCAACATAGGGGGACCTGTTTCATCAAGGAGACGGCTCTATACAATCTATCCTACTTTATAAATCAGAACCGCACCGAAAGCGGCTGGCACAGGTGCAGAAACAAGGAGCGCTGCAAATCTCATACGCATACCGAACAGTCTCCTAGTCGGAGCGAAGGAATGTCTATCTGCGCAGAAGCGAGGGTGACAGAGAGGGAGGAGAAACAGCGCTGTCTCAGCGAATGGTAACAGCCTTGGAGAGCGTACCAGGGGAAGATGGACTGATCGCCCGATTCCCTTCCCTCCTTTCAGCTGCTAGGGAGGAGAAACAGCGCTGTCTCAGCGATTGGCAACAGCCTTGAGAGAGCGTACCAGGGGAAGATGGACTGATCGCCAGATCCCCTTCCTTCCTTCCAGCTAAAGAAGGGATTCCTGCAACTCGAAGGCGTCTCTACACGTAAGAAAACGAGGCCTAGCCCGAAGCAATGTGCAAAACAGTGAGAGAGAGTGAGAGAGTGAAGGCGAGTCTTCCACGCCTGATAACGAAATCGAAAGTTATAACTATGCCGCCAGAATAGAGGTTGAGCGACGGGCTAACTCCTTATTCCTGGAAAACTCTACATCTACATCTACGGCAACGACCTTGCAAATAAAAAAAAGGACTGTGTCTTTGTAATAATGTAATATGTCGAACAGTTCCAGGCTGGATGCTAGAGCGACGGGGGAGTGTTTAGTGTTTCGACAACTGCTTGTGGATTATCATCACTCCAAATGTAGCAATTTTTTTGTTGACGTAGCTATTTAACCAAAAGTGTGCTTGATCACTGAACAAAATTTTCAAATGAAATTGTTGATCAAATTTCAAAATAAATTTGAACAATTTGTAAGCGTTGCCGCGGCGGGAGTTTATTCATGATAAATAATCAAGCAGAACTAACCTCAATACAATCGAGAACCTTGACATTGGCTGTCATCGGAAACAGTGTTGCCATTTTTAAGTTCTCTGCCTCTTAAAAAACCCCTTTATATACTCAGTTCTTTAGGCAATCTGATCTTGCAAAAGGCATAAAAAATTGGTTTGCATTCCTCGCACCATATTGATGGTATATATTTGTGATGGTAAATTGGATTTTATACATTTGAAGATAAACTTAGCTTTCTCCGTTTTAATGGTTTGGATAAAGGTTAATGTTATGGCTGATTGGTACCCTAGTTTTCGGTATACCTCCTTACTGGGAGCGTCGCCCCATATTTCTGCTCCGTACAGTAGCACTGACCCTACAGCACTCACCAAGAGGCGTCTTCTTGATGGGTTGGGTCCCCCTACGTTGGCCATAAGTCGACTCAGAGTTGATACACCCGAAGCAGCCTTCTCAGCCGTGGCCCTGATTTGCTCAGAGAAACTCATCTTCCAGTCGATCAGTAGCCCCAGGTATTTCACCGCTGGCTTCGCTTCGATTAGTATGTCTCCAATACTAATAATCCTTACTCTAGGGCTTCTCTTCTTTGTTAAGATGACCACTTCGGTTTTCTCCAACGCTAACGTGAATCCGCAAGCAGTCATGCAGTCCCTAAGTTGTTCGACGGTGTGTCCAGCGACTAGAGCCGCAACATCATCCGCATAACCAATCAAGCGCGACTCATCTGGTATCTCTAGTCTCAGTAGCCCGTCGTAACTTTCTACGGTGTTCGACCAAGGATAGATCCCTGGGCAACACGCGATATAACTTCCATGATTTGTTGGCCCTGTGTCATGTCATAAAGCAGGCCTCAGAAGGCACATCAGATATTCTGGAGCTTGCAAAGGGTTTTCCTGTGCATCAAGAATATCCACCCATCTGCGGAGTTTATTTATTTATTTATTTAAATTCCATTTAACAGATAAAACATAATCCAATTACAAAATGGAACAAAAAAAACAGAAGAGAAAATTAATGAAAATTAGAATTAAGTGTTAAAGTTAATATAAAAAAGAAATTCAATGGTACTAAGAATAATAAATATGCGTGTAAAATTAAATTAAAGCACACAAAAAAAATAAGAATCAGGCTTCTTAACCTTAATTTAAAAACTAGGTATGAGTCGGAAAAAGGACCAAACTCAAGCTTATCATGATTCCTTACCATTCGTATAATGGGAGAATGAAAATATAAATTTGTACGGGCATATGGTGGCACGAAAAAATTGTTTGCCCGAGAAGAACGCGATGATTGTCGAAGACGTAAGTCTGCAAACAATGTTAATGAAATTTGATTGCGGCAGAGTTGATACAGAAAACACTGATCTAGATTCATGCGACGGGACGACAGAATAGGCAAACGTAGGAAGGACAAACGGCAGTCATAGGGTTGATATGGGATTTTGAATTTGTAAAACAAGACACGAGTAAATTTACGCTGGACATTCTCTAACGAGTCAATGAGGTAGGAGTGTCGGGGAGACCAAACTACAGAACAATATTCGAGGATAGGACGGGCAAGACAGATAAACAAGCGGACAGGGGTAGATATATTGTTAAATTTATGAGCATGCCTGAAAATAAGTTCCAATATTTTCGAGGCCCTAGTAGTCACGATTAGAACGTGTGCATCAAAATTGAGCTTAAGATCAAAAGTAACGCCAAGGTCCTTAGCAGAGCTCACAGCAGCGAGTGGGACTTCATTCAACATATAGGTGAAAGTCAGCGGAGAACGATTTAGATTAAAAGTCATTTTATAGCATTTGGCAACATTAAGACATAGGTAATTAGACGAACACCAGTTACTGAGTGCAATCAGGTCCATCTGAAGATATTGACAACCTTGTACAGACCTGATAGCTCGAAAGACTTTAAAATCATCGGCATACAGTAGGCAATTGGAAGCGATAACCGAAGGAAGATCATTTATAAACAATAGGAATAGGAGGGGACCTAAAATGGAACCTTGAGGAACACCAGAGGACGGATAGAATGGAATAGAGGTAGTTCCACAGTGACTAACACAACATATACGAGAAGACAAGTAGGAGTCCATCCATGATAAGAGAGGGCCGACAACCCCAAAAGTTTTCAGTTTATAACAGAGAAGTTGATGGTTGACCGTGTCAAATGCCTTCGAAAAGTCAGTGAAGATTACATCAACCTGCAATAGATTGTCTAGGGCCTTAGCAATGAAATCGGTGAATTCAATTAAATTTGAGGTCGTAGTTGAAGGCGTTCCTAACGCCGAGTGTCACCAACAGAACGATCCGTCGCTAGGTGCGGCTATATGTCTCTGCCTTTTGGACCGCGCAGACCACCTCTGAAATCGCATCAATAGTGAAACGTCCTGCTCTAAAGCCGTACTGCCGAGGAGATAGGTCCCCAGCAGCACGAATCGCGTCAGTGAGTCTTCCCTTCATGCGACAT
Source organism: Odontomyia ornata (assembly GCA_963969285.1). Lineage (NCBI taxonomy): Eukaryota > Metazoa > Arthropoda > Insecta > Diptera > Stratiomyidae > Odontomyia > Odontomyia ornata. The sequence continues at coordinate 259,273,032 of OZ017740.1, read as the reverse complement.
GCAGACGGCGTTCCGGAATTTCCCTTCCCCACGCTGATCAGCACGAGCCTCACCACCTTCCATCGTACCGGGAAAATCCCGTCCCGTAGGTAAGCTTTGAAGGTGCTGAGGAGCAAGTCAGGACAATGGTCATAGACTAGTTGCAATTCCTCAGCTGGAACACCATTTGCGCCTGGAGCCTTCCTCGCTTTCAATGAAAAGACTGCCACTTCCAGTTCAGGTGAAGAGTGGGCACTCGATTGCTGTTTCAGCGTGGACAGCGTCAACATGGACGGAATGAGCGGGGAAGAGTGTCCGCACTATCTCGTCCATATTTTTCGCTTCATGTATGCAAGCTTGTAGCTAAGACCCCTCGGATCCTTGTTCATATTGTCCACTAGATCTTGCCAGCAGCGAGCCTTGCTGGTGTTACCCGAAGCTTGTGACACTTCCTTCGCTTTGCAGCGATTTCAGTCTACTACCAGCACACTAGGAGCTTGCCGTTCCGGGGGTTTTCGACGGGGCATAGAAGCGTTGCAAGCAGTCGTGATGATGCTCTTAGTTCAGTTCACCACGTCTTGAGTTGCCACAAGATATAATATTAATGTGTTACTTTGATGACTAACTACAAGTTACTTCGAAAGTAGAAACGTATTTAGTTGTTTGATGTTCTTTGGAAATTTCTCATAGCTTCTTAGCAAATCAATTGTAGGAGCTTATTGCCATCTTTAGGTGTTTATGTGTGGCAACCAAGTTAGGCCATAGTTGATGATAAGGTAAAGAAATTTGAATTCCAGGACTCTTTGCATTTTCGCTACATTAATTACTATGTCAACATCTATGTCTTCCTTGTTCTTATGTTCGAAAATAACATATTTTGTCTTTGAAGTATTCAATGCTAGTTTATTTTCTATTAACCATAAACCACAAGTAAGATGTACAGTATCATCAGCGTATAATGTACAACGTCCATTTATTCCACATGAATTCAAATTATTCATGTATAGCAGGAGAAAAGTTAGCCAACGTATGGAGTCTTCAAGTGCCAGGTCGCTCAAGACATTATTGACTGCTGTTCTCTGCGAGTTCCCTTTCAAATTATTTCTAAATAGTTGATTCGGCCTGCCTTGAATATGATATGATTCTAGTTTACGAAGTTATGGGTCATGATCCACCGTATCAAAAACATTTATTAGATCCACAATATTGGCAATAACATATTTTCCTTTGTCAAGCTCCATATTGATGAATCGCGTGGCTGCCTAACTCAATTAAAAGGACTAACAGTTAGAATTTAGTTATGTATTAGTTATGTATTGTTGGATTTGTTAAACATAATATATCTTTATCTTCTTTATACGAACATAAACTTGCGTTAGTTATTACTGTTAAATTAATAGTAAGTTTATAGCAACCAACAATTTTCCAAAATTCAGCGTTAACGTTCTTGTATATTGTAGGTCCGCCTCCAAACAATGCCCACACCTAAACCCGGTGAACAGCCATTGTTCAAAGGTACCTTCGATTGTGCGGCAAAAACCGTGAAAAATGAAGGTTTTCGTGGTTTGTACAAAGGAATGTCAGCACCATTAACTGGTGTGGCACCAATTTTCGCGATAAGTTTCTTCGGTTTCGGTCTTGGCAAAAGACTGCTGCAGATTGGCCAAGAAGCTGATGCAAAACTTTCATATTCGCAACTTTTCTGTGCTGGAGCATTTTCCGGTGTTTTCACAACCAGTATTATGGCACCTGGAGAACGTATAAAATGTCTACTTCAGATCCAACAGGGTGGAAATCAGCCAAAAAAATATGATGGCATGGTGGACTGCGCGAAAAAATTGTACAAAGAGGGAGGAATTAGGAGTATTTACAAGGGTACATGTGCTACACTATTAAGAGGTAAGTACAAAATTTAGAATAGTTTTATACTGTTTATTTGTTTGCATTGTATTTCAATCAGTCAATGAAAAAATCATCTAGAACTATTCTGGGGAAAGTATACTTAGTAAATTTGAAGGTAGGAATATCCAAAAAATGGAAACTCGAAATTTGTGATGCGCGTGCTATGTATGAACCCGTACATGATATCAAACATCTAAATAAAGTTGAACGATTCATATGAATCCACTTTGCCTAGTACGCCATTTCTTCCTCGTGGATCTACGTTATTGTGAAAAATCAAATGTTTCAACGTGTTTAAATCCTTGCCATCAGGTGCTTCATTTACAATTCTTTGCTTGGCTTTTTTTGATATCGGACGGTTTTGGTTGCTATGTTTCGAACGGACTCGGTTCTCTTTTTTCTCTAAGAGTTTGTACTTCTGGCTCAATCTTGAATTTGTAGAGAAGTGCTTGACTACTCGCTTTCGGGAAACACATTTCAACTCTTTTCTCAAAGCATAGTAAACTGTACGGTTTTTGACGTTCTTGCATCGCGGCGCCAACTTGTTATCAAAACGATAAGTGTCGACAATTTTGCAAGATATACGCTTTCCGGTGTGAAATTCTCGGATACAGCGTTCTTCGGAGTGGCTTCGTTTTTGATTGGTGATATTCGGATCCCAAGTGGTCATATCGCACGAACATTTCCAGGGGTTGTTATCGAGTCGTGCGAGCTTAAGGCTGGGGCTCGAAAAGAAGTTGGAGGGCAAATATTTGAGTTGATTGGCCTGTAGATAAATTTCAGCCAGGTGGTTCTGATCATCAAAGAGTCCAGGAGGAATATAGGAAATGTTGTTGCTAGATAGATCGATAATTTGGAGGTTCGGACAGCCAATAAACGCGTCCATTGAGACGTGATTTAGGCTACAATTGCTTAGCCGCAGCTCACGTAATTTAGGCATTTCGACAAAAGCATCAAATTCAAGGACAGAAATATTTCCTTGCAGTTTTAAGACCTCCAATTTGTTAAGTCCCATGAATATATTTTGTCCCAGCGTATCAGCATGCGCATTGAAGATTGAAAGAAACCTTAACTCGTTCAGTGGCTTAAATGGATGAATTGTCATTAGTTCGATTTCTACTCCATCCGAGCCAAGGTACATTGCCTGTGTCTTATTCATAACGCCAAAAGTGTCTGGGAAAACAAATTTGATAGGATTGTGTCTGAAGTCGACGAACCTAAGCTTCGGAAACGGTGGAAACGTTAACTCCGATAGTTTTGATATGCTATTATGACTCAAATCCAAATGTTCTAAATCAAGTAGTCCAGCCAAAGAACGATAATTCAAGTCCAAGATGTAATTGTAAGCTAGACTGAGAGTCTTAATGTGCATTGCTCCATAAAATGCAAATGGCGGGATGATTTTGATTTCATTTTTCTCAAGCGATAAATGTTGGAGATTAACAAGGCCATCAAACATTTCCCAATGCAGTTCGTCGAGCTTACAGTTATGAATCCGCAACACTTCTAGATCAAACCAACCGTAAAATGATGGCATTTGGTTTTTCTTCATTTCCATGATGTAAACATCGTAGGGCAGAATTTGAATTTCTTCCTCAACTTCCAGTTCAACGGAAACGTTGTACGTGACTTTTTCACTATCTGGCACGTAGTCGAAAATTTCACTAGGATGAACTGAGTTTGACGGTCTTTTCAAGGATTCACTCGCCATGAGACGAATAAACTCGAAATTAACGTTTCGAATTGAGCCAAGTGGTTCATCGATGACAAGATTGAAGTTTCGGTTAGGTGGGCCACGTATTTCCAGTGTGTGAAGTTCAGTGAGGACATTAATGTCACTTGTAGTAACTGGAAAGGAGAGTAAAAATGTATATGAAACACGTTTTTGCTGTATATTAAATAGTTATTTGATTGTAAAACTTACTCGTAATGTTCTTATCACTGGCACTGCACATTAAAACCAACGCTTGAAGGTCTTGCGGAAGTACACTTATCAAATCTTTTGGATGATGACCAGTTTGTAGAAAGCACATTGCGAATTTGATCAGAGGGTTCTGTTGAAATGTATCATCGCCAGCAAAAAGTGCTTCGTTATTATTCACAGGATCTTCATCAGGAAGGGAATCTCCAAACTCAGATTTCTCTTTGAAATTGATCCATCTCGCGATTGACAAATCCATAACGTGTGCATATCTGCATGAGCACTCGTTCGGGCAGATAATCTGATCATCTTCCCACGTTTCTGCCACAGCACAGTTCTTACGAAATGAAGGAGACTGATAGTAATCACTTCTATTATTGATCGATAATACTCACTAACAGAATCGTAATTGCGATTGTACACAGAATTCGAAGCATAGCGTATTGTGTTTGTTTAAAAATCATGTCTTTTATGTCCTCGTTTAATCCTGATTCTTTTTCATTTAGAGTTAAAACACTACTTCTTCATTTTCATTTAATAGTAACTACAAGATAAAATACTAAACTACCAGTGCTACCAGAATACGATCTGTTGTTCGCGATCACAAGAAGTGAACTATTAGTGAAGTAGGAAATAGAGATTGTGTTTCTTCTAAAGGATGTGCTTATCACTTTCGAAATGATTACGGAATATGGTTGAAACGTATTTTTATCATGTTCATTTTTGTTTTAGTCGTGTTTTTATGCTGAGTGGAAGGGTGTTAATGTAGTAATTTGTATGAGCTACATGTGGGGCTTAGCATTATTTATGTTGCTTCAAATATCACAGTTGTGATAAAATGCATGTATCTGGTTTGATAGTGCCTGGGAATATTTAGTTTTATCTTGGAAAGGAGTAAGGTCTAATTATAAAATTAGTTGTTTACAAATGCAATGGATTTACAGCTAAAAATGTGTTGCGAAAAATGTTTGATAAAAGAGCAATTTTATTTAAGAGTGGATTTAATGGAAACAATTTGTTGTGAGCAATGGAAATGAGAGAAAAGCTCTCTTAAACTTAGTTAGTACTATATGTAGAGTGATTTAGTAGAGCGTTCAATGAACTCAAAAGAGTTAATACCAAGAGCATAATAAAATGACCACAATGTTAATCGTCGATTGTCCATCAACCGAGTTTGGGATTGAAAACAGCCCTTTTGATAATTAAAACTTAGCTAAACAACGTAGATAAAGTTCCATGGGCCTTTAAGAACCGTGTATAATTCTGAATTTTCTTTATAGGAGGATTCATATAGTCTTTAGGATGTTAGTACGACGTTGTTTATTAGAGATGAATTTTGGATAACAAAAATGATATGTTTTTACCATAAAAGTTGATTGTTAAATATCTCCATTTATTTATATGAAGAACTCACCAAGTAAAGTCCAGTTATTTTACTTATATAAATAAATGTCTTTCCAATTAAATATCACTGTAAGTCCAAATCAGAGCTACGTCTTCATAATACATCGCGGTAAATATTCCCAGTCAAACGATGGCGTCCTTAAATTTGGTAAACCTGAAAGAGCTCCGCTATCTGCGTTGATAGTTTTCGTGTTTCTTTCTACGACGCTTTCAATGAAATGTTATGGCCTCAATTATTTTGATTAAATATATTTGAACCGATTGAATGATATAAAAAGCTACCTACATAAACTTATACAAACCGAAAGAAACCTGAATACACCCTACTGAACGACAACGCTTACCAAAAATATCAGGCAGCATGGCAATTTAAGACATCTAGTCAAAGAAGCATTCGCAATAATTTTAATAATTATTATTGCTGCATGGTAATCATTGGTACATGAGAAACAAAATATCGCTGACAACTAATAATCTATAATATCCTTAAACATGAACCGCTTTAAGTGAAGTAATGTTTTTAAAGGTCAATTTACAACCTCTGATTTTATTTAGCTGGGATTCTACGTCTAGCATTCGTAGCGTTTAGATGTGTTTTGAATTCATTACTATCGAAATTTTCTCTCATGATTTAAAGTGTTTACATATGCTTCAATTAATTGAAAAGCTTTTCTTCAAATGAGTTATAGTTATCGTAAAATATTGTTGATTTTTTTTTCATTTATTGCTTCACATTTGGAGCAAGCTTCGATAAGCAAACCTTACTGGTACAGGCAATAGGTAATCAAGACAAAAAATATCCTGAATGAAAATGAGGTAAACATTATTGAAAATTATTCTGCGGGACTATCGGACCAGATGAAGGATAAACACACTGATGATAAACCTGTGGAGATGGAGAAAATACTGGATAAGGAAAGTAAATCCACAAATAATTTACTAGAAAGTTATTTTTTAGATAATTTAAAAGTGAAAAATTACTGCTGGCTCTTCCGAGAAAATTTTTAAAATTCAAAGTAAATTAAATCTTGGAGAAATTCCGCCAGTGAACGTGTTTAACCAGAGCAAGCCCGACATGGCACAGTTACTGTCAGCAAAATGTAAGCTGATCGATTTTAACATTCAACGCATTAGCAAGGAAGAAGTTTCCATTAAAACTAAGTCACTGGCAGACTTCAAGAAAGTAAAAGGCGGCCCATTTCACCTATACACCTAAAGCCGAGAAAAATCAGACTTTCCTGCTGAAGAGCTTGAATGCAGGAGAGAAATCTGATAATCTTCTTAAAATATTGAAAGAGAAATGTAACGAAATCGAATCTGTTAATTTTAAAAAGATTTAAGATAAGGATCATCAGTTGAAAATAGACTACTACCAATCTTTTTGGTGCAAGTCTCAAAAGATTGTAGCCCAAGTACCCTTCAGCAAAGAAGGCACTTAAATGATCAGGTAGTGAGGTAGGAGCGACAACAGACATAAAGTCAACCAGTGCCTAAGTTGCCAATGCAAGCTAGGCGGGTAATGCGGTATGAAGCACTCATGTGTTAAATGTAATGAATAACGCGCACCGAACGATTGTAAATTGGCTCTACGGAGCCAAAAGAAAAACTAGATTATGTCAATATACACCGAACATCTAACCAGCCCGCACAACAACAACTTCTACTTCGTAGCACTACAGCCGCTCTTGGGCCTTCGCTTCCTGCAAATAGCGCTTCCAACTGTATCGGTCCATTGATCGCGTCCTCCAATTTCGAAATCCGAGTAGCGATGAATTGTCTTCATCTTCTTCGTAGCACCACAGTCGCTCTTGGGCCTTCGCTCCCTGCAAATAACGCCTCCAACTGTCTCGGTCCATTGACCGCGTCCTCCAATTCCGAAATCCGAGCAGCGATGAACTGATTTCATCGTTTATTTATTGTGTAAATATATGTATATATGTAGGTATGGCACCCATCTTTTTTTGTGGTTGGGTGGTGAATGCCATTTATGCTCTGCGTGTGGGGCTCCCATGCTCGCAAGTGACTGGACTACCCACTAAACACCTCCCCTGTCAACCCCGAGAACCCAGCCTGGAACCGTTTGACACATTACTTCGAGCCAGATCTCGTATTCTTACGCCGTTAGGCACTTTCAAGCTTGGAGATCCCTCCTCTAGCGTGAGGGGAGAGGAGAAGAGGAATCGCCAGACAAGCGATCCCCCAGCCCCGACTGCTGTGAGTCCCTTTTATTTTTAGGACTGCCCGAACATGATGTTCCACATACAATAGTTCCATTTGTTAACCGATCCAAGCATCACCGCGACTATAATATCCGGAGTAAGCTCGCCCGTTTCCCCGTAGAGGTCCCATCGCATCCTATGTGTGTGGCAGGCATCGTCGTCCTATCCTGGGCAAAACCGATAATCGGGAGACCGTGACATACCAATCTTGTGCAGGTAAGACTGAAGACATCCATGCCCGCTCAAAAGCTGGATCAGATAGAAGTTAGTCTCACCATGCATTCGATTTAGCCACGGTCTCACATCCGGGATGAGGCGCGCCGTCGACCTTCCCTAGCAATTCACCCAAGATGGCTGCCACTCGTTGAGTGAACGCTGTCCCTCCTCGCGGACAACCGTCTCCCTACCCTCGTCGCTTGGACGCAAGTAGATAGCGCGGCGCTCTCTAGCATGGAGAGCAACAGGTATCACGCCTGCAATAAATCTCAACCCCCGAATCAGAGACTGTCGGATAGGAAGATGCAATCCCCAGTGCTCCTCTTCTCTAGACCTTTGCCAAACGTTTTCGGTATACCTCCTTACTGAGAGCATCGCCTCGTATTTCTGCTTCGTACAGTAGCACTGACCCTACGGCACTCATCAAGAGGTGTCTCCTTGATAGGCTGGGTCCCCTGCATTGGCCATAAGCTGGCTCAGAGCCGATACTCCCGAAGCAGCCTTATGCTGATTTGCTCCGAGGAACTCATCTTCGAGTCGATTAGTAGCCCCAGGTAAATCACTGTTCACCTATTCGATTGGGTTTGTCCAGTGCTAGACTGAACCCACGAGCAGTCATCCAGTCTCTCATTCGGCGCATTATTCAAGGGTGCGTCCAGCGATTAGAGCCGCAACATCATCCGAATAGCCAATCAAGCGCGACTCATCTGGTATGTCCATTCTCAGTAGCCCGTTGTAAGATACGTTCTACAGGTCTGGACCAAGGATATAACTTTCATCCTTCTGTGGCTCTGTGTCATGTCATAAAGTAGACCTCGGTCCTTCAGGTAGTCCCACAGAAGCCACATCAGATATTCTGGAACTTGAAAAGGGTTTTCCGGCGTATCCTGAATATCTACCCATCTAGCGGAGTTGAAGGGGTTCCTAACGTCGATTGCCGCCAACAAGGCGATCCATTGCTTGATGTGGTTAAATGCCTCTTCCGTTCGGCCCGCGCTCACCACCTCGGTAATCGCATCAATAGTGAAACGTGCTGCTCTAAAGTCGTACTGCCGAAGAGATGGGTCCCCAGCTGCAAAAATCGCGTCAGTGAGACCTCCCTTGATGAGTTTCTCTAGCACTTTGGCATGCAGACGACGATCCGGGATTTCCTTTCCCCTTGCTAATTAGCACAAGCCTCGGCAACTTCCATTGTACCAGGAAAACCCTGTCCCGTAGGCAAGCGTTGAATGTGCTGAGCAGCAAGTCAATACGATAGTGATAGACAAGTTGCAACACGTCAGCTGGAACACCATCGGAGTCTTCCTCGCTTTCACTGAAAGGACTGCCTCTTCATCTTCCGGCTGTGCGAAGAGTGGGCACTCATTTGCTGTTTCACCATAGACAGCGTCAACACGCCCGTACTATCTCGTCCATCTTTTTCGCTTCATGTAAGCTAGGCGTTCGTAGACCACCAAGATTCCGCATAACTAGCTATAGCCAAGACCCCACGGATCTTTATTCACATTGTCCACTAGATCTTGCCGACAGCGAGCCTTGGTTTAAGTTAATTTGCGAAGGCATTTTCTGGTCGACTTATATGCTGCTACCCAGTTGCATGCCTCGTCACGGTTCTGTCCCTGGTGAGCCCTATGCTGAATTTGCATTTGCCATGAGCACCTCGACGAACCTCTCGCAGCCCATCCTTCCGATGTTCCACCCAATTGTAGAAGGCACGGACGTCGGGAGACAGCATCGCTGATCTCAAGCAGAATTGACTGATGTTCACTGGCTGAGAAGTCCTATAATACTTTACAATTGTGTATCCTTCGTACTTAGGACTTCGAGGCGAATGTCACGTCCGGTTAGTTCCCTCACAGCTAATACGGCGGAAAGTCGGCGTATTTCCGGTGTTTAGTACGACGAGCGCCGTCCTCGCCGCCATTTCCAGGATTCTCTTTCCCCGCGGATCTGTTTGAGGCATGCCCCATTCGATTGGTTTAGCGTTGAAGTCTCCCCCAACGAGCACGTTGCCCTCTGTGTTCGAGACAGCACCCTCCAGAGCATTAAGCTTGGCTTGGAAAGATGATATCGATTCGTTAGGCGTTAGGTACACACTAAAGAAGGTGATCCCTGAGCACCGAACTCACACGAAACCATCCCCCCGTCCACAACTCTTCGCTTGTAAATCACTGTTCCAAACCCAGATCGTCAGGATATCATGATACAGGACTTTTATCGTGGTGTTGCTCACTCACCAGCAAGAAGTCGGCTTTCATGTCCCCCGCAAACTCCTCAAGCAGATTTTGGGCGGTTGAACTACGTTGTAGAATTGGCTGCAGGATGCGAGTCATCGAAGTTCTGATTTTGCCTTGGCTAGGGCTTCCTGGAAAACCCGGCATTTTCCTGATCCCAAGACGTGTCCAAAATCAGGTCTTGGATCAGCATCCTTGTAAAGAATACAGTGTGCCTCCTTCGTACACTCTTTTCTTTTATGTCCCATTTCACGGCATTTGTAACATAAGGAACTCCTATCGGGTCCTTTGCATACTTTTGTGGTGTGACCATAGCCAAGGCATTTGAAACATTGAAGAGGCGCTGCTCTTCGCCGTATCCTACAGACAACCCACCCTATTCGTACTTTGCCCTTGTTTAGGAATTGTTCGGCGTCCTTTTCGGTCAAGTCAACTATGGCCATGCGTTGTCCCCTATTGTTTTCTGGTGTCAGTCTCGCTTTGATCCTTCCCACGCTAGGGAACTCCCTTTTGATGGCCTCTTCCAACTCGGCCAGATCCGTAACGCAGTCAATGTCTCTTATTTCGATCGTTGCCATCGGCTCGAGCGAGGCTATAGTTGCGCTTTTGCCGAGGACTTTCCTTACTGCGTCACAGAATGCTTCCTTATTGTCGGCCTCTGCTCCGAATTCGACCAGTATGTGGCCCGGCTGCGTTAGTCGTACTGCTTTAATGGTAGTGTTGGTTTCTTCGGGCCTTACGTTTCCCTTGATGTCCCGCAGCACCTCCGCGTAGGATCGGCCATCTTGGGGTTTTACGAGTAGTGCTTGTAGCCGGGGTCTTCATCGGGGCTTCTGTCTCTCCTGTTTTGCATTAGGTTGTTTTTCTTGTTGGGCGTCCGTGCGAACTTTACTTTCTGGCGCTTTTTGAAGGAGGTTCTTTGCGGCTTTTTTCGCTCCTTTTGTAAGCACTGTTTGGAACCCGTGATCTGGTGCTCCACGCCTATCAAGTGCCTCTTCCTTCCTTCTTTTATCCCGATCTCCTTCGATTGGGCTAGACGCCAATCTTTTATTGATTTTTTAATGGTGGAGCTATCTGCATGTGACCTTTAGATTTTGCCCCTAGCGCTTCTTTAGCCTTCTACTCGTCTTTGGGCTTTAACCAGCTCCTCCGATAATGCTCTATGCGGTCTAGGAGCTCCTTTAGTTCAAGGAGCCCAATCTCTAGTGCTTTGCTGATTTTTGGGGAGTCGCATGCAGATTGTATTCTTTTCAGAACATCTCTTTTCTTCTTCTCTTTTCGGAATAGCCTTTCTTCTTCGTGCCGCTGGGCGGCAATTGTACTTTGCGACCATCCTTATCGCTTTCCGTTTCCGAATACAGTACATTCGCCACTTTTTCGACGTTGGCGATGTAATCACCCAACGTTTCTTTTCCTGCCGTAATCTCCTCGTTGGCTTCAGGATGGTTCTTTATTATGTCGGGATTTACGACCCTTGCATCGGTCGCTTCGGTAACGATCGCATCAGTGACCATCGAATTCTCGATGTTCTTTATATTTTCTTCCTCCGCTCGAACACCTGAAGCGTCCTGCGGAGCTTCCCGCTTTTCCTTTATAGGACGCTTTTTTTTGCTGCGCCCGAACGCCGCAGGAATCTCAGTCTGGACCAGACTGTCTACTAATCTCCGTTTTCGTTCGTCTTCACTGTGTATTATTTGTCGTTTTTGTCATCGTGAGTACCGCTCTCGATGTACTGTTAACATCATGGCTGCAACCGCTGGTTGCGTCGTCGTTGTTATTATTTTTTATTTTTTTTGGGTTTTTTTTTTATCTTTTTTAACTGTTTTTGGTTGCTCCAGCTTTATTGGGTCCCGCCCCCTCGGAGCCGCAGAGAGGCCATGCGAGGATTGGCACAAGCCCTTATGGGGACAAGTGCTCAGAGCCAGACCAGCGCTAATCGGGAGTTCGTCTCAACCGAACCTACACCCCCAACCCGATGGTGCGAACTTCGAACGTACTCCGAGGCCTGCCAAGGTTTTACCGGGACGGAGACGGTATGAGAGTTGAATTGGAGCCGTTCACACACGAGTGTCACCTCGGCGCTACTGTGCAAAGCAACTAGGTCCAAACCACATATCCGCCAGTTCGTTGTCGAAAGCGTAATCCAGATCCAATCAGGGTCGTTACCTGTCATCACAGGAGGGAACCTCACGGCGCTCCCCATATCCTCGGGTCCGTGGGGGCGGCGCTCCCCAAAGAATGCTATCCTTCAAGAGTACTCTTGTCGACCGGCATTCCCCTCTGCGGGAATTTTTTCGAGTACGAGGGGGGCGGAACTCCCCAAAGAATGCTAGCCTCCAAGAGTATTCCTATCGGCCAGCATTGCCCCTGCGGGTATCAATGTGATATTGGCTTCGGTTCGAGTGCAAAATGGAATTGCATTCGCAGTGGCATCATCGGGAATTGTTATTGTGATTTGTTTAAGTTCGTTATTTTAAATAACTAGAAATAAGTTTAACATGTAGGTTAGGAATCTTGTAATATTGATTTATTAGGATTCATTAACGTTTTCTTTATAACATTTACTAGAATTAAGTTGATAAATATTAGTTGTTACCTCAAAGTACACTCTTTTGTTGATAATTTTAACATGTGTTGATTAAAATTACGTTTTCTCATATTAGTTGAAAGCTCAAACTACACTTTCGAGTTGTTCTTTTTAAGTTATATAGAATTTTCAATAGAGTTAGTTCTCCCTTTTCCAATTAATTGATAATATTTATTTCATTCGATAACATTTGTTATTGTTTTTTGACTAATTTTTAGTTTTATACTAAAATACAAAACCCTATTAAAATCGGTACCTGTGTCCGCCTGTATGTCACAGCAGTTTATCTCCGAAACTATAGAAGCTGCAGCCTTGAAATTTTGTGGAAAGGTTGGAAGTTATGACTTTTAGAAATTTTGAGATGAAACAATTTTTTAAAGAGTTTTATGGGCATCCCCCCATATAGAGGAGTGACCCTCAAAAACATTTTTTTCATCAAAGGTGGTCAAGTGGGGCATCATATGAAAGGCCACAATGAGATTTTTTCAAAACAGGTCTTAAAATTACTTTATCAGTATCGAGAGAAGCAGGAGAAGGGAAAATGCTCGAGATTAAAGCGTACCATCCCCAACCCCCCTCCCGCTTGCGATTGGAAGCCTTTAATCCGAAAAATCTAAAAAAAATCATGAGTGAAGACCTTTATGAGCACTACAACAATAAATACGTCAGAAGTTGAAATTCACTCAACTTTATTAGTAATTGTATGATTTATCAATTTTATACTTTCTTGAATAAAATCGTGAGGGCTCTACTTGTATATGCAAATGTCAATTTACAAGTTTAATCATTACTGGAAATTTCAGAAAGATCGAGTAGTATTTAACGGAGTTATGGGGGTTTAAATTTTCCTGGATTACAACAGCAACTATACATGGCTTTGAGATAATATTCACTTCCAATTATTTCAGACACTCCGGGTTTGCTAGGGTTTGCATGAACATTTCAGGAATTACGTTCTTGATGAATATCTTTGAGAACTTGTTTAACAGGTGACATCCGTAATCGCAAAACAAAATGGTAGCCGTTTTGAATGAGTATATTGCATAAAATTGTGTTATTTTTCGCGAATATCAACATTTAAGGTACATGCTATCCAATAACAAATAACTTAATGGTTGAAATTCTTTCAACTTTGCTAATAATATTAGGATCTGTACATTAATTATTTTCGCCAGTAAAACTGTATTAGTATAATTAAATTGGTAGAAAGTAGATATTTAAGTGTCCTTTGAAAGGCCCTTATACTCTATGAGTTTTAATAAAATGAACAGAAGTTATTGCCCTTTGAATTTTCTCCGATTACAACAATCAAACACGATTTTGCTACTACATGGGCTTTCTACAAAAAAGACACTACTGTAGTGTAATAAGGTTGATAAGTGTCCGTACAGGACTGCAGCGATTGTCTGCTGCCTCGGCGAAAGAGGATGTTGAGATCCGTTGAGACGCGTGAATGCGCTGGCAGGCTAGCGTTGCGGTGTCGTGGGTCGGGTTCTTTCACCCTAGCACAAGTACCCACTACAAAAAAATTTCGCATTCACGAATTAAACCATGTAAAAATACCGATCGACTGGTGTCCCCTCGCATCCTCCCAACCGGATGCCCCACTCTTATTTGTGGGGCATAAGGATTGTCGGTAACGACGAAGTCTCTGTGAGTCCGTCCGTTTTTGCTCGGCCCAATTTGTTCTTCGAACAAGCATTTCAACCCTTAGTAGGTTACCTCAGCCTCGACACCAGTCGGTCGGCATTTTTACATGGTTTAATTCGTGAAAGCGAATTTTTTTTGTAGTGGGCCCTTGTGCTAGGGGGAAAGAACTCGCCAGCCAGCGCATTCACGCTTCCCCTTTAATGGTACCCCGCTTTAATGGTACCGTAGCGGTACCATTAAATTCAATGATACACAAATGGCTATTTATAAGATTAACCTGTCCTAAAAGTTCCACCAAAATCAAATGATATTTAACCAGGTCCTAGGTTACTATGCAACAATATGCACTGTATTATTATGGAACCATATGGCTATGGAACAATATGCGCTTTTTTCCGACTCGAACATTACGGGTTTGCTAGGATTTGCTTGAAAGTTTCAGGAATAATAGGTATTATGAATATCATTGAGAATAAGTTCAACTAGAGACATCAGTAATCGTAAAACAAAATGGCGGCTGTTTTAAATGAGAAGATCGAATAAATTTGTAATATTTCTCATCTTCAACATTTAAGGTACATGATAACGCTTGATAGAATTTATTAAGGAATGGCGGAAGATGAGCACCTACAATTTAGAGGTGAAACAAGTCTTGCAAGTAACAGAGTACTCCTACCAGAAGGGCTTTGTAACCATCCTACGGTTAGAAACAAGTTTTCTGATGGCATTGAATTATTCATTCTGATGACTTGAATTATTCATCCAATACTTGAATAAGAAACCATTCAAATTTATCTAAAGATGCAGAGTTTCTTTCATAAATACACAACAACCGCCATTTTATTCCAGATTAAAGAATTTTTCTGAATACTTGGCCAATTTAACACGTTCAAATGAAAGACTATAACTTATATTTTCACGAAAAAATTGGAGGAAATAAGACTACCTAGGTCGATTTGAAATATGTGTCAATCATCAACACGTGTTATTGTTGTTATAATTCCATACAATTCAAATGGCGATAACTCAATTGATTATGATATGAATTTCGAAGGCCTAAGGGTTTTATGTCAACCTACATAACTGTAAAATTTTAGAAAGTTTTTGGGCAATGTTTCGATTTTCGGGGGAATGTAAAATTTATAAATCATACTATTGTTAACAGAGTTGAGTGAATTTTGATTCCTAAGGTATTTGTTGCCCTTGTACTCATAAAGACCTACCATCGTGATTTTTTTCTGATTTTCGGCTCAAAGGTGTCCAATCTGGAGGGGAGGGGACACATATATTATTCGTACATTTTGACTTTTCTTAGATTCTGAAAGTGCTAAACCCTTCATTTAGAACCCTACTCGACTGTATTTGATGAAAAAAATTGTTAAGAACCACTTCTTTGTGAGGGGAGAGCCCCTTTAAAAATTCTGAAATATTCAATAAGACCTAAACTTTTGAGAGACCACCACTTCTGACCATTTCACAAAGTTTGAGCTTTGTTGCTTCTATTGTCTCTGAAGGGACTTCCTGTGACGCACTGATAGACAGACAGGATGGGAATCATGGAGGTAAACCAAAACTGACGTTAGATAGGAAGCCATTTGGCAGCAGCGCTTACTACCACACACATGACCATTAGTAGGCCGACTTTGCTGGCTAACTTACATGGCGGTATATGAAGAATTATGGAGGTGCCAGCGAAAATTCGAAGTTTTGTACGGTTTTGAGGCGGATTTCTACAGTGAAATCCTGATGGCCCGCGGAGAACACAATAGCGCTCCTAGTGAAGTGAAAATTATTTCAGTTCTTATACCCGTTTAGTTTTTATCGCCTTCCAAAGTTAATTTATAGGAGTTTGTTTACATCTCAACGCTGAGCTATCAGTCGAAGGTGCAAAACGTGTGCTTCATTTGCTCGTCTTGAAAAGTTTAGGAGTACAGTGGGCTACACAAGGTGAATTTATAGCATGCACGGAATGCGTGTCGCACGTTTTTTATTCGGAAAATAGTATATATTACGAAATATAAGCATTTGCTAATGCCGCGGTTGGGTGACAGCTCACGGAAGCTTGTCCATAGTAGGCCGACTAATACATATGCAAATTGCTACCATATGGCTTTTTATCTAACGTCAGTTTTGAGGTAAACCCAATAATAAATAACGTAGAGGTTGAAATCCGTTGAGCGTCGCTGATAATATAGGATTTAGCATTTTCCTCGGTAAAACTGTATTAGTATCATTAAATTGGATAAAAAGCCACTTCATTAGCTCTTTAAAAGATCTTCATATTCTATAAATTTCAATAGAATTTACAGAAGCTATAGCCGTTTGAATTTTCTCCGATTAAAACAATCATATACGATTTTTCTACTACATGGGCTTTCCATCGAACCAGATACTACACTTTTAATTGGGTCTTCTCCAAATTTTCAGATAAGATGAATAAAAAAATACATTAAGGTTCCGGTGTCCGGAATGTTGGCTCGTTAAAATGGAGTTCTTTCAAAGCAAGAATATATTTTTTGTGCATGGCTTGAAAGTTTTTCTTGAATTAAATCATTCTACATATCTGCATATTGTAGGTTAGGTACAAAACCCTTCTGACATGAGCGTAGTTCTGTCTTAAAAAGTTTTTAAGAGACCCACTTTTGGGGCATAGAGGAGTTGATTGTGTCTTTAGTATATTGATTAAATTTTTAACAGATTGAAAGATTTGTATATTTTATAACATTCCGTTATAGCAGCAGTGATAGTTGTGTAATCATTTTATCCAAATTATGTTTACGTTTGATTTTTATAGCTTACTCGTATAAGTACTAACAAAGAAGAGAAAAATTAATTAAAAAGTATTATAATTAATATTTTGAGAAACATGTAATTTTTCAATCACAAACAAAAGATAAAGCTTTAAACTGTTTTGTATGACGATGTTAACTAAATTAAAATTATCATCACTCAATTTGAGAAAAACGTCAAGCTTTAATAATTTAAAATAACAAAGCAGGTTTCTCCATCAGAACTTTGATTAATCTTCAGAGTTTGGACGCAAATCAATTTTTTAATAATATATCATCAACAAAGTTACAAATATGTTTTTTATGGCATACTTGTGAAGTTAATACTTGTTTTTATTTAACTATTCCCACATTAGCAATAATCATTCAGAACAAAGTAGGTATTTAATGTTATTTTAATTGCATGAAATTATAAAAATCTTCAAATATACCCGTATATGTACAAAACAGGAAAACATCCAAGAGTATCTAGTATTCATTAATTTCTAGCTTATTTCCATATACACCTGAATTGATTGAATTCTTATGAATAGCGTGCAAGATATGATACGTTAACTTCTTCTGCAAGTGCAATTAGAGATTAATAAATGCGTCGGTATAATAACAGCAAAATGTTCAATCTGACATTTGACGCTAATAGTTATTATAGTAAATTAGAATAAAATTCAAATCAATGCAATACCATAATGATGACTTTGTATATTTCGGGACGAGTTACCTAAGTGATCTATGACTCAAAATCGTATGCTTGATGTAAATAGTAATTTAAATATAGATAATTTAAAACGGGAAGGTAATACGTACTTTTCAGTGTTTCTGCAAAGTTATTTGTACGGGATTTAGTTTGAATAATATACTGTAAATATGAGAATTGTTAGAAAAACGTTGAAATGACATGCTGTATGTAATAAGAAAATCAATGCAATATAATTTGAGGTTAATGAACTAAACAAATTTTTGCAATTCTGATGATATTCAGAGACGAATTATTGTTATTGATATAAGGGTATAATCATTAGCATGCATAGCACGTGTATTGCCAAGTCATGACGGAGGTTAATTACATTCACGTGTGATTAATAGGTCGGTTTTTGTTTCAACGTGATAATAATTTAATATTAAGGTGTTTTTAAATAAAAATTGTTTCAAGAGATGTGGTGGTTACAGTGCTAGATGTTTACGCCAAAGTTAGTTTGTAGACATCACGTTGGTGGCAACGAGGTCTGGTTTGAGTGACATTTAAACAGACTGTGAGCGTACCCTGCTACGATAGGTACTGATTTGAAAGTAATCAGGCAATTATCTCGCGGTCAGACGCGTTGTTGAACAAATTAGCTTCTAGAATAATATTAGGGTAAAGAATTGAAATAATCTAATAAACCTCATAGTCAAAGTTCAATCCGGACACCATCACTTGAGCAGGTTGGTAAAAGGAAGAAGAAACATTATATTAAATTGAAGCAAGTTGAGTAAGCACTAGAGTGCTCCTACCAAAAAGGTCTTTGTAACCACCCTAGGGTTCGAAACAAGTTTTCTAATAGCGTGAATCCAATACTTGGATAAGAAATCGTTCAAATTTACGCAAAAGATGCAGAGTTTCTTTCATAAGCACAATACAGCTGCCACCTTGGTCCAGCTTAAGTAATTTTTCTGAATTCTCGGCCGATTGAACATATTCAAATTGAACACTTTTCCTTAAATTTTCATGAAAATAGGCAGAAAATAAAAGTGTCTAGGTCAATTTGAAATATGTATCAACCATCAACACGTGTTATTGTTTTTGCAATTTCATACAATTGAAATGGCTATAACTCATTTGATTATGGTTCGATTTCCATGAAATTTTGCGAGCGTAAAGATCCTATAACAATCTATATAAATACAAAACTTTGAGAAATTTAAGGTTGCCGTTTTGATTTTATGGGCGAAAATGTAAAATCTACAAATCATACTATTAACAAAGTTGGGTGAATTTCGATTTCTGCGGTCTTTGTTGCCATTGTACTTATAAAGACCCACCTCCGTGACTATTTTCGGATTTTTCGGGTAAAAGGTGTCCAATCGCGAGGGGGGCACATAATATTGGTACATTATGCCTCCCCCTGGACCCCCTGATGCATAAAATGACTTTTCTTTCAGATTCTAAAAGCTCTAATTAAGACCTTTTATTTGATACCCCACTCGACCACCTTTGATTTTAAAAAATGTTTAAAGGCTACTTTGTTATAAGGGAGGGCTTAAAATTTTTTTTAGTGAGACCTAAGCTAGTGAGAGACCATCACTTCTTACCTTTTCACAAAGTTTGAGCATTCAAACTTGTATAGTTTCTGAGGAAACTTGCTGGGACGCACGGACAGATGGACAGACGGACAGAAAGGTCGCGAAAGTAGTATTAGTAGTAGTAGGTCTTTGTAAAAAATTTTTACAACGACGAAATGTGCGCAAATGTTTATAGTATATTATAAAGCCTCCTTTACGGAGAATCGGGATGTTGATATAAAAAATGGTATCGTGCGGTGAGTTTCAATAGTAATTAGTATGTTCTTGCTTGTAAAAAGTGTAAATATAACCATTATATTTTGCTTACCAACCAATAAATATCGTCAGTGCGATGCCGAAAAAATATCTGATAATTTGTTAATCTGATAAAAGGTAAGGTGAGAAGTTTTTAAGTAAAATTGAACAATAACAGCAGCACAAGTGAAGCAAGCTGAATTATTAATTAATCATAATACAATGAATTTAAGTGAGGAATTGCTACCTAACAATTGCAATATAATTCAAACCCTATTTTCTCGGTTCAGTTGCATTTTTTGCACATCACAGTTGTACAAAATTAGTAACCCTACTACCTAGTTATTGATGCACTTACACTTACACACTTAGATCGACAGAGAGTCATACAGGTCGTAATTTAAGTATAGCTTTCTTAAATAGTTTATTTCAAACTTCCTATAAAAACCTTTCTCAAATGAACATTAGAATAAACAATGTCTGAAAAACCATCAGTGATATTCATAAAATTGTGTTTAGTATTGTAAGCAAATGATGTATAAAATTACAATTAATTACAAATTCTTCCAATTCAAATTTTTCTATCATGCCACCCGGATCTTAATAAAATAAAACTTTCAAACCCTATAATCACGTTTTTTGAATTTCTGTTCTTCTTTGCATAAGAAAAAATTATGAATAATGTAACATGAAACTGCACTTATTGTTAGTTAAACAGACCAAACGCATTCGGATTGTCAATTATATAATGTTTCAAATTATAATCGTATTTATTTTTTCCATATTCTGTAATTGTTATGTTAATTTAGTGCATACGGGAAAACCAGTGAGAGAATATTGTATATTTATAATTGCAAATTTTATAATGAATGGTTGATTGTAATTTATTAGGTTATTGGTTCCCAGAATCCTAAGCAAGTAAGAGTGCGTTTACGTCTTATGAGTTTATAAAAATTTTCAAGCAGATCACAGGGGAATTCCTGAAAATATTTTGTTTCCTACATTGTTTAGCTTTTACGTTTTTTTAAAAATATTGTGCAAAACTTTATTGCAATCTGTTTTATATGTGCTTATTTTTGTCCAAACGCATGTTACATTAAGTTTTCCCCATAATTAAGAAAGCTACAACTACCGAACTTTAGTGAAATAGAGGATGATCTGCTTAATGTTTCTGAAATTTGACTATTCGTTCTTAAAAGGGAAAGTCATGACTTGTGGGTCCTCGATTAGGGTAAATTTCCCCCCATCATGATTATATCCTTCTAGCCATTCGAAGCACTTCTCAATAGTTTTCGAGAAAATCCTTTTAAAGATTCTAAAAACTGCATTTATACGGAATTGATATCTACAATATCAGCAACATCGGTGGCTGAGTGTTTAACAGCTTAAGTTATCATCGGCGAGTCCAGAGTTTGAGTTCCACACTTTGCTCATGATGCTGAGGAGACTTGATGGTGAACTATCTAATAAATTTGCAGACAATCATCTCGTGATGTTAACTCTCTACTATCTTCAATTATCTGGGAGCAACTTTAAACTTATTAAATAAAATTCTTCACCTTCGACGGAATAACTTTCAAGGTACAAGTAGGAGAGACAGCGCTCGCTCAACGATTGGCAGCAATCTTGGGTAAATTGCACGAAGGCAAGGTGGACTGCGCGCCTCATCCCGAATGTGAGACCGTGGCGAATTCGAAGGCATGGTGAGATTGACTTCTATCTGACCCAGCTTTTGAGCGGGCATGGGTGTTTTCAGCATAGTATACTCAACTAGTAACCACACTCCATCAACCCTCCGGAAAAATTTGAACACAAGCCGAACAGAGAGCCATAAATCTTCGGTAGCAGGTAGGTAGATAAATGCTGATGCGAGGATTGGCGCGAATATAAACATATGCTTCGATGAGAGATTTCAGGATTACCATATCTCAAAACATCAATAACTTTGCAGAAGAACAAATTCGTTCCATGCAATCTTTTAGTTTTTTATTAGGATGTGGCAGCACTCCCATGTTCTGAAATGCGTAAAAGAACACGTGCGTCGGAAATTTTATTTGCATTTTGCTTTGTTTATTGAGCGCGCCAAACATGGGATCAGTTCTCATGCCCCGGATCAGCTGACGTGCCCCTGAGAAAATTCAAAAAGTGTGCAACACAGGGTAAATGAAAGGTGTGGGTACTAGTTGAGTATACTATGGTTTTCAGTCTTACCTGCAGAAGATTGGTAAGTCACGGTCCCACGATTGTCGGTTTTGCCCGGAGAGGAGGACAATGCCTGCCACACATTTTTTTGCATGCACAAAATGGGTCAGGCTGCGAAGGAACCTCTACAGGGAGACGGGAGAGCTCACCCCGGATAATATAGTTGCGGTTATGCTCGAATCGGTTGACAAATGGGACCAGATGGCACATTATGCTCGGGCAGTTCTAAAATATAAAAGAGACACTGCAACCGGGGGCGTTGGGGCTGGGGATTGCTTTTCTGGCACCTCATCTTCCCCTCTCCCCTCCCGCTAGGAAGAGATCTCCTAGCTTGATGACGCCTCACGGCGTAATAAAACGAGACCTGGTCCGAAGTAATGTTCCAGGCTAGGTTCTCAGGTTGACAGGGGAGGTGTTTGGTGGGTAGTCCAGTCGCCTTCTTGGGAGTCCCACACTCTGTGCCTAAATGACATTCACCTCCCAAATACAAAAAAGGCACAAGTAGGCATCTTTGTATCGTCCTGGAATATTTCGTCGATAAAGTCCAAGCGATTTATTCAATACTAATCGTTATAAATTTTCAAGAATATAAAACATATTCCAAACAATAAAAAAATACTAATACTTAATGACCCAACGGCTCTCTAAAGTTATGTAATCAAAAAAAAGAATCAAATTCCAATTAATTAAAATTATCTATTTTTTGATTCAATTGAAAAATGGAGAAAAAACCAGCTAACACTATTCAAAAATTAATTATAATATTTACACAGCAGTGAATTTTACATCTAATATGTTATAACCTAATTCTAATAAAATGCAATCGAAAACTTTATCTTATATTAATGCAATGCTGTCACAATATTCCTAACATAAACTTTAAACCTCAACTCTAAATCTAATATAACAAGTTGGGTAGACAGACCTATGCTCATGTCAGAAGGGTTTTGTACTCAACTTACAAAATGCCGTAACCAGCAACGAATAAAATTAAGAAACACGTCATGTTCGAGGATCATACTATTATTAACTAAGTTGAAAGAATTTTTTAATTCTGAGGTATTTGTTAAAATTATACCCATAAATATCTCGCTTGATAATTTTTTTAGATCACCGGTGTCCATTCGCGAGGGAGAAAACACATTTTTCATGTATTCCCCCCCCCCCCCCCCCCCCTCTGTGCCCCCACTGAAGCAAAAACTGTCAGTTTAAGAACTGTTTTGAAAAGCTCTCATAGAGAACTTTCATTTGATACTCATATCGGCTACCTTTCATGAAATTTTTTTCAGGGGCCACTTCTCTGTACTGTAAGCATCGATTCATAGCCTATTTTTTCGAATCCTAGAATGGCTACAAAGCCCTTTTGCTAGGAGCTCTCTCCTGCCTCTTCGACTTGTTTCAATTGTATGTAGTCATCCTCATGATATCTATCATTCCTGAAACTTTCATGCAAATCCTAGCAAAGCTGTAGTTGAAAATAGAAAAAGACAGCTTCCTTTTAATTTTGTGTATTATTTTTAATTCTCGAAATCGATTTTCGACCGTAATCGTTCGGTCTTCTTCAGCGATTCGCTGAAGAAGACCGAACAATTACGGTCGAAAATCGATTTCGAGAATTAAAAATAATACACAAAATTAAAAGGAAGCTGTCTTTTTCTATTTTCAGTTGGAGTATTTTGTGAAGGCGAAAATGAATTCGATTACAAATATTAAAGCTGTAGTGTCTAAGTCGGTAAAAAGCGCATATGGCTCCATAGCCATATGTTTCCATAGTAATACAGGGCACATTGTTCCATAGTAATACAGGAAAATTCAAATCGCTATAACTTCGTTAAATACTGATCGATCTTTATGAAACTTTAAGATTAGATCAATCTTATAAATACTTATAATCTGTTTGCTGAATTTTATTTTTATTCAAGACAACATAAAATCGATAAATCATACTATTACTAACAAAGTTGAGTGAATTTCGACATCTCATGTATTTGTTGTTGTTGTACTCATTAAGGCCTACATTCATGATTTTTTTCAGGTTTTTCGGATGGAAGGTGTCCAATCGCGAGGGGGGGGTACGCGAAAAGTTCGTACTCATAAGGCAATTTTAAGACCTGTTTTCAAAAGATCTCATTGAGACCTTTCCAATGACACCCTACTCGACTACCATTGGTGAAAATTTTTGTTTGAGGGGTCAACTCCCTATATGGGGAGACCCCCCTTAAACCCCTTCAAAAAATTTTTTCACCCTTGAACTTTCAAGAGGTCACCACTTCTGACCTTTCCACAAAGTTTCATGGCTGTAGCCTCTATAGTTTCGGAGAAAAAGTGCTGTGACATACAGACGGACGGACGGACGGACAGACGGACACAGGTCGTGATTGCAATAGGGTTTTGTATTTTAGTACAAAACCCTAATAAGTATAATATATACTTATCCTAAATATTGAAATCAATGCCTAATTTTTAACATAAACAAACAACACAATGTAGCAATAATGAGTTGAAACTCAAAACGAAGTAACGAAGAACGAAACAAAAAATAACCACAAATAATTTAAACATTGTCATTCGGCCACCGATACCTAGATTTCTCTGTCTCAGCTCGACCAGCCTCAATAAATCTAGCAAATGAATATCTCCATTGGAATTGTTGGTCTCGTGAACTCAAATTCGGAGGATATTTTATCTTCTTATCGGTGGCCCGTCTACTATAACATATATGGGATATATAATTGGGACACCAGCTAGTAGTGCGACAAGTCTCAACATGAAATACAAAAGTTTTTCTCTCACAGTTACAGATCTTGCGGTGTGATTCCAAAGAAGCTTGAATATGAAAATATCGACTCTCGTTACTTTAGCAGTTTGATAAATTCTTCTATTCGATATATAGTACTTCCGATCGTCTCAGGCTATCTGTACAAACCAGTATATGCACGAAGACTTCCGAAATCTCAATCTTTCCCTTGTACTACGTGTAAACTCTGATTATACCAGATCTGATATCTATCTGTGAAAACTGGTCTAACCAGAGTCTGGTAACTTTGACCTTTTGATCAATGTATCTAGAATGAAAGAGTCGTTTAAGGGACATGATTACTTTTTGTGCTTTTCTGAGCATGATTTTCACATGTTCAGTATAGTATAGATACTGATCGAAATGAATACCAAGATATCGAGCACAGGGTTTATGTGGAATCAGTTCTGAACTACGCTCACCAGCCATAATGTGGAAAACCTTCTAATTCCGTTTCAGGTCTTGACTGGCCCACTGCAGCGTTGTCCGAAACAAAACTGTTTCGCATTTCTGCGTATTGACTTTCATTCGCCAATTGTCGGTTTACAGCTGCACCTCATTAAACATTTTTTGAAGATTGCTCTTTTCGGTCTGCCGTATAAATGATGAAATCATCAGCAATCGCTACAAATAATCGCGTTGGCGAGACGTTAAAATCAAAGCCGTTCAATATTTCGTCGTATTCAGGTGTCAATAAAATCATTTATATATGTTTTTAAACATTTGTTGAAGATTATAGCACTTTGAAACTGCTTTACTCAAAAATTTTTCAATTTATTTACGGATTCAACAAATCTTTGGTACAATGAAAAAAGTATTAAAAAAACCAGCAGCAAAATCCTTCAATATTTTCGTAAAAAAACCAACATTTGTCCAAGTTAATTGAAGGTAATAAAAAATCATCGTCACGTGTTGATTGCCGGCCAATTCATTCATTTGTTCAACTTATATTATTCTCACCAATTTGTCTGGATATGATTTGCTATGCTTGCCACGTGTCCGGATAAGCAAAAGACAAGAAAATATTACTAAACGTGAACGAAGGCTGTTTTTCGTCATTAATTCTAAAAAATACATGTGCTGTGGAGACTCGACATGACCTCTATGCATTGGGCGCGGCCAAAGTCTCGAGCATTACGAACGATTCGCATATTGGTTCCGTAATGACACTTCATCATGCGCAAAAGCTTGAGGAGTAAGTGTATACGTGAGCGTACCATATACTTCGTGCTTGTCCAGTTGTTTTAGCATTGACCAACCCACGAAGCTGGAGTAAATAGAAAGGATACGCATACAAAACCACCTCTGGAAAAGCTTAAGCATTGTTGCTAGTCGCTGAGAGATGGCAGCTTAAAAATTTCCCTAACAATCCAGTACCCCAATTTATTGTTAATATTGATCCTTGTTTCGGTTGACGAAGCAAAGAGGAAAATGCGTCCAATAATAAATTCGATTGGTCGGCGAAAGTGATAAACTTGAGGCAAGCAATATTTTTACATAAATAGCCATGGCCGTCAACAAACAACTCACTCTTGATACTACGCTTGTCCTGCTCAAGGCCCTTGCCCGAGTAGAGTTGTCTCAAGGCATTCAACCCGAGACTGACAAATCTCAATAGAGTGTTCCAGCCCGGATCTAAGCAGCCGTCCGAATCAACTATCAGGAGCCAGATGACCAGGCTAGTTTCTGGAACTTTGTAGTACTACATCATTTAAGCGTTACTTACCCTTCTCAAGGCTTTTGCCCGAGCAGTAGCATCCTAAGGCATTTTGCTCAGGAACGAGCAAGCTATCGCGGTTACTCTATATTGCCACCACCGGCCGTGCAAACAGCACGCACCAGCCCGCATAATCAGCGGTCAGACAACCAGGCTAGTTTCTGGCAATTCAAGTAAGTCATCGCGGGTTTGTCGATATTGCCACTAACGATCGTGCAATCGGCACGCACCGCCAGCGACCAAACAACCGAATGCAATAATTAAGGGCCACACGACCAGCGCACATAATCAGTGGCCAGACGACTACCAACCATCACCAGCGGCCTCTGATGTCGACAGAACCCTGTTTAACTCTTGAAGAGTCAATCGCTGTGACGCCCAGAGCGGATCCAAAGCCTATCCAGATCGAGCTTTATCTTGCCCGCTTGGCCAGGCCGCTTGATCCGCCGGTGTCGAGCCGGGATGTGGGCGCATCATTGAGCATCACCGTAGATATAGCAACCTGCGCCGATTGACGCGTCTCGCTGTGACTAAAGCGGAGCGGGAAAAATTCAAGCAGCAATGCAATGGAGGTGGAATTCAAGGAAGCGCAGCGCCGTAAGCGGGAGGCCGCGAATGAATCTGTGCCAGAGGCAGAACAAAATTAATCACTGTTTTTAATTTAATGATTAAATGTCTTCAAAGAGAAACTAGTGAGTACTTGCAAAAAAAACTGATCAAGGGCTGCTCGGAAAAAACCACTGCTCTCTTCACAAAATGTGGAGAAACATTTTTCCTTCACAGCGAAATACATTTCCTAACCGGCCGAATATTGGGATGACGTCATATTCTGTAACGAAAAGAAAATCATGCTGTATTATGGACCGAACAGTGTATGGAGGAAGCTATTAACATCGTTGGAAAATCGAAACATCATTCCAACTGTGAAATCCCGAAAACTTTCTGTAATAGTTTGGGGGTGTATATCTAGTAAAGGAGTTGAGGATTTGGTTTTTATTGATACAACCATGAATGCGCAACAGCCAGTACAAATAAATTTGGCTTTTTCAGTAACAACAAACCACAGTTCAAGTTTTACCAAGACAATGACCCAAAACATAAGGAGCACGCTGTAATAATCGAGCCGTCGCTTAAGCAAACTGCTCAAAAACCTTCCTAACACCTATCCGGAATTTTACTTGCAAATTCGAAAAATACATTTTTTCACTATTCCAATTTATAATTATGAATCTTGAAAATTTTTTTTTTGATTTCTCTTTACTTTAATTAAATATCAATTTTAGATCATTATCTTTTTATATATTAAATTTAGACTTTGCGTTATAGTTATATTCTTTATGAGTTTTACATTTTCCTATTATTACTTAAATTTTTCCATAATATTAATTTTCTTATTCCAAAAAAAATCCAAATTTACAAGTAAAATGCAGATGTGACAACAGCAGCGGAATGAGTGGAAGGCCAGTCAACTGCCATTGGAATGGTCCTGCAAAGGACAAGAAGCAACAACGGGGAGTGATGTTTGAGAGCTCGGGCGAGTATGTCGAAAGATTAAGACTGATGTCAACGAGATGGCATTACGGCATTATTTGTGAGAAAAATTATCCGCGGTTTCCGATCACATTACTTGGACCTCTTAATCCGTTACGCGTATTAAGAAAACTTGAATGATTCAAGTCAAGAAATTTTCCTGCTCATGCCTGGCGAAAGTTTTGAATATGTTTACATAGGGAATTTGGTGGCCGATTGGTAGAATTATGCACAAGAAGGTTCACAATGGTGAAACTTACACGGGGGTCTCTGTGTCGTCCAACGTCGCCTTGTTGAAGAGATTTCGGTAGCTGAACAGCGACGACTTTAGACCAACAGCATCTAGAAAATTATTGTTTGGTGTGCGTTGCTTGAATGACGGAAAGACCGTAAATGTGTTTGGAACGGAAATAAATCAGTGTGGATGATATTTCGTGCGTATTTCACTGACATAGACTTAATATGGTACCATTTTTTTACAAGGTATAATCTTCTCTATAAATGGAAACATAAAAAATAGGTCAGCAAATGCGTTAATTACTTTTTAATTTTATTAAATATTATCATTGGCAAATTTAATAGAATAAAAGAAATTTTATTTAAAACCAGGAATCGCGAATGATCACAAAACCGCACACTTACTCTCTAGTATTTTTTCTACTGTATTCCTTACACGAGTCATCGAGTGAAACTCACATGTACTCAATTTAGTACATGTTGCAAAATAATTATTAACTTGTGTAATATGTATTACCCAAAGCAACGGACATGGCCCAAAGTTAATTTTTGCTCCGAAATTGTGCATATAATAATGATAAACAAACATCGTAGAATCAAAATAGTGAGGTCAAAAATAAATTGTTTCGACACGATCTTTATAGAGAAACATTTGTAGGCTAAAACGCTAAAATCGTAAATTTTGTTTGTTTTGAAATGATTGTTTTCCAATATTTTCGCCTATTTGATTTCTTTTTTTATCAAACGATTTTATGATGTTTAGTACTTATGTTATTTTTTACACAATCCTTCTATTATCACAGTATTAAGAAACGTACAAATGAAATATGTTTAAATCTCTCAGCAATTTACATACTTACACCAAAAAAAGTGTTTAGATAAATTTCAATAAAAATCAAGAAATAACCGGGTAAGAGAAATTATAAAAGTAATTCGAAAAGAAATAAAAATGAATTTTTCAATTGAAAACTCGGTCTTTCCATTTCCCTTGAAATCCTGACCGGGTATGGGACCCGCAACGATGGCAGGCCACTCCACTAAAATGAACTAGCCATCAGGCGAGCTCTCCCCTTTTATTACGTGTCAGGTGCTCTTGCCCGGGTAGAGTGGGCTTCCGCTCACATGCCCTAAATTGGATGTGCCCTAAATTGGTCACGCTTATATTCCTCATTTGATGGAAAAATTTACGCAAATTATGTTTGTATGAGTTTTTCACTCAAATGAGAAATATATGGCCACTTCTACATTTGGATCTTGATCCGGTTGGGAGGGCGCGAGGGGGTACCGCTTCCACCTGGATGCCCCACTCTTATTTGTGGGCCGTAAGTATCGTCGGTAACGACGAAGTCCCTCTAAGTCCGTCCGTTTTCTCAAGGCCCTACTTGTCCTCTGAACCAGCAAGTTCATAGTCCATAGCAGGTTACCTCCTTTATCGACTCCGGTCGATAATGATATAACCTTTTTAAAATTTGTGGATGCGAAAAAATGTTTATGTAGTGGGTCTTGTCCTGGGGAAAAAAAACCCGTGCCACGATGCTGCACCGCTAGCCTGTCAGCGCATTCACGTGTCCCTAAACAAGGCCAAACCTCGGCAGATACTACCATCCTCTTCCGCTGAGGCAGCAGACCATCGCTGCAGTCCAGCACGGACATTTAACATACCTATTTCACTACAACGCCGTACGAATGTGACTTTTGTACAACTGCGGCAAAGTTCTCGACACACCAGCACAAAGCCCAGATATAAATCCCATAGAGAATTTGTGGGTTCATTTAAAGAAACAAGCCGCTAAACGGAATCCAACGAATAAAACAGCCCTCAAAACTGCGATACCAGAAGAGGGGCATAAGATACCCACCAATTATGACTTTGAAAAGTTAGTCTGATCCATGCGATCCGTTATAGTTACATCAAATAAGTAATAACATTGATTAATTAATCCATAAATTCGACGAAAATATACTTTTTATAGTTTGTGAAAAGCGTTAGTTGAAACTAAAAGAATACTGCAGAATTTGTTTTTGTTGTACTGCCAGTTTTTTATGGATTCAATTTGCATTTTTATTGGATGAAACCTTATTAAATACTTGACAGACTTTTTTTTTGTTTCCCAGCCTGACCAAGATCTCGTTAAGGTCACATAACATAACAGGTAATGTCGACTTGTTGTTCTTCTTTTTAAAGTAAATCTATCTTATTTGATTAAAGATGTAAAAAAATTAATTTGCACGTGTGCCTACACAACACAGTTCGAAATGAATTGCTTCCTGATATTCATTAGTAAAAATGATCAATCCCTGACTAATTACCTAGACTTAAATAATTTTTCAACTTAGCCGATAAAGTTGAAGACACGATGGGAACAATAATTGATGCCCTTTCTAAAGAGTATACATGATTAAATTAAAATTTTGAAAATTTGGTAGTGGATTTTATATAGTCCTACACGCAGATATTTGTCTTTAAAGTAGGTCTCAGAAAATTTGCAAATAACGTGAATTGATATTCTTTCAGATGTTCCTGCTAGTGGTATGTACTTTTTAACTTATGAATATATTCAGGATAAAGCTCGTGAGCGCGCTGGTCCGGATGCAAAACTTAGTTTATTGACAACTATATTTGCTGGTGGTATGGCTGGAATAGCAAATTGGGCTATAGGAATGCCAGCTGATGTCCTGAAGAGTCGACTTCAAACAGGTTAGCTCTGTTTCAATATTTTACTTTATTTTCAAAACTAATTATTGTACTATTATTCACAGCACCCGAAGGATCATACAAAAACGGCATACGTGATGTTTTTCGCGAACTGATGCGTAATGAGGGACCATTAGCATTATATAAAGGTGTAACGCCAGTGATGCTTCGGGCATTTCCAGCAAATGCAGCATGCTTCTTTGGATTTGAGCTTTTTATGAAATTTTTAAATACTGTTGCACCCGGGTTGTAGCCTTAGTACAATATTCAATATTTATATAGGAAAGTTAACAATTCGATCCCTACTGCCCTGTTTTGTACATTTGTTAACATTATTATGTTCTGGTTGTACAAAAGTTTATAGTCACCGAAAAATTTTAAATAAAAGAAACTTTTCTAATTTTATAGAATTATATTATATTACTGGTATTTAAGATAAATCATGGAATTTATGAAAATTTTACAGAAACTGTTTTTCTGTGAGATGTGAATAATTGTTAGGGCTTTAAAGAAAATCGGTTCTGATTTATGTCATACCAATGGCTCTGACATACTATAAAAAATTTTTCTTCTGCGTAGCGCTACAGCCCCTCGGGCCATCGTTTCCTGTAACAAACGCCTCCAACTGTCTCGGTGCATTGACCGCCTCCTCTAATTTCGAAATCCGAGCAGGCATGAACTGTCTTCGTCAACCGAGTCAGATCAACATTTCCTCGGTTTCCCCACTGTATCCGTCGTTCGTCCATACGATCCACGAGACCAGCCCATTGCAGCTTCCGCAGTCTTACAATCGTTGAGGCCTCCGGCTCGTCAAAAATTTTATGGTCCCCGTCCAGCTTCGCTCCGATTATTCGCTTTAGGACCCGTCTCTCGAAGGCGTTCAATATATTTGCGGATGCTTGGGTTAGGGTCCATGTTTCACACCCATAGCATAACACAGGTCCAGTGGCGGCACAAGGCGTGGACGGCGTGGGCGACCGCCTACGGCCTCGCGCTATAGGGGCCTCGCGTTTGAGAGCCTTTTCTAACTCGATAATAGTTTGAAAAGTATTGATACCAGTAAAAGCTGAGAATGATTTTACTTAAAGCCAAACAATAAAACTATTCGAATTGCTAGCATTTGGCGCTACGTATCAATTGTCCAGTCTATACAAGTAGTCTATAGTATACTGAAATAGTTACCACGATCAACCCAACTACAATAAGGCATTTAAGGGCGGATCAGCGGCCCTCAATGTTGTCTCTCACATCACAATTGCACTCCTGTCTTTGGGGTGGCATCTACAATTCTAGTGTTACTTATAATTAAATTGTGCTTATTGGGTTCCTTGACCCCTTCGTAGAATGCCAGCACACTTGCGTGAAGCTTGAATGAGGTATCCGATGGCATTTATTGAAAGAATCGTGAGTGTTTATTCGTGTGCTACATGCGTTGATGAACATGGCAACGGCTATCAAGGGAGTTCCAAACCTGCATACGATTCTGATTTCGGTTGATTCGTGTCTACCGCCACTCTTTCTCCATAGCTTGCGAGACAAAGCAGAGTACCGTAAGTATTTCTATTATTTTACAAGTACAATGAGTGAGAATGAGTAATATTGTGTTGAAGGTGTGAAAATAATAACTATTGTATTAAATTTATACGTAGTGATTGTTGACCAGCTCAATTTATTCAAATAGAATTTCAGTGATCTACTTAAGGTAATTTTGCATAAACTTACTGTAGACATGTGGAGTGACTGCAGATATGTACGTAAAAACAAAATTATTATTATTATTATTATTGTCCCAAGAGAGATAGAGGCATCGGGAGAAACTGGGAATCTGGGTCCATAAAAAGACAAATGAAAGCTGCAAGGGCCTTATCGGATCGGGCTTTAGGTTCAGGATTGATGAATTACATAAAAAAAATCTCAATGACAAAATCAGATGAATTGATTTCTTTGGCCCTGGATAATGCAACAGCCAATACTTCATTCAATTCAGAAAGTACTTTAGGTGTATTGGGTAGTAAGCTGTAGTCGGAAGTAGAAATAGTATCAAGCTCTACTCAATCAGAATCTCAGGTGGAGGGCGGAGTTCCTAAACAACAAATAAGTTATCGGTCAGTTAACAGTGATGAAAGCGACATTATCAAAGAAATGTTTATAAGTTCTGATCCAGGAATGTGGCCGTTTCCCTTAACCGATTCTCAGCATCATGGTATTTTTCAAAGTGGTCCAATGCAGCCATCAAATAACAGCGATTAATATTATCCCAAAGATGATGATCGTAGGCACTTTTCTCATTTTTATTTTCTAAGAAGACAGCAATGGTGAAACTCAACACCGTCGCTGACTGGTTTTTTCTAGTTATCAAATAAAGTTTACTGTTTTCCATGTAGATTTTTCAGCAATTCTCAAACTTAGATGGTTCAGCGAGAATGCTGTGACTGGGAACCCTTAACAAATATTTTAAAAAGCGACGAGAATACCAGAGAACATACGTCATTTATGTTTCAATAGCTAACATTTGAGAAGCAAATTAAGCATGGGAAAACAATAGATAACGAAACGAAAGGCAAATTCATGGATCTTAAAAACATTGGTGTAATTTATTTGAAAGATTAATTGGCATCATTGACTTCTTAGCCTCACATAATCTGGCATTCAAAGAGCATAGGGAATCTCTTAAAATAGAGTGTAGTGCAAATCCCGCCAAGTTCATAGACTTATTCAAATTGCTTTCTCAATATGATCCCACGCTTCGAGAACACATGAAACGTATTAATGACCAACAACTTTTAACACATTATCTAAGCCACGATATTCAAAATGAGTTGATAAGGCTATTGGCGAGAAAAGTGACTGGAGAAGTGATTCGAAGGGTAAAAGAGGCGAAATATTCTATTTTGCTTGACTGCACAAGAGATTATAGTCGACTTGAACAAATGTCTGTCGTATTATGATTTTGCGACATAACTGGTAAAATGCTTCTTCTTCTTAGCACTACAGCCCCTCTCGGGCCTTCGCTTCCTGCAAATAGCGCCTCCAACTGTCTCGGTCCATTGACCGCTTGACGGCTTCCTTATGACGTACTCGAGAGCCAGATTGAATAGCAATGGGGCCAGCCCATCTCCCTGCCTTAGTGCGATATTTGTCTCAAAGGCATCGATGAGTTGGTTATTGATGCGGACTTGGGAGGTCGTCGATATCATTGTAATTTTGGTATGCTTGTTTAAAGGCAACGAAAATTTGGTGTACGTCTATGTTGAACTCCCAGCGTTTCTCAAGTACCTGCTTGACAGTGAACAAATGGTCTAGTGTCGATCTACCTGCTCTAAAACTACCTTGATACTCCCCAATAATACTATTGGCGTATGATCCGATTTTATTTTCTAAGATTTTAGAAAATATTTTGAACGCTGTACAAAGTAGTAATATGCCTCTATAATTTTCGCACAGTAGCTTTGTCACCTTTTTTGTGGATAGGGAATATAATCGATTGGCTCCACTCTTTCGGCATATTTTCCTGTTGCCAAATATGCTGGATGACTTTGTGAATATCTTTATGAACACTACTGCCACCATATTTGATGAGGTCCATTGGAATCACATCAATGCCCGGCGCTTTATTATTCTTTTGGGCTTTGATGATGGAACAAATTTCATCCAGAGTTGGTGGGGCCAATGGAAGCTCGCCAGCGACATTATAGGCTCCGATGTTATGGAGCTGTGCGGAGGATTAAAGAGGTTCTTAAAATATGATGCCTATCTTTCCTTAATCTTGGTTTCATCAGCGATGATATTGCCGATGTCATCGCGACAGAGCGTGGTTTTGGGCTGATAATCACGTTTCAGGCTTTTCAGTACTTTGTATGTTTGTCTTGTGTTGTTGCTCGCTAGGCTTACATCTATGCTTCTCAATTGGTCGTCATAGTATTTTATTTTCTTAATCCTAATAATCTTATTCGTTACTCTTCTGAGATTTTAATATTGTTCTCTCTTCGTCCTGGTTTTTCTACCAACGTATTCTTTGTACGCCTGATTCTTTTTAGCTAACGCATTCTGGTAAAATAGAAGAACATTTTATTGGGTTTCTTGTTGTCACTGAGTCAACTAATAACTAATGCAATATTAGTTAACGATAACTAATGCAATATTTGAAGAATTAGGAAAAAAATGGATTAGATATTCATAATTCTCATGGCCAAGGGTACGACAATGGTGCCAATATGGTAGGCATAAAAAACGGAGTTAAAACTCGAATTTTGAATATTAAT
Source organism: Odontomyia ornata (assembly GCA_963969285.1). Lineage (NCBI taxonomy): Eukaryota > Metazoa > Arthropoda > Insecta > Diptera > Stratiomyidae > Odontomyia > Odontomyia ornata. The sequence goes on along the minus strand of OZ017740.1, from coordinate 259,238,177 downwards.
CCGCAGGCAATTTTCACACCTTGCGGTTGTCATAGTTGGAACCTGCTGTGAGTAGATGCAGCTAATTCTTCCGTGGCAGCAAAACAATTTTTTGGTTTTATTAAAAAAAAAAAAAATTTTTTTGTTATGAATTCAAGGAAACGCTGGGAGTTTATCAAAGGCAAATTAAAACTTACTTGAAAACCTTTATCAGACAGAAGATGGGAGAGCAAGATGTAAGAAGTTAAAGCCATATTATTCCAACTTGATGATGTTTTTGAATGTATCGAGAGCTTAAAAAATTACACAGAAGAATTCGATACACTCAGTGGTTGTGATTCAGTTCTAAATGAAATTCTCAGCTTAGAGTTTATTATATCTTTACATTTATGGTATGTTTTATTATCGCGAGTGAATGTCATAAGCAAATTATGGCAATCAGTAGAAGTCCATTTAAGCATTGCCCTTGATCATTTGCATACGTTCTGTAACTGGATCAAAGAATATCGTCAAATTAGATTCAAACAATGCTTATCGGATGTTCATCGCTTTGTTGAAAAAGGTAATTAGGACTTGACAAAAAAAATTAAAAATAAAAGGTTAGCCAAAAAGAAACATTGATATTGTGATCCGAATTTTATTAACAATACCTTTAAGTACTGCTTCTGCTGAAAGGAGCATTTCTAAATTAAAGCTTATTAAAAACTTTTTAGCACACACAATGGGCTAATAAAAATTTTCAGCGTTAGAAGTTTTATCCATTGAGGCTGATATAGCATCTAAGTTGGACTACGATGCAATTATTAAGGAGTTGAGTAACGCGAAAAGTAGAAAATTTCTGTTTATTCAATTATCACTGCTAAATTAAAGTCAGCAAGTGGTATCATCTTGAAAGAGCAGGAATAGAATAGTCAGATAATAGAACAGAATAGAATAGTCAGATAATAAAATTCCGTTCACCGATTTATAAAAGTAGTATAACTAATGATTTTTCAATTTTAACTCATATTGTGTAATGTGACGCCTACGCTCGGGAATCGGAGTGATTCCGATCCCGAACCCTGGCACCCGGCCAGATATGTATGACTTCAAAATGCAAGCAGACTTTATCTTTCGTGCAACCATCATTGCGCCGAAAATATTTTTCTTCAAATATTTATATTTGTGGAGAAATATTTTCTGTCAATGTGATCCGCTGTAATAAAACACTGATCCATTTCGAAACATATCTATCTGGCAACGCCTCCCACAGTTGCCATCCAAATGTCAGACGAGGATCGAAATAGCCGGATGGTATCAACTCGTGGCGTACGGTATAATTTACGGAAGGAGAGCGGGTGTTGTGCTATGAACCGGATCCAACAAAGGCAAAAGTATTGGACGATTCTAAGGTTCTTCGGTTCGTGGAAACAAAAGACAAGCGAGGCAAGAAACTAATTCCATATAAAATTCATTTTCAAGGTTGGAATTCATCTTGGGATCGACGAGTTAATTCGGATTTCGCTCTTAAGGATACTGAGGAAAATCGTCAACTACAAAGGGATTTGGCAGAGAAAGCGCAACTTCAGTTAGCTGCCTATCTGTATAGAAGAGGAAAGCGCAAACGAATGCGATGTTCTAAGAATGTACGAAATCGTGTATCATCAGATGTTGCAAGGGACGGATACAGCAGAGTGAAAGAGGCAGGCGACTTAGTTCCAGATATATCTAAGGAAATGTTGTGCACACTCGTGCATCGAATTTAACAATGTAACATATGAATGAAGAAAATGCGATTATCCTTAATATGTACAATATAGGAACTCCACTTCATGCAATTAATATTTTTCGAAATTTATAAAGTCAAGGAATTGCATTAAAATTTTGTAATTAAAAATAGATATAGCACTTAACTTTTTCAATAAACACATACATTTGTATGATAATTTTAAAATCGGAAAGGTGGAACTAGATCATGAAATTTATGCGAAAATGTGGCAACTTTCTCTATAATACCCTACGCCATTTATTGCAATAAATGAAGCATTCTTTAATAATATGCATAACTTGCTGAGCATTACAAGTTCTAATAGGAAATAATCGCTGTTAAACATTAAAATTGCATCCCTTTAACTCACTTCCCTAGTTTTGACATATAAGTTCCATAATAACGTTTTCGTATAGAGTGAAAATTGCGTTCAACCATATGTTTGCATAAAAGCCAATTATGTTAAAAATGTTCAGAGGAATAGAAATGGTCTTTATTGAATAGCGGATGGTTATTTTTTTTTCCTTTTAAATTTATCGATTGGTAACATTGTTTAATTGCTAAATTGATTAATGAATGAACCTAAAGTCAAGTACATTTAATGTTAATTTTGCAATCAATGCTTTCTTCATGTTGAAAGATCAGGCTTCAAATGAAAATTGTATAAATAAGAAAAAAGGATTAACGTAAGAGAATATTGTCAGTTCGTTTTGAATTTACGTTTCGGATTCTGAAAAAGACTATTGTTAATGAAATATCTGAAAAGTAAAGATGAATTACTAAAGTAGCCATAAGCCTTTCCGTTCCGCATGCTCTTTCTTTTGCAGCGGAAGTGATGACCGAGGGTAAGTATGTCTTGAAGAGGGTTAGGTTTTAATAATCTGCGGATGATTGATTTCTATTCGGTTACGGTCCGCGGTACCCTTGTTTGCGCTCGTTTTTTTCTTAGAGTAGGTTATTTTGGACTTGAGGTAGTTTAGCTTATTTTCTGGTACCGCGTCGGTGATTCGGTAACGCGCCTATGGGATTTTGTAGCGTTTTTGATTTGAGATCTGTGGAGAGATCACATCCAGAATTAACGTAACGTAGGTTTCCCGTTCTGGATGAGTAGTTGTTGACGCGTTTGGAAATCGGGCATGTGAACCGGTGGCTGAGTTAAGTAACTCGGACTTAGTCTGCTCGCGTAAGACCCGCGACCGAAACTCCTCTCCGAACTAGCTAGCCTACAAGCAGCCACCACGGAGTAGACTAAGTGTGACCGGACTTGTTGACCTGAAGGGTACAGTCCGTTGTCATTTCCAAGACTGCACGTCTCGAACCGATGAGAGGTCGGTTCTGATTGCGATCGGACGAGACGAATTAGGAAATCGTTACAATTGAGAAAGACTTGCTGATGAGACTCTGATTTATTTATGTTAAAGTAAAAATATGTGCTTTTTTACGACTAAAAAACTCTGTTTAAATTGTTTGATTTCCATGATCTTCTTCTAGTTGTATCATTATAGGACCTTGCCGAGCTTATCTTGCCCACAGTAATTGCACCGCCGCTGTACAGGTCTTATCACAGATTTATATACTTGGGGCTTTGTTTTCTTGTGTATGCAGCTGGTCTTCAAGATCATCAAAACTGAATAAAATATTTTATTGGCGAGCTGTATTCGTCTGCATATTTCGTCTCTTTCATTACTGGTTCTCGTTATTTTGGCGCCTAATTATACAAATTCGCCCATATTTTCGAGATTGTATACGCCAAGTGTGATAATTTGGGTATTAGAAGTATTTTTTTCGACCGCGTCATGAGCTTTGTTTGATTCACATTGTTTTGTAGCCCTACTAATATTGCTTCGCTGTTGAGTTTCAGGAAAAGTTCTTTTGCGGTTTTTAACGATCGTGACAAAATATTGATGTCGTCCGCATAGGCTGCCACTTGGCTCGACCTATATAATCACGTACCTTTTGTATCGACAGGTAGCTTTTTGTTGACATATTCCAGAGCCAAATTGAATAGCAATGGGGCCAGTCTACCTCTCTACTTTAGTCCGATATTGCGAGTTTGTCGACGTCATTTTGGTAAGACGGACTAATTTGGCTGGGATACCAAAGCAAAGCATTATTTGGTACACTATGTTACAATCAATACTGTTGTATGCATGCTTAAACTCAACGAAAATGTTGAGCTCCCAGCATTTTTCAAGTACCTGCTTGACGATTTATCTGCTTGAAAGCCACCTGGATACTCCCTGATAATACTGCTGGCGTATGATCTGATTTTATTTTCTAAGATCTTTGAAAATATTTTGTACGTCGTACAAAGTAATGATATGTGTTCTATACTTTTCGAAAATAAAATAATTTTTCAATATGAACAAAAAGTAAATTATTATATTTACATTTTTTGAATTATCCGAGGGTGGTCTGATAAGTATTTAGCCAAGAATTTCATTTATTTTTCAACATAATCTCCTCTTAGGTCGATACACTTGACCCAGCAATGCTCCAATTTCTTTATCTTGTCTGAAAAATACATTTTCTCAAGGTTGTTAAAATAGGCCTCCATGGTTGGGATAACCTCTTCATTCGACTCAAATTTCTTCCCGCGGAGTGACTTTTTCAAGTTTTGAAACAAATAGAAGGCGCACGGGGCCAAATCTGAAGAATGCGGTGGATGGGGTAACAATTCGTAGCCCGATTCGACCAATTTTTTCATGGCGACGGCGGAGTTGTAAGTCGGTGCGTTGTCATGCTGGAAGACCACTTTTTTCTTTGCAAATGGGGCCTTTTCTTGAGCAATTCGGGGTCGAATCGGCCCAATAATTCGGCATTGAGCCCTGTAACCGTTTTGCCATTTTTTAGGAAGTCAATGCAGGTCACACCTTTTGAATCCCAGAAAACGGGGGCTATCACCTTTCCAGCCGATAGGACTGTCTTTCTCGGAGCACGTTCTCCGGGTGAAGTTCACGGTTTCGACTAGCCTTGGTCTCTGGTGTATATGAGTGAAGCCATGTCTCGTCCACAGTCACGAAACGACGCAGAAACTTCTTCGAATTGCGTTTTTGAGCAGCTCGCATAACATGCAAGTTTACCCAAAAACCGGTCGGGTGAGCCTTGCTTTGGTTGTGTTGTGTTTGTTTGGTTTACATCGATTACAATCAATTGCTTTTCACAAAGACATATAAACAAATGGACAAGCAACGAGAATCTGTGTACTTGTCCATGTGAGAAGCAAATTTGCCACATAAATAAGTTATAAATAACTTACGCTCTCGAAACTATATGGTTCCCCCTGCTTCTCCTTCTCCTTTTTTTCCGGACAGGTTTTTCTTTTCTCTCTTCAGAAGAATCGCTTCCCCCACTGACACCCGCGCACACCAACGAAATTTCATTTCACGTGCACACGATCGCGCCTTCGTTATCATTCGGAAAACAGTTTGAGTACAAACAACAAACGATTCTCACGGAAAACTCGAACGTCAAAGCAAAAGCAAATCGAAAAGAGCGCGAAACACGCGGGAAAACTCATGTGTCATAGCGGATGGAAATTTCGTACATTTTTAATTAAAACAGTGAATTAAAGTTCCGATTACGTACGCGCGATCTTTAAAATTAAAAACTTTTTAAATGTGAACGTGTTTCGCCATGAATAGAGTGCTAAAACAAAAGCATATCACTTCAAACCTCAACTTCACACAACTTTAGCGAAGGTTGCCAATTGCTTCGGCTCTCACGACCGGTTGCGGATCCAGTACTCTCTATATCTATGGCTTTTCATGAAATTTTATACTATTGAGTGTACTTACTACAGTGACATCGTTATACATGATCCAAATCATCTATAGGTTCAACCTTACACTCCACACAGCAATATTACAGAACTTTTCAAAAGATTTCCCGCACTCCTAGGTTCAGTAAGCATAGAGTAAAGAAGGACATGAAAGTGACATTAATTACCACTAGAATAAAAAAACTACATAAATCAAAGATTAAAAAAGTTTCCGGGATCCTGCTAAGTGCCGTCATAATCATCACCACATACTTATACTGCAAAAGGAAAAATCATGACCAGTATCGAGACCCGGATCCTACTCTAGCCGAACCAAAGTTCATCTAGCTGTCGCTCTCTTAAGGGGGAGGAGTTACGTCCTCAATATCAATATCGTACCATCATCAATTTCATGCAACCAAAGGCAATCGCCTATAAACATGCTGCACAATCATCAGTAATATTTTCACTGCAAATTGCACAATCTAGAAATTAGCTCAACATTGCACACACAGTCCTTAATAAATTGAAACTTCCAAAATAAGCACATTTTTCATATTATAAACACGAGTAAGAATGCATTGTCATCAGTTCATTATATAGGGGTTTCCAATAAGAGGTGTTATTTTGAATAGATCTTGTGTTTTAACACATTGCGATTTCTTCCTTTGGGGCCACGTGAAAGAGAAGGTCTACGCCAACAGCCCAGCGTCGATTCAAGACCTCAAAGATGGAATTCGTGAGGCTATCGAGGACATAGGGCAGCCACTTTGCGATTTGGTTATGGAAAATTTCATGAAAAGGATATAGTCTTGTAAGCGTGTCGTGGTAGTTATTTGCCTGATGTTCTTCTTCACCATTAACGGCATATCTTTTTCTTTATAATAAAATAAATATTTGATAATTCGTATTAAAAAATGGCATTTTTCTAATAACAATAATAACACCTCTTATTGGATTTGGTTATGGAAAGTTTCATGAAAAGGATATGGTCCTTTAAGCGTGGTCGTGGTGGTCATTTGCCTGATGTTATTTTTCACTGTTAACGGCATACCTTTTTCTTTATAATGAAGTAAACATCCGATCATTTGCATTAAAAAATGGTATTTTTCTTTTAATATCAAAATAACACCTCTTATTAAAAAAACCCTATAGTAAATCAATAAAGATAGATTAATGTCCAGAAATTATGTTTCGTTTTTAACCTGGAATAATTGAGAATACATAATTCGCGTGCGTGCCCATTTCTTCTTTAAAGGTTTCTCATGCAGTTCGCGCATACGGACTGCTTGATTACAACACGTATAAAACTGATAACCTTCTTTCCTTTGGAATTCGGTTAAAAAATAAACGTCAATTAATTTTTTATTTAAAATTTTGGCTTTATTTTATAAAAATATTGATATTATATACTAGTCCCCTAAGCAATAGAATAAAATATGATTTTATAAATGCAATAACGATTTCGTATGCAAATATATGTGAATTATAAAGTTTTCATGATAAAGTTCAATAGGCAAGTTTATAGCACAATACATTTCATTAAAGCATTAATATTCTTATCTTAAAGCGATTTCCATTACAAAATATATTTTATTCAATATTAAAAAGATAAATCACAGAATTTGCGTATATAAATTGATTTTATTAATATTATCCCTCAATTACCACTATAGAGTTCATATCAAAAACATTTATATTCACGCTACATATGAAATCCTATATTACATTATAATTACATTAATTCTAATAATATGTATTTCTGTGTCATTATAAATCTATATCCCATGCATTTGTTTCCCTGCTTTACCTCACAGAGGCAACATTTGGTTACTTATAGCCTACATAGAAATATCTTGTGCTAAGCAGAACTATACCGACGAACTATAACGTCTTAGGTAAAAATTGAATTGTTAATTTTGCGAGACTTCCGCGTGAATTGAATGGATTAGGATTGAACATGACTTTCTTTGTTTTGCGATAAGGCACATTAATGGCGCAATTTCAGATGATTTATTCGGTAGACTGCAGGCCCGATAAAATAATTTCTCAAATCACAAAAGCCTTGGGAAAAAACTAGTTTTTCTTGCAGTGAAAATTTGTGCATATTGAACGAGTGATCAGAACGAAAGACTTGAGTCAGTAACCTGAATTAAATGAAGTCTATTCAAAATTGATGTGAAAAAGTTTAGGAAGAATACTTTGATAGATATTCTGCTAGTAGACAAATGAATACTTGTATATTGAAGAATTGATCACATTGTCATCAGTGCAGGTTTTTATGGTCTTGTAGATAACTTGTAATTCATGGCAAGCCAGGTCGAATCTTTGGCAAGTGTTATATTAATGAGTGTAGGGTTTATTAGATAACTATTGGGTTCATTTGACATCCAAACTTCGTTGGAATTCTACCGAAAGTTTTCGCAATAACATTCAGTCTTCGAAAGGTTACATTTACTTTTGATTTCCTATTCGAATTAGTACCCTAAATTTTAATGTATGTTTACTTTAGGAGCAGGATCACACAATTGATGCAGCATTTGTATATTCTTCGCTTTTGTCACTGTCATAATCGTCTGATTTGATAAGTGATGAGAACTGATCGGTACCGATATCCTCGATCATAGACGAGGCATCACCCATTAACCAATTTTGTTTATTGTTATCAGTTGAGCGGCGTCGTGATTCCACGTAGGAGCCTTTGTAGCTGTCTTTTTGATAGTTCTGTAAAATGAAAAAAATTAAATCAGACTTTTCCTTGAAAAGCAATTAATTGATTTGATTACTAATAATACATAAGCATGTCTTATTATATTTAAGATTTTTATAAAAATTTCAACGAAAGGAACAATTTATTATCAAACAATATAATGGAAGATTGTCTTCTGGATTGCATGCAATATAATAGTTCTTTGAATTAATTATGGTCATGCAATAAAACAAAACTATAGAATACTTTAACATTATAATTTCAAGGAAATTCTCTCACTTTATGGTTTTTAAAATTCATGTCTTGAAACTTGGTGTGACTATCAATCATTATACAATGTCAGATATCAGTATGAATAAATTACTGGTTCTGGTGTTTTCAAGTTCAAACTTAATGGGTTTAATTACATGATTAATTTTCAATCAAAGGGAACATAAAAGTAATTATGTGTTTGAAAATCATTATCAAGATTCAATGTTGATGTAAACTCTATAAATTGCATAATAATTCATATTGTTCCGTTGAAACATATCAGTTAAAAGTAAGAATAATTTATTCTGACAAAATGCAAATGAGATTTGATCGTAGAATGCTTATCTTAAGAATATAGTGGTGATAGAATTTAGTGTAAAACTCCTTTTTCATTTGGCAGCAGCAAATATTTAACTTTTTACCTAATCTATATAGTTTTCTTTAATTTCTATTTAATTTAATTTTTGCAAATATTAGTGTTTCGCCAACAACTTGTTGTATTGGAGATAATATCGCGACGGATAGTAAAAAAAAATACTTTACCTAGAAATTAATACAGCGTCTAGGTGCCCATGTAGTAGAGGCAAACGAGTGCCAGAGTACTAGGCGTTAAAAGCCTGATTGAATATCCAATTGGTTTAGGCAGAATGCCAGACAGTTAGGCTATATGGTCAGATTCACCCAGGGGCAGTTATGCCAGATCAGAAATAAAAGCTAAGGCGAGTAGCCAGTTTGAGTGCTGCAGAACATCTGTATTTTCCTTATCATTCCTTAGCCTATTTATACAAAATTACCATGCTTGTCCTTGACAAGCTAAAATCTGAAGTCCATAGTAAAAGCTATTACAAAAAAAAATCTTATGCTAAAAATGCATTGCTAAGGGAAATGTGTATCGCATAATATTCTACAAAAATGCATCTATAACATTCTACTAGTAATATGAAGTACTCATGTTATTCCAACTTATTCATAACAAATATCTATTGGATTCTCCATATGGGAATCCAAATGCATTCAGGCATAAAGCGGAAATCTTTTCATTGTTTGTAAACTGAAACTCTTCAAACGAAAACGATAATTTGAATTTGAGTGCGAAGACAATGCATTGGCTTAGTCAAAGTCAAGTTCATTGCAATTGCAATCTGAAACCCTTTTAGATGCGGACAATGAAATTGTCTTTGAGCACGAATGGCTCGATGAAATTAGTAAACAAACGTTTTTTGTTTACTATAATGTTCTGGCGCATGCCTTGTGTGTAATGCGATCTTTTTAGCAGCTTAGAAATGTGTAAGATGTTGTTTACATGTTTGAATTGGATTTAGAGTTAGAATTTGAATATGCACTTTAATTAGAATTCGAATTATAATTTGAGTAAGGATTTGAATATGAATTTTAATTAGAATTCGAATTAGGATTTGAGTTAGAATTGGAATACGAATTTGAATTGAATTTTGAAATGTAGATTTATTGCATTTAGAATTTTAAACGTAAATTTAAAAAGATTTCCGATATATGCTACAAACTTACTGGCATGACCAGTGCGGGTTCGGTTGAGAAAAGAAATCGGGTTTTCTGAAATTATTTTACTAAACCCTACTAAAATCGCGCCCTGTTTGTTCGTCCGTCCGTCCGTATGTCACAGTAATTTTTCTCACTAACTACATAAGCTAGAAATATAAAATTTTGTAAGTAGGTGTAAAGTGATGGCCTCTTCAAAGCTACATCAAAAAACAATTATAAGGTGTGTTCGAAAATCAGATTGTAGGCTCAGAAATACTCCTTTGACATCTGAGATTGATCATGCGATGTTTACGTTATCGCCATGTGTTATCAATTGTGCAGACTTGATCATTAGAGTACCAGAGGTTTCAGCTGCTTTTTGGAAACATGCATTTGTATAATTTATTGTATTTTAATAGGACACAAGCATACTCTCCTTGATTTAAACTCGCATACCCTCCTTAATTTAAATATAATACATCGTTCAATAAGTCTCGAGACTAACCCAGAGATGGTGCTAGTAGTACCAAACTGGCCACGTTTCCATAGAGTGCGAACCTTTACGTGAAACGTGTAAAAATTTCACGTCGATCGGATCACAGACAGAAGAGTTGTCGAGGTTAGGGTAAAGTCACTTTGTAATTTGTTTGAAAAATGGAAAAAAGCGAGTTTCGCGTGTTGATAAAACATTGTTTTTTAATGGGTAAAAACACCGTAGTAGCCCAGCAATGGCTTGAAAAATATTACCTGGACTCCTCTCCATCGAAACCAATGGGATGCTGAGTTTAAACGTGGTCGTACGGACACAAACGATGCGGAACGTTCGGGTAGGCCATTGGAAGCCGTTACACAGGAAAATGTGAGTGAAGTGTTAAAATTTGTAATGAAAAATCGCAAAGTGAAGATTTGGGAGATTGCAGAAATGACACAGATATCATTTGGAAGCGTATTTACAATCCTTCATGAAAAATTGAGCATGAAAAAGGTTTTTTTTCAAGTGGGTGCCGCGATTGCTTTCAGTGGAACAAAAACAGCAACGAGTCGACAATGGCAAAATTGAACGAATTGGGCTTTGATTTGGTTCCCAATCCCCCGTATTTGCCAGATTTAGCCCCCAGCGACTACTGGCTTTTTGCAGATCTCAAAAAAATGCTCCAGGGAAAAAAGTTTGGCTCGAATGAGGAGGTCATTGCCGAAACTGAAGCCTATTTTGAAGCAAAGGATAAATCCTTCTATAAACATGGTATAGAAATGTTGGAAAGGCGTTGGAAAGATTGTATCACCCGAAAAAGAGATTATATTGATGAATGAAAATGATTTTTGAAAAACATGTTGTTTTCGTTGTTAGTCTCGGGACTTATTGAACGATAGTTATCATAAAATTTTAAATTACGAATCATATTACTGATATATTTATAGCAACACGTATAAAGTATGAATCATATTATTAAAAAATTTCCACCAAAAATAAAATAGTTGATCCGAAACCCTGCTGCGTTACAGTCAAAAATGTCAAAGGATTGGCTTTACAAAGTAAATTCCCCAGCAAACTTCTTATGTATATGAACGAGTCATAGTGATTTTGAAAGAAGAACATCAACTTTATAATAATCTCGTACTATCTTTCCCTGAACTACGAGGTGTGACAATTAAGTAATGAGACTTATTGCCTGCGACCTTGAAATTCCCTTCTCCTTCCCCGACATCCTTCCCCTCTCCATTGATATATTTACCATCGCTCTAGCTTGTTTAGTTCGCCTGCTGTGTCGTGTTGAGTAGACGTGTATTGGTGGTGCTCGTAATGAAAATATAGAAACGAAATCAAGAGCAACGCGTTGCGATAAAATTTTGCACCAGATTGTGCGAACCATGTTCGGAAACGTACGCTAAAATTGTAAAAGTGCATGGTGATAGTGCTCTTTGTCGTGCTCAGGTGTTCCGATGGCATAAAGAGTTTAAGGAGGGGCGTTAAAAAGGGTGAAGACAAGATGCAGACTGACGCGAATGCGCAGAGTGTGCGCGCCCTAATCCGTGAAGATCGGCGTTTAACAGTTCGAATGTTGGCCTCGGAACTGGGTATAAACCGTGAAATAGTCATAAAAATTTTAACCGACGATTTTGGGATGAAAAAGTTGGGCGCGAAGATGGTTCCAAAGAACCTTTCTGAGGAGCAAAAGCAGCATCGAATGACCATCGCAGAAGACTGTTTGGAACAAGAGGAAAACGATCCCATGCTGCTTGATCGAGTTATTACAGGAGATGAGAGCTTGGTTTTCCAAAACGATCCGGAAACCAAACGCCAAAGCTCACAATGGTTGTCTTCGCAGGCCCCCCGCCCGAAAAAAGCTCGCATGAGCAATTCGAAGCTGAAAACGATGATTTTTGCCTTTTTTTATAGCCGTGGAATCGTCCACAAAGAATTTGTTCCATCTGGGCAAACCGTAAATCAAGTCTACTATCGCCAAGTACTCGAAAGATTGCGAAAACGAGTCAACAGGGTGCCCCCAGACGTCGCTCGTAACTGGATCCTTCACCACGACAATGCGCCGTGCCACACCTCAGTCAGGGTGACCCAGTGTTTGGCCTCTAAAGGGATCGCAGTGTTGCAACAGCCGCCTTATTCGCCCGATAAGTCACCCTGAGACTTTTCTTTGTTCCCTAGAACAAAATCGGTGGTCAAAGGAACCCATTTCGCTTTACTTAATTGTCACACCTTTTATGTAAGCATATGGCGTTCGTTCAAACAGTACAGATCTCTTCATGAAGTTGAATCAACATATTTATTTTCGCAGTGTAAAACTACTCTAGACATACTTAAGAATGGAGGCACAATCAATCTGCAAAGGTCGAAGCGCATTACACCAAGATACAATGTACAATCAAGAGTTTAGCTCTGCATTGTATGAACTTATAGATGTTCGATAATTTATTAAAGGGGTACACGCAACAGCAAGGCTCGCTGCTGGCAAGATTTAGTGGACAGTATGAAAAAAGATCCGTGGAGCCTTGGCTACAAGCTAGTTGTGTGGAAGCTTGGTGCCCTACGGACGCCCTGCATACATAAAAGCGGTAAAGATAGACGAGATAATGCGGGCACTCTTCTCCGCCCATTCTGTCCGTGTTGACGCTGCCCACGGTGAAACAGCAATCAAGTCCCCACTCTTCATGCAGCCGGAACTGGAAGAGGCAGTCCCTTCATTGAGAGCAAGGTAGGCTCCAGGCCCAGATAGTGTTCCAGCTGAGTTATTGCAACTTATCTATCACCATTGTCCTGACTTGCTGCTCAGCACATTCAATGCTTGCCTACGGGTCAGGGTTTTCCCGGTACGATGGAAGGTGGCGAGGCCCGTGCTGATCAGCAATGGGCGGGGAAATCCCGGATCGCCGTCTGCATACCACCCGTTATGCATGCTAGACACGGTTGGGAAAGAGCTTGAAAAACTCATAAAGAGAAGACTCATTGGTGCGATTGCAGAGGTAGTGAACGAAGTCCAACAGGCAAGGGCACATAGCCGGGCTATGCGACGAATCGTTCTGTTGATGACACGCGATGTTAGGAATGCGGCGGTGAGAGTTATTGCAGGCGTGATACCTGTCGCCTTCCTTACTAGAGAGAACCGCACTATTTATTTGCGTCGAAACGAGGACGCAAGAGAGACAGATGGTCGCGAGGAGAAACAGTGCGAAGGCATTTTTATCTAACACAGCTTTTGAGCGGGCATGGGTATTTTCAGCCGTACCTACACAAGATTGGGAAATCATGGTCCCCCGATTGTCGGTTCTGCCCAGGAGAGGAAGACGATGCCTGCCACACATTTTTTGCTTGCGTAAAATGGGACAGGCTGCGATGGGACCTCTGTCGGGAAACAGGAGAGCTCATCCCAGATAGTATATTTGCGGTGATGCTTGGTCTGGTTTACAAATGAAATCAGGTGGCATATTATGTTCGGGCAGTCCTAAACGACAAAAGGGACTCATAGCAGCCGGAGACGTTGGGGCTGCGGGATCGTTTGTCTGGCAATACCTCTTTCCCTTTCACTAGTGGGATCTCTAGCTTGAAGGCGCCTCACGGCGTAACAAAACGAGACCTGGAACGAAGTAATGTGTCAAACGGTTCCAGGCTGGGTTCTCGGGTTGACAGGGGAGGTGTTTAGTGGGTAGTCCAGTCGTTTGCGAGAATGGAAGTCCCACACTCAGTGCGTAAATGTCATTCGCTTCTCAACTCAAAAAGGGATACATGCCAAAATTTTATCATAACCTAAAAAATTAATGTCAATCTTTCCTTTTTTCTTGAAAAGCCATCGGGCCTTGCTTTGTTGTGTGAGCAGACGCATTTTGACTCCATTGAGTCATCTTCAGTTTCGGTGAAGATGATTCAAAGGAGTCGAAACGCGTCTTCTCATACAACAAAGCAAGGCCCGACGGCTTGTCAAGAAAAAAGAGAACTGTCCTGCGGATAGCAAATAAACAAAATAATTGTCAAACTATTTCATTAATTTAACTAGAGGCTCTAGATACACAATGCAGACGCAAAAATTAGATTATACTATAAATCAATCTGAGAATAATAATGGTGAGGTTTGCTCAAAATTGTATACTTTTAGAGAATAGTGAGACTTCAGAAATATTTACATATATGCCAAGATTCTACACTTGATGAATTGCAAAATCCACACGATAAAATTAGATATCGATCATCTAGATCCAACAGAATATGATAGAGGCAACCAAATTCAACACATTAAAGCTAGTGCGGAGGAAAACGTCCACGAATATAGTAGATCTGGGAATAGTAAGAATGAATTGATTCTCCACTACAAAAAAAGTCCAACTTGCGTAGACCCTTCATCAGGATAATAGTAAGTTCGTCGTCAGTCAAATTCCTACAGAGATTTAATGCATGGGTTAGTGATCTACCGTAAGGCAAAAGAAGTTGATTTTTAGAAGGGGGTAGATGTATTAAGAACGGGATTATTTATTAAAGATCATCCTTGTTCAGTTGAAGATATTCAAGAATAGCATGGTACTGCTAAGTGGAAATTACCGCAAAAGTGAAATCTATTCTAAGAGCTACAATCTTAATACTAGCTTGACAACCACCCTAATTATGAGTTTAAAGTAGAGTTCTCTTTCAGAATAAAATATGTTAGGGCATATATGTGGCCTCTTTTTTCGAGATAGACAAATATAATACCAAAATTAAGCTCACCTTATTTTCTGATCCATCGTGACTTTCACTTTCCTCTGATAGGTTCGCATATAGTTCGCAGTCAATACTCTCGTTGCTGTCCTCTGAAATTGCTGGCTCACGCTCTAGAACATAGTTTTGCTCGCCTTCACCTTCTAAATCATAGATCATAATCTTTGCATCGCTACCCTTTGTTTTTGATGAAGCAAATTTATCCTTAGCTTCAATCAATTTAATTTCGCATGGCTGATAAATGCTGGATCGGAATGTGTGCTTTTCACTATTTTGATTGATTTGAATTTGTGAGGGTTTCAAGAACGATGGCATCTTGAAGATCGATTTAAGGATGGCAAATACAATGCACATTATGCCGACTGTTACACCACCCCAGAAACCAATAACTTCAATGTAGGGTAGAATATTTAAATATAGATTGAATCGGCTTCTCAACGGTTTCGGTAGTTCCTTCATCATCTGTGAAAAGTAAAATTTTTAAATGAGTAAACATAAAAACATTTAAAAAATATATCATTGTTTGTAAAATTGTTCTAGTTTCCTTTTGAGATATATTTAAATTAAATAAACATTCCAAAAGTATTGTTATGAGCCCACGTTGGGCGCCACTTGTTTTGACCATATACAAGTAGGATTTTCTAAAAGCACGACCGTCAAGTTTATTTGAACGTATACGGTTAATTGAAAATCAAACAGTTTCAAAATAAAAATTTCCCAAATACTTTATTCAACAGAGAAAATTCCGCGTAGATTGAAAAGGTCGTACGGAGAACTAAATAGCTACCAGCAATGCCTAACCAAACTGAATACACTAGGCAAATTTTCTCACGACAATTACCGCCTAATTTAGAAACTATTAGGAGCGTTAAAATGTATGTAGAAAGTCAAACTGAGGAAAACTTACAATTTCAAACCATAACATCGGTAGAGTAATGTCGCTGAAACGTTCTACATGTGCCATTGATGAAACATCTCGCATATGCATGTTAATTTGAAATTTCACAGCCAACGATAGTGGAAGTCCTGATGTCTGTAAAAATGTTAAACTTAAATTATCAACTTGATTCATTGCTTATCATATTTATGATACTTATTAGCATATTTATTAGAAGAATTAATGATTGAAACATTAGAAATAATAAAGATTGGTCGTAGACGTTCTAGACGAGCTGGAGACTAGAATTTATTCAACATATTGCCTTGCAACGTGCGAAATTCCGTGCTATTTTTGTATTTTGCATTTACTAATTGGAGAATTAGAGGTGTTGGATGTGTGTGGCCTTAATAACATCAGCAAGTATTTGCTCGACAACATCAAATGACTTTGGAATATCTTTTGAATAATAACCTTTTATTTTAATGGGGCAAAGTGTGCTATTTAACGATAGAGGTCAGCAATATAAAACTCATGTCCTCAATTATGGTACTCAAGCCATTTTGTATTTTTGGGTCAAGACTGACTACTGCCGTTGCTGGTACCACGCTGTTGTTGGTTGCATTTATAGTATGTTCTGGTTGAAGGTTTTCCTAATTGTTTAATTGAACTGATTGTGCAATATGTGCTTGATCTGAAGGAAGATATCATCAACGAGTTCGTTGACGCCTTAGCCGCGCAAGTTAATTGCATCTATTATGTGTTATCATAAATTACCCACTAGTGAAACCCAATATTGATTTATATATGTATACGAGGTGTGTTCAAAAAATATCGCGAATTTTATTTTTTTTCAAAAATTATTTATTTATTCATGAATATCTATTTTGTCCCCTTCAAACTAATCCCCATGGGATATTATACACTTGTGCCAACGGTTTTTCCAATCTTCGAAGCACTTCAAAAAATCATTTTTTTTAATCTTGTTCAGCTCCTCCTTCGATGCCGTCTTTATCTCGTCAAGCGTAGCGTAACGTCGTCCTTTCATGGGCCTCTTCAGTTTAGGAAACAAGAAAAAGTCACAGGTGGCCAGATCTGGGGAATACGGTGGCTGCGGCATCATTAGTGTGTTGTTTTTGGCCAAAAAGTCGCGCACAAGCAACGATGTGTGAGCAGGGGAGTTATCGTGGTGCAAAAGTCAATTTTTGTTCTCCCACAAATCCGGACGTTTCTGGCGGATTGCTTCTCGCAAATTGCGCATAACTTGCAGGTAATATTCCTTATTGACCGTTCTTCCCTGTGGCAAGAACTCATGATGCACCACGCCCCTGCAATCGAAGAAAACTGTCAGCAAAACTTTCACATTCGACCGAACTTGGCGCGCTTTTTTCGGTCTTGGTTCATGCGGCAGCTTCCATTGAGATGATTGAGCTTTGGTTTCCACGTCATAACCATAAACCCACGATTCGTCACCAGTTATGACCCTCTGGAGCAAATTTGGTTCGTCGCGGACAGAGTTTAACATCTCATTAGCAATGTTCATGCGCTGCTGTTTTTGGTCGCAATTGAGCAATTTTGGTACGAATTTCGCGGCGACCCATCTCATGCCCAAATCGTTGATAAAAATCGAATGGCACGAGCCAATCGATATGTTTAGGTCCTCAGCAACTTCTCTAACGGTGATTCGACGATTGGCCAATACCATTTTCTCCACTTCATTAATTTTTTCATCTGTTGTTGAAGTGCTCGGGCGTCCGGCACGCTCTTTGCGTTCACATCTTCTCGGCCTTCTAAAAAAATTTTGTACCACCGATAAACGTTGCTTCGGTCCAAGGTAGCTTCTCCGTACGCCACAGTCAACATTCGGAATGCATTCGCGCACTTAATTTCGTTTTTCACACAAAATTTGATACACGTTCTTTGATCCATTTTTTTGAATAAGTAAAAATCGAAGACGATTGAAAACACGTGCAAGTAAAGCAGCTATCACCAATTAAGTGAACATTCAAAATGGCCGAGCTTGTCGGCATAAGTGACAGACATGAGTACCAACATAACGCCACAAAAAAATCGAAATTCGAATATACGTAACCCGCGAAAATTCAAAACTCGCGATACTTTTTGAACACACCTCGTATAACTATCATGCACGAGCCTTGGTCTAATATAATTTCAAATAAAATATGTTTTGCGTTTCCTGTACATAAATTTTCCTTAGAATTTACTTAAACCAGTTTTTAATTATCATATGGGGAAAAACACCGAGTCAACATAATCTCCAAGATGTAAGTACTCGTTAGAGAAATGTAGCGGCAACTGACGAGTATCATATCATGCGTGTCAGTTTATGGTCGGATATAATTGTGCTACTAATTGTTAGTAGGATGCATTTCAAACGTAATGCTATGAGTTGACGCATCCATATCCAGTAGTATCTATTTATAAGAAAATTGTTATTTTACTTTATTCACGGCCTTGCGTAAACTTGAAATATGCAATTCAAGGTTAATTGATTGGAAATACGAGTAGAGGCAAAAGCAAAGAATGGATAGCACAAAGGGAAACGAAGTGGAAGTCACTAGTATGGTTTTAACTGATTTTGATGACATTTGATTCTAGGCTGGTTATTAAGCTGTAGTCCACTTTTTTCGAGCTATAAATATCATGTTTCGTATACCTACTTTTGTTAAAGGCTTCGTTTGTTCTTTCATTGAAAAAAATCCCCACAACCATGAAGAAGGAATACAAGACTAAGGTTTTTAATGGTTCTTGCAAGTATTGGATAAACTTCTGCAAGGAGGAATTGTAGTCTGCTCGAATAACTATAATTTTTCAGTGATTCAGTTTTAGCAATAGATCTAAATGTAATGTGATACCAACAGGTATGACTGAGTATATGTAAATGGAAAAGTTTCAGAACAAGTTTCCGCTAAAGCATAACTATTCTTTTAAGGTTCTATGTAAATTTATGCCGTTGTATGAAGACAATAGTAGAAGAGTGTTGATTGTCGAACTTAAAACCAGTTTCCATAGAATCGATATCACTTGTGCTCTATCAAATCATTATTGATAAAGAATACCCGAAGAATGGTGGATATATTTTTTTTGTATGTTTTAGCATTACAGCTCCTGTTGGGTCTTCGCTTACAGATAGTTAGAGCATCTCATTATCCTGATCGTATCGGTACTGGAGAAGGTGATATGGTCTGTACCGCGATTTGCCTTGTGTCTGTCCGCCCAGCTTTGATACGTTCTGATTTTAAAGTGGTACATATAATAACTGAAGAATCAATCGAAACAAATCTTGTTGTTACCAGCGGGATTTGAACCAGCTGCCATCGGCATACGCAGCGGCAACTCTAACCACTACACCGCGTATACTACTGGTGTATATGCTCCTAGTTAAATGAGTCCAACCATTTGCAAAACGTTTTTGGCACAAATCTTGGACTAAAATGGAAATACGGATAGACTCGCTTTTGAAAGAGCTACTTGTATAAACATACATCTCACGATTTTTGGGCATAGTTTTTACTATCGTAATAACGGTTACTACATATAGAGTCTTTCAGAGAATTATCAGTCAAAATCTAATAAAAGCTGATGTAAAAGAAACTTCAGCAGTATTTAAGATATACATAAATAGCTCCTCTGTATGGAGCTTTCAAGAACTAGCAACCCTCTGATAATTGACAAAAATATAAGCATAAAACGATTTGGATGAAAATTGACAAATTTATAAGAGCTTTGAGAATCTCTAAGTTAGAGAGGCAATAGATTTTGGAAGCCCTTAGCTCGTATTTAAATACTAAAAAGTACTATTGATTACCGAAAGAATTTAGTTTCAATTTGAAAGGGCGGGTTTTAAACTTCCCAATCCAGTATCATGTATTCAAAACTGCTTAATCTATAATTCACTGGATGGACGGTGTAGAATCGTAGATTATAAAGTTGATATTGACCGTACAAAAACATGGAAGTCGAATCTGATCGTGCAAGCAGCCAAATCCAAATGCAAACCAGTATGCCGCAGAACAAGTGAGTTAAAAATATGTCTGATATAAAGTAGGTGGTTTTTTTATAATCTGTGTCGACCTAACGAATAAAAACTTGCTCTTGTAGACCATCCTCTAGATGAAACGTAAACAAATAACGATATTCATTGTAGGCGAAGCGAAAGGGGCAATCGCGGCCAGAAAAGTTCCGCTCTTTTTCTTCTTCTTCGTAGCACTACAGCCCCTCCCGGGCCCTCGCTTCCTGCAAGCAGCGCCTCCAACTGTCTCGGTCCATTGACTGCATCCTCCAATTTCGAAATCCAAGCAGTGATGAACTGTCTTCGTCGACCGAGTCAGACCAGCGTTTCCTCAGTTTCCCCACTGGTCTTCGGTTTAGTTCTCCCAACGAATACCTTTTTGGGTAAACGTTGTACGTCCATACAATTCATGTGTCCAGCCCATTGCAGCTTCCATAGTATTTTTCCTTGACTGCGTCATGAGCTTCGTTTTATTTTCAGTGATTTGTAGCCCTACTAATTTTGCTTCGCTGTCGAGTTTCAGGAAGAGTTTTTTGGTGGTTGTTAATGACCGTGACAACATGTTGATGTCGTCCGCATAGGCTACTACTTGGCTCGACTTATATAGTAATGTATCTCGTGTATCGACAGGTAGCTTCCTTATGACGTACTCTAGAGCAAAATTGAATAGCAATTGGGCCAGCCCTTCTCCCTGTTTAGTCTGGAATCTCATCGATGCCCGGCGCTTTATTATTCTTTTGGGCTTTTACAATGGAACACACTTCTTCCAGAGATGGTGGGGCCAATTGAAGCTTTCCGCCGACATTTATAGGCTCCAGTGGCGGTTCGTCGTTGTACGCGTGGGAAGCACTGCTCCCCTTAACAAATTAACTAATGCTTTCAATATTATTTTCTATAAGAAATAAAATTTATCAAACAAAATTCTTCAGGAAATTTTCTAATCTAGTGAATTCCCAATTAAACCTTTCCTAGAGGAAAATGTTCATGCTATTAACAAATTACGCTGGGATGAGCGTAGAGATACTGGTAAATCACTGCAAAAGTTTGATGGTGCTGTATGTTTAATGATATCAAAATTTGTTTAAAGATGCAGCATGTGAAGGAAAAAGAGGTTTGGATGATTTCGTTTTATTATAGAGGTTTATGAAGGATGGATAAAAGTAGGAAACTTAATGACATATGGGTGAAAAATAGGTTTTGGATCACTTTGTCTTGTTATTGAGATTTTTTGGTGGATTTCTGTGTGTGCTTGAGAGGGCCTATCATCCGAGGGATTGGGGAAATGTTTACGCTTTTACGAATTTTCCGTTTAAAGTAAATTTCTTGATTTAATTTTCGGTTTTTAAACTTCAATTATCTTACAACGTAGGTCATCCATTTTATCTCGTCCGTCTGGGGAAAATTTATTCTGGCGCCAAAAATCAATTTCAACCGTAGGTTCAGAACGTCGCGAGTGGAGTAATTACATAAAAAATCACAGCGGAAGTGTCGCGCGTGAAAGCAACCAATTTTAAAGTTAGTTTGTTAGTTTAATAAAGTCGCGAGTGAAGTGATTATATAAAAATCGATTGGAGAAGTGTCGCAAGTGAAAACAATCAATTTCAAAGTTATAGTGATCGTGATAAAGGTGAGTTTTTATTAGTCGAAAGAAGGATAGTTTTCAAGCGTCATGCATGTATGTATTGACGTAATATTTATATTTACACTAATACATACATGCATGAAGCTTGAAAACTTTCCATTGAAATCTGGAATTGTTTCAACAATAAGTTTTTGAGCCAATTGATTATTTCACGTTTTTTCTGGAATTTTGCTTAAGGTTCAGTAAATGCAGCATTTATGTACATAAATTTTCTTGTTGATTCCATAACAAAATAATAATATGCGTCACATATAAAAATGTAATGACCAACTTGTTTAACACGTTTTTATATGTTACGAAGAATTTTGGTGTGATAAACGAACCCAACAATAGTAAAATTATAACAACTTTCGCTTTTAATAATCCCCAAGCAAAATCCTAGGAAAAACTGAAACTGGATCATTTCAGTTTTTCCTAGGATTTTGCTTAGGGACTATTATTAATATTTATAGACCAAACAAAGTCAGTATTTCAAGTACTAAACCGCATGCCAGATCAAATATATTTAAAGTATTTTAATTAGATGAGAACTTGAGCAATTTATTTTACCGTTGGAATCATGCTTCACTATAAGAATTTTGAAGGAAAACATTTAACAAACTTTTAAATACCTAGCTTTACTTTGTATATTAAATGGATGTGCGTTGTATCGCTTGTAAATTCGCTTATTTACAAAAGCTAGAGATCTAAAATAGTACACATAAAGCACAAGGTTGTGTCGCAAACTTTCTGCTTCCCTTTCCTCGAAACACACGCGCCGCCACTGATTGGCTCCGATGTTGTGGAGCTGTGCGAAGGATTAAGAAGGTTCTTGAAATATGATGCCCATCTTTCCTTAATCTTGGTTTCATCAGCGATTATATTGCCGATGTCATCACGACACAGCGTGGTTTTTGGCTGATTGCCCCGTTTCAGGTTTTTCACTACTTTGTATGCTTGCCTTGTGTTGTTGCTCGCTAAACTTATATCTATACTTCTCAATTGGTCGTCATAGTATTTTCTTTTCTTAGTTCTAACGATCTTATTCGCTACTTTTCTGAGATTTTCATAATGTTCTCTCTTCATCCCGGTTTTCCTACCTATGTAATCTTTGTATGCCTGATTCTTTTTGTCTAACGCATTCTGGCGCTCCCCATCGAACCATTCGTTTCTCTTGCGCCGGGCTTGATGTCCGATCGTCTGTTCTGCCACCGTCTTAATAGCCGCTTTCACTTCCATCCAGAGCTCGTTGCTTGTCCTTAACGATGTGTCTTATAAGATGGGAGCCAGCTGGTTATCGAGGGTTTCCGTAAAATTTTTAGCCACAGACGCCGTTTGGAGCCTTTCGATGTTAAATTTTTGTAGCGGGCTAGTTTGGCATACGACATCGATAGGTTAATTTGATCAAGTAATGATCTGGGTTACAATTGGCTCCTCGGTGTGTACGGAAGCCAAGTATGCTCGAGGCCCATTGTTGTTGGATCAGAACAGGGTCGATCTGGTAATGTGTATTGCCATCCGGTGATATCCAGGTCGTTTTATGAATACATCGATGAGGGAAGCAAGTCGAACGTATGACTAGATTTCTGCTACATGCAAAGTCAATCAGGCGCTGGTTGTTAAAAAATGAAAAATAAAAAATAGTAAAACCTTCTTTTTAATTTTCGTGATCGATTTTCGATCGTTACCGTTCGATCTTCTTTAGCTGGTTGTTGTCATTTGTTTCATCGTGGAGGCTATATTCTCCAGTCATTCCCCGATGAGATAGCTCATTGCCAGCTTTTGGTTCAAATCACCTAGAATAATTTTTGTGCCGTTTGCAGGCAATGAGTCGACTAGTCTTTCCAGATGATTGTAGAACGTTTCCTTCATTTCTTCGTCCTTTTCTTCGGTCGGGGCTTAAACATTAATCAGCCAGATTTTGAAGAATTTCGCTTTTGTACGGATCGCACACAACCGTTCATTTATTGCCTCGAAATTAATAACGTGCGATTTGAGCTCCCTAGCCACAATGAAGGCCACTCCGAACTCTCGTTTTCCAGTAGGCTTCCCACTTTTGAATATTGTGTGGGATTGCAAGTATTTTTAATTGGTATTGGCTGCCCTGTTGTAAAAGGTCCTTAATAGCGCTAGGGTAATTGAGTGATCTGACATTTCAGGATCCAATTCCGTGGTCCTTTTTTCTTTTGCGAGGTCATTGCCGTGAGTCCAATCCATTCCAAGGCCCATAAGCAGGTTTCGAAATATTTTAAGTTCTGCCCTGGATGCCCGAAATTAAATCTCTTAGATGACGAAGGTCCAGAATTGTCATCATTATCCATGGCGTGACAGCCTAAGCTGGACCTGGGCTTCCAGGATTAATCTGCGCCAATAATCACGGTTTTTACGACCTCGTTCACCAGTTGATGACTCCCAGCAAGGATCTGCTGTCAGTTTCTATCGTGTCTTTCAATCGAGTCCTTGGTCTTCCCGCTGAATGTCTACCTTATACTCTACCCTTTAATGTTCTTTTGGGTAGTCGATTTTCTTCTATTCTTTCCACATGGCCCACCCATTGCAATTTGAGTAACTTTACGTAAGTGAATACAGATGGATCGTCAAATAGTTCATACAACTCATCGTTGTAACGTAGTCTCCACTCTGTTCCTTGTTTCACTGGGCCGTCGATTTTCCGAAACACTGCATTCAAATATCTCACTGCCTTTTCGGGTTCGCTCGTCAGGGTCCATGTTTTATTCGCACATTATAGCGCAAGTTTGACAAGTGATTTGTAATTACGACGTTTAGTTTACCGGTGCACACCTCTGGACCTTAGAATGGGAAGTACGGAGTAAAAGGCTTGATTTGCGGTAATTATGTCGCGTCAAATCTCGTTCTTTTTGGCACCTCTTCTATTTAGGCTGGCTCCAAGATAAGTAAAACGATCCAAACTTTCAATGTTGTATAGTCTTCTACGGTCAGGTTCTGTCAGACAGGAGTTTCCTTCCTCGTTTGAGTCATGAATTTCGTTTTTGTTTCATTAACTTGTAGGCCAATTCAGATTCTAGGCTCAGAAATGCTCTTTTGGCATCTAAAATTGAACGCACCATAATATTAACGTCATCAGCACATGCTACCAATTGTGTGGACTTGAATATTGGTGTACCAGAGGTATCAGCTGATGTCTTCCTGATGACATGTTCCAGCGCAATATTAAAGAGCATTGGTGCAAGCCCATCTCCTTGTTTCAAGCTTGATTTGAGATCCAGAATGGGTCAGTCTATTTTTCAGAATCCTCGAAATCTGGCTTTACACTGACAAATGGACTCTCCACACATTTAACAAGAACAAGGATATAAATTAATGAAAAAAATATGAAACTATACTAGTGCAGGAACGTATGAGAGGACACAGGTATTTTTTAAGCTTGGAGAGGTTAGTTTACCCCCGAAAACCTAGCAAAAGTAGGCACACTAATTGAAAATTTGCTACAAATTTATGCTAAATTGTGATTTCCAGCGTGTTTACGATTTTTGTTTTATCTCGGAATATTTATATGTATAAAATTCTTTACGTAACAGGTAGATTTGTCTCGAGAACTTGTCAAAGAGATGTGCACGTTTAAAGGAAAATCCATTGTTTCTCCATTTTCAACGGTCGCCATTTTATAGTTTGCAATAAAAATAAAAAATCACTCAAATCATGAATTCCGAAAAAATATGTATGTTATCAATCTTATCTGAAAATTTTAAAAAGATCAAATCAAAACTGCAGTGTCTGAACCGATGAAAAGTCCATAAAATACCAAAACCGCGTGTCATTGCCGTTGTAATTGGAGAAATGGGCGACAACAACCAAATGATATCCAAGCCTTCTACTCTTATTGTGATGAAAAATTTACATCAATGGAATCGTCCCGCTGTTACTTGCTTCTACGAGTATGTTCACTGAAGAACGAAGCTGCGGGTCGCAACTGGTTTTTCGCTCCCAACTCCCAGATTTAAACCCCCTGGACTATTACGTGTGGAGCGTTATTGAGCGGATTTCTAACAAGTCCAGGCATCCGCTGTTGAAGCAGGCTAACTCCCCGTCCCTGGAAAACTTTAAAATGTTTCGAAGCCGGAATGGATTGGAATCACGGCAACGACCTCGCAAACGAAAAAAGGATTATGGCATTGGATGTTGGAATGTCAGGCAATTCAGGAAACGAACTGGACTGGAAACGACATTCAAGACATGAGATCGCACATCATATTCAAAAGTGGGTGGCCTACTGGAAAACGAGAACTCGGAGTGGCCTTCATTATGGATAGAGAGCTCAAATCACACGTTATTGATTTCGAGACAATAAACGAACGGTTGTATGCGTTCCGTATAAAAGCGAAATTCTTCGAAATCTGGCTGGTAAAGGTTCATGCCCCGACCGAAGAAAAGGACGAAGAAACGAAGGAAACGTTCTGCAATCACCTGGAAAGACTAGTCGACTCGTTGCCTACAAACGACACAAAAATCATTCTGGGTGATTACAACGATAAACTTGGCAATGAGCTATCTCATCGAAGAACAACTGGAGGATATAGCCTTCACGATGAAATAAATGACAACGGCCAGCGCCTGATTTACTCTTACATGTAGGAGAAATCGAGTCATACGTTCGGCTTGCTTCCCACATCGACGAATTCATAAAATGACCTAGGTATCACCGGATGGCAACACACGAAACCAGATCGACCGTGCTCTGATCCAACAACGATGGGCCTCGAGCATACTTGACGTCCGTACACACCGAGGAGCCAATTGCAACTCAGACCTTTACTTGATCAAATTAACCTATCGATGTCGTATGTCAAAGGCATATTCAGCGAAGACCACCCCGTTACAACAATTTGACATCAAAAGGCTCCAAACGGCGTCTGTAGCCAAAAATTTCAGGGAGACCCGCGACAATCAGCCGGCTCCCATTTTGTCAGACGCATCCATAAAGACAAACAACGAGCTCTGGATGGAAATGAAAGTGGCTATTAAGACCATGGCAGAACAGACGATCGGACATCAAGTCCGGCGCAAGATAAATGAATGGTTCGAAGTTGAGTGCCAGAATGCGTTAGATAAAAAGAATCAGGCGTATAAAGAATACGTAGCTAGGAAAATCAGGACGAAGAGAGAAACTATGAAAATTTCAGAAGAGTAGCGAATAAGATAATTAGAATTAAGAAAAGAAAATACTATGAGGACCAATTGAGAAGTATAGATGTAATTTTAGCGAGCAACAACACAAGGCAAGCATACAAAGTAGTGAAAAGCCTGAAACGTGGTTATCAGCTCAAAACCACGCTCTGTCGTGATGACATCGGCAATATCATCGCTGATGAAACCAAGATTAAGGAAAGATGGGCATCATATTTCAAGAACCTCCTTAATCCTCCGCACAGCTATACAACATCGGAGCCTATAGAAGTCTGCGGAGAGCTTTCATTGGCCCCACCAACTCCGGATGAAGTCATCAAAGCCCAAAAGAATTATAAAGCACCGGGCACCGATGAGATTCCAGTGCAGCTCATCAAATATGGTGGCAGCAATGTTCATAAACTTATTCACAAAGTCATCCAGCACATTTGGAAACAAGAGCATATGCCGAAAGAGTTGAGCCAATCAATTATATTTCCTATCCACAAAAAAGGTGACAAACTACAGTGCATATCACTGCTTATTTATTTTTTTATTTCTATTTCACAGAAAATACAATTACAAAATAGATTAAATAATAGCACAGCACAATAGATAAAGTAATAATAACACAGCAAGGAGAAAGAAGAAAAAAAAAGGCATGCAAATAGCAAAATAAAAGTAATAAAAAAAGAAAAAACAAAAAAAAATCACTAAGAGTTGAGAAGAAGAGAGTTGACATATTTTTTATAAACTAAATACGACAGGGGGAAGGACCCAAGCTTAAGGTCGTCATGGTTACGTGGTAATCTGAGCATGAGTGAGTGAAAATACACCAAGCTACGTGCGACTTGAACATCTAAGACATTCGACGAACTTGTAGAACGCATAACGCGCCTCACTGGTACCTGGTTGACTAGCTGAGTATCGAGCAAACCACGGCAAAGCCTGTAAAAGAAACATTCATCAAAGTAGAGTCGACGCCATTAAGAGTAAGTTTATAAGAACTTCAAAATAAAACGGCATTCAACTCTTCTTGAAGTAAGGCACAGTCATCATTAGACGGCACTACTTTGAAAACTTTGATGTCGTCTGCACAAAGAAGGCAGGAGGAGTTGATGACAAGGGATGGCAACATTTATAAACAGAGTGAACAATAGTAGGCCAAGAATGGATCCTTGAGGAGCACCTGAAGACAGATGGAACGGGGAAGAAAGACAGCCTTGAAAAGATACCTGGCTGACACGATTAGATAAGTAAGAGGATAACCAGTGGAGCAAATAATCAGGAACGTTTAGAAATTTATGTTTGGTAAACAAAATATTGTGATTTACTGAGTCGAAATCAAAATACAAGGTTTTAATTTGTAAACGGTCCTCCATGGCTTTTGAAGCACCGCGCATGAATTCTAACAAATTCGTTGAAGTTCATCGGCCTTTGATAAAACTATGTTATTCAGGCACGAACAAATTATGAGTAAGTGAAAAAAGGTGCTAGTAGACGATTTTCTTCAGTAGTTTGGAGAAACGGGGTAATAAGGTGATAGGCCGATAGTTGGCAACGTCTGAGGTGCTACCTTTTTTAAAAATAGGAGTAACGTAGGATTTTTCGAACACTAAGGAAAAGAGCTTGGAGATAAGCTAGATTTGAAGAGAAAGTAAAGGTTGACACAAATAGAGATACTTTATACGGCGTACAAAATATTTTCAAAGATCTTAGAAAATAAATGGGATCATATGCCAACCGTATTATTTAGAGCAGGTAGATCGACAATAGGGCAATTGTTCACTGTCAAGCAGGTACTTGAAAAATGCTGGGAGTTCAACATAGACGTACACCATATTTTCGTTGACTTTAAGCAAGCATACGAAAGTATTGATCGTAACGTACTGTACCAAATAATCCTTAGCTTTAGCATCCCAGCCAAATTAGGCCATCTTGCCAAAACGTCGACGACCTCCCAAGTCCGCATCAATAACCAACTTACTGATGCCTTTGACACAAATATCGGACTAAAGCAGGGAGATGGGCTGGCCCTATTGCTACTCAATTTGGCTTTAGAGTACGTCATAAGGAAGCTACCTGTCGATACACGAGGTACATTACTATTCAAGTCGAGCCAAGCGGTAGCCTATGCGGACGACGTCAACATTTTGTCACGGTCATTAACAACTGCCAAAGAACTCTTCCTGAAACTCGACAGCGAAGCAAAGCTAGTATAGCTACAAATCAATGTAAATAAAACAAAGCTCATGACGCAGTCGAGGATAAATACCTCAAGCACACAAAATATACTTGGCGAATACAGTATAAAAAATGTGAGTGAATTTGTGTATTTAGGCGCCAAAATAACGAAATACGCTGAAGAATACAGCTCGCAAATGTCAGATTTTATTCAGTTTTGATGATCTTGAAGACCAGCTGCATACAAAGGAAAACAAAGCTCCAAGTAATAATTCTGTAATAAGACCTGTGTGATGCTTTGGCTGTGAAACATGGACCCTAACGAAAGCATCCGCAAATATATTGAACGCCTTTGCGCGACGGGTCCTGAGGCGAACAATCGGAGCGAAGCTAGACGGAGACCAATGGCGAATTCGATACAACCATAAACTGTATGAAATTTTTGACGAGCCGGAGGTCTCAACAATTGTAAGACTGCGAGCTGCAATGGGCTGGCCACAGGAATCGTAAAGACGAATAACGGATACCCAGAAGAGGAGAGCTGAAGGCCGGAGATAAGTGGGAAAACCAAGGAAACCCTGGTCTGACTTTGTCGACGAAGACAGTTTATCGCTGCTCGGATTTCGAAATTGGAGGAAATCGGTGATAAGATCTGTGCTATGCTATGGATGTGAAACATGGACCCTTACCCAAGCATCCGCAAACATATTGAAAGGCTTTGATCGACGGGTCCTGAGGCGAATAATCGGAGCGAAGCTAGACGGAGATTAATGGCGAATTCGATACAATCATGAGTTGTATGAAATTTTTGACGATTGCAAGACTGCGGAAGCTGCAATGGGCTGGAGACATGAATCGTGTGGACGAACAACGGAGACTCAAAAAGGTATTCGTTGGGAGAACTGAAGGGCGAATACCAGTGGGGAAACCGAGGAAACAGTTCATTGCTGCTCGGATTATAAAATTGGAGGATGCGGTCAATGGACCAAGACAGTTGGAGGCGCTATTAGCAGGAAGCGAAGGGGCTGTAGTGCTACGAAGAAGAAGAAACATTCATGAAGCAACGAATTCTAACATGCATATCAACGCGCATGTAGCTGCTGTTGTTACGGAGAAAAACTGCAGTGACATACAGACGGACGAACAAACGAACAGACAGGTTGCTATTTCAGTAAGGTTTTCTATGAAAGTACAAAACTCTAAGTATGTTTATATAGAAAAGAGATAATTTAAAGGTAAAGTAGCCTTTAGGATTTAGTATTAAGCCTTTGGCCTCCAGAGTATACGCCAGCAGCTGGGGCTGATATTGACCTCTTTTGTAGGATATTTTCCATATTTGCCGAAGAAACCATGCATAAAACGAGTTGAAAGTATCATTAAATTATTCCCATTCCTTTTCAAGAAATGACGAAAATGACTACAAAACCGTAGTCTTTATTTCCCACTACAGTCTATAGTATTTATAATTTGCTTCATTTGTTTGATATTTAAAAACGATATGAAAAGGGCTTGTTGATACATTAGGCGGTAGACAATTTTAGGAACCTTAAACGTTTGCATGTCTGGTTCATCATGAATTTTTTACCAACTCAAGCTTTTTACTTGTTGTATAAAATTTTGTTAAATAAAAACTTTATTTTATAGCTGTCTGTATTAAATACTAAATAAAGTCGACTAATGTGGTTGGCTTATCTCTTATTACAATCAAAATATAACATTCAAAAGTAATATTTCAGTCGAGGCCTTCAAATTACACGAGTACGTTTTGTAATAATTCAGAACAAATTGGCTCACATATAGCACAACATGAATTACAACACTTATCAACTACCACTTACCGGATTAATTAAAAAGAATGATTCATGTTCCGATCTATTCGGGGTCAAACCATCAACATTTTCTAACAACATTGGATCGGAGTCTAAGAAATGAGGATAACTGAGAGATATCGGAAATCCGTAGTAGCAATCCGTAACATCAGATAGTCCACGTGGTTGACAATAACCTAGATACAAGAATAAAACGATTAATTATTACTTGTTCACCTAGGGTGATACAGTTAAATAAATTTAATCATTTTACTACTTAGTTATTGCAAATGAAGGCAACATTATAATTACAAATTGTGCAAGCTTAAATGAATGAGAATTTATTGGAGGAAGCAATGCTCAGAACGATAGTTCGAACAGTGATATCTGTCAGATATTTATCTGAATTTGAATAATTTACATAGCATATTGAAAAAATTAATCTACTATTCCTTATAAAGCAACCAGTGATTGAAGCAGGAAGTTGTTCTATTTATTGCCATTTTGTAAAGTTGTTGCTTCGGGCAAATTTTATTTTAAAAGTTTGAAAAGTAATATAAAGAAAAAAATAGCATCTCGCTACAATTATATACTCTAAGATCAATCCTTATGTTTTAGCGACGAATTGGATTTTAAAATGTGTTGTAATTTGAATCAAATCTATGAATTTACAATTAATTAATAGCTCGATTCACTGGATTCGGTCGGCGGAACAAGTTTTGCGAAAAATGCGATTCGGAAGTGATATGCGCTTTTCAGTAAATATCTGGTTATACTTCCATAATCGTATACAACTAGTTTCCAGACAATTCTCATTCTTTCACTTACCATTGCGACAGAAACATTTGTTTTCTTCATTGTAGTATCCATTGTCGAGAGCATTTTCTTCGAAGCCATAACGATATGCTTGCAGCCCGGAAATAACTTCTTCTTCATCACTAATGCGAATCTGAAGATGATAAACAAAAGGAGACATGTTGTGAGACAGGTTATTAAGTTCTTAAGAATTATTATATAAAACCTGTCTATTAATAAGCTAAATTTGCAAAAATTTTCCATTCAATCATATATGCGGTAGTTTTTTGTTCTGAAATTGCAAGCAATTTCCTAGAAATTTAAGTTGATTGATTTGCATTTTTTTTTATGAAAATTAGAAGTTGCCAACTATATTAGCACTGAAGGATATTGACTTTTTCAAATTACGTTATGACGGTATAGCGATCTCTGACGTAAATGAAGAATTTAAGTTTTCACGTTTCAAATGTATAAACATATTACGCCAATATTAATTATATACGGGACTATAATACTTATAATAATCAAACTCAAAATCCTGTAACATCCAACTGCAACTTGGCTTTTCTTACTATTTATATGTTTTTAAAGATCACATATTATGCTTAAATTTGATAATCTAATCATTAAGCAAGATAACATTATCATACACTCACCAATTTTTGAGCACGACACATACTTTTTCGGAAGAACAGCAATGTATCATTTGGCTCGATGAAGCTTTTGAATTTTGTTCCGTCCGAAGCCATTTCAATGTTACTGCAATGCTCGTCTCCTCTCCACTGTGGTAAATCCTTGGAGCCACGATAAGTTGCATACAAGCCCGACAGACTGGGATCATTTGTGCCCGTGTAAAAGGTTTCATAATCAGCATTGAAGTCGTACATCTTCATATAGAGAAAATTTTACATGGAAAAGTCCATATTAGATCAAAAGTTAAAGCTATTTTGAATTAATAAGCTTCATCCCAATACTTACCCTATCGATTAATCCGACTTTATCGAATACTATCCAATCAGGTAAGAAAGTATTTCCTAGGGTAGTCAATTTTGTTTCGTACCCAAACATGAACTCATGGGCAGTCATTTTAACGATGGGCATGCTCCTCGTTTGGCGAATTAAAATATTGATTGGCAGTCGCACGAAATATGATTTGTCAGCTCCAACTTGGGCGATACTCTGCAGAAAGGATCAAAATATTATATTATTGAAACTAGTAAATTCATAGTGGATTCAATAGAGCTGCTGTTTTCAGAAAAAGAATGTATAGGATAATTGGTTGCAAATATTTATTTGATTTTTAATCTGAAAGAATAACTAAAATTGTATCACATCCAGAAAATGTTATCACCGTATCTTAGGGCATTAAAACTCTATTGTTAAGATGATTGAAAGGATCCCTGGTATTATAAACGCAGAAATTTTTAATCGCGACGTTTTACAGTGACTTCCAAAAAGATCCGCACAAGTAAGAAATGTTCCTTCTTTCTCATTTTATAAGTCAATAAAAAACGGAAAACATTGAAAAGAATATATATTATGAGCAAATCATAATAACCTTACATATCACTCAAATACAAAAGTTTTTCGCTTAATTGATACCATAAAATAGGGAATTTCGTAAAAGAAACAAAAAAAATTGCTAAATAGTGAAAATAAACAAAAATTTTATAAAACTAGTATTTTGTTTGCATGTACTTTTTGTTCAATAACACATTTTCAACGATTTGGCATACTGGAGATGGTTTTTCGCAGGTATTCTACATCAATTTTCACTTATTTTTCGCGAAGCCTTTTCTCGAGCTCTCCTTAGAAGAAATCGGCGTGCTATGAATTCTACGGTCCAATTCCAATGGGATTACAATCCGGTGACTGGGGGAGGAGGATGAATCAATTTTGGGCAATTATACATCTACCATTCTTGAACAATGTGAGCCTTATGTTTGGGGTCATTGTCTTCACAATTTTTAAACGTATTTAAAATGCACATTTTTGTGGCAATTTTTTGCCGATTTTCCTTCGAGGGCTAAATATCGACGGGAATCTATGATACCATCATTAAATATTAATTCGCCAACACCACGACAAGATATGCACCCCAAACCATTAACCAGCCGCCCCAGTGCTTCCCTGTAGGCCCGAGGTTCTTCGGACTCAATTCGTCGTTGGGTTTGCGCCACACCATAACACGTCCATCCGAGGCAAAGACATTAAAATTGCTTTCATCGGCAAAAATTACGTCATCCCAATAATGAGTATCCTTCATCATCCCAATAATGAGTATCCTTAGCGAAATTGAAATGTTTTTTTCTGTTCACTTCGCTGATGAATGGCTTTAGGCGTGCAACACGTCCAATTATATAGAGCATTTTTCAAAAGCCGAGGCACTGTTTCACATACCAATTTTTTTCAAAGTCAGCGAAAACTTTACTTACAATTTTAGGAGCACTCAATTCATTCGAAAGTTTGAACGGCCTGGACTATGCTTCAAGTTTATTTTGCCTTCCTCTTTATACCTCCGGAGAATATCATAAACTGTTCTACGTTTCATATTGTGGATCGAAAATATTTCTGCTATAGTTTTACTTTTCTCATGATTAAAAACCATCAACTGGATCTACTCTGGGAACGTGTATTGGCCCATTTTGCATTAACGCAAATACAAAGTTTATTGAAGCAACCAAAAACGCGCGGTTTCAAGAAAATATTCGATATAATGCGCCCGAATTTATTATGACTTTATCATTGAAGCCAATAGGTGACTGGACACGATTTGGAGAAGATAGGATTAAAGGGATGACAACATATTTTTTGCGTTCCCTTTTAATGGTGCTATAAACATTGTCTTGGTGACACGGCAATGAAAACGAAGGACACTGAAGAGCAGATTGCATAATAGAATCGATATATACAGAGCCCAGATTGCAATCACGTGGCCTCGGGCACTATCAATTAACACACTTTGTTCGTTTTTTTTCGTTTGAAACAATCGAAAGTTGACTTTTATTAAAACCTAACTTAGCAAAAATACTGCTCGCCACTTTTGCTTAAATTTGATAATTTAATCATAGAGCTACCAACAAAAATACCATAGAGCCTTTATTTGTTTGGTGGCAGATCTGAGTAAGCAGTTTCGAGTGATATCGACTCGGGAGATGGACTGGGATGACATGTGCAGGTGGTGTGCTTTCATTTCATCGGTAACCCCATTTTAAAAGCCAACATGGTGTTTGGTTATGCATGCGTATTGTGAAAATCATTGATTTGTAATTGCCACGCAAAGAGATTTTTGACGATAATTTGACGTTCTGCGGAACAAAGCCGATAATTAATGCGAGGAAAATTCCACATTCGAAGAAGCCTTGGTTTTAAGAAGCAAAGAACTGGTCCAACTGATTTTTAACAGCCTGGTCCGAATCGAAAGTCTTACCATTCAAATGATTTTGAAGGGAGCGAAACACATGATAGTCTGATGGTGCTAAGTATCAGTTCTCATTGAGCTCCATTAATTTTTGACGGGTTATCAAAGAGCTGTGGAGTCTGGTGTTATCATGATCGATCATCACGCCTTTCCGATTGGCCAGTTTAGGGCATTTTTCTTGATTTTTTCGTTCAATTTCGATAGTTGACGACAGTAGACGTTCAAATCAATAGTTTGGTGTCTCCGAAGCAGCTCAATGTAGACTTTACCCTTGTAATCCCACCACACAGAAAGGTTAATGTTCTTTTGGAAGTCGATTGTGGGAGCTCATCTTGCTTGATCCATGATCGTTTTCGGATTACGTTATCGTAAACAATCTATTTTTCATCACCCTGTAATAACCGCCGGACGATAACCCGCAGAGATCTGGCATCCGTATACAAATTTTCCAACAAGCTGATAAGGTTGGATGACAGATCTCTGCGACTGAACATGGACTTGACGTCGGCGAGAATCGGATAGCGACCGGTTGATAGAAAAGGTGTTCGGGTGCGAGTTTTTCTACGATCTTAAGAAGTCTGATTTGCATTTAAATGCAAAGTCCATTGATCATTTAAAAGCAAAATGACAAAGTAAGTAAGTGTGACAAATGCTGGGTATCATGAGAATTTTGTCCTCGGCAAGGAAAGTGGTGATCAGCACAACTTACGCAGGTTTTTTCTAGATATTTTGCAACGTGACATGAGATTGTAAGTCATTTATATTCAGCCCTATAATTGAAGCTTATTCATCGACCCCAAGACTACAAGATACTTTCGTTCGAGTAACCAGTGTCGGCCTTTAATTAGTGGTCTTGTGCTTGTTATTGTTTTTCCTTCGTCAGCTATTCAAATAATTTTGCTCGCTGCGCAAGTGCTTGGGAGGCTTTGGATTGAAAGTACAGCACCTAATAAAACGAGAGCGTTCTTAAGTGATTGGTTAAACTTTAACAGACAGCGTTTTTGGTTAGAGTAGATTGTTTTAGTTTTGGATTCGAGAAGATTATTTCGGGCACCGCGTCGGTGAATATTCGGGGGTGCGTATTTTTGGTTAACGGTTTTGTCTGATTATTTTCCTCGAGTCAAAAGGAAAAGGAACGAATGTAAATAAGTTAAAGTAGAGTCGGTGGAAGTTGTTCGACGGGTTTTAAATCAGGCGTTTGAACCGGTGGCTGATTTTTGTATTTCGAACTTGGTCTGCTCGCGGAAGACCTGCGACCAAAATTGCTTTGAGTAGACTAGGAGTTATGATGGTTCCACGCTCATGGGTGATAAATTAGTTGCTGACACTATAGCAAAACATGTTGCAAAAATTTTTCAAGGGGAGAAATCAAGTGAAGACTCTTCTATTACCTCGTTAGTGAGCAGTACCACAAAGATTTTCGACAAAGACCATGAGCAATTGTGCTTGACCAGGTTCTCTGATTCAAATCCCTCTGACGCACCTACTGGCCATGGTATGTTTGTCAGTCCTGAGAGACTCACTAAAGCAAAATTCAAAAAATCATTAGGGGCTGATGGAATCTCCAATATTTTCTTTGTTCTCCTCGCGTGTTCCAAGCCGATATAATGAAATATTGGCGCAAAAATAAGCTTGTTGTAGCTTGCCTGATTCATGTAGAGAAAACTTTTGACTCTGTATGGATTAATGAGCTCCTCTACAAAATGATAAATCTTGGCTTTTCGGCTCATGTTGTGAAAATTATAGGCAGGTTCATGAGGAGATGAAATGCCCTTACGGTGGCGGGTGGAGCTAGGTCAGACTCATTTTGCATTGACCCTGAGGTCACACAGTGTTGTATATTAGGATTCTTTTCAATACATTTACCTCTGACATCCCAGACTTAAGTGACGAATATAAGCCTTGAATCCAGGTGAACCTCTTTGCTGACGACTATTCAGTGTGGTCATCTGAGCTTAGTTTCTGCTTTGCTAAAACGAGGCTCCAAAAAAATATATGGAATCTCTTCCTGCATACTACCGGGATTAGGGAATCACGGTAAATGCAAAGAGAAGTGAAATAATTGTGTTCAAGGACCCCCACAGAAACTTTGGTCGTCGTGCAAGAGGCATCTGTCACTCCAAAATTAAGTTGAATGGGCAGTTGGCGCACTGCTCCAGGCAAACGATGTAGTTAGGGGTAGTCTTCGATAGGGAGGCTACATTCAGTACTCACGCTGACAATGTTTTGAAAAAAGTGACTTATGCGTACCATCTTTTCATACCTCTTTTCAGAAAGCGGCCAACAGCGAGCCAACGTTTGGTCTATAAAACCCTGATTCTTCCGATCATCATATATGCGGTGATGATGTGGAAACGATCTCCGAAAACGAAATGGGATAAGATAGGATTAGTGGAGTGAAAAATCCTTCGGGCTTACACAATACTCTATGGAAGGGAGGACGGACGGTCTTACCCCCAACGAGGTGCTTTATCAGGAGGCAGCGATCGACCTAATCAAATCATATGCGGAGAAGCTGGTGGCATCAGCATTAAGAGGAGCAGTGTAGCACAAGGCCTAAGTAGTTAGGGTAGCGACGGATAATCGTTTAATATATGCAGCGAACGAATACTTTCAAGCAGAGATATACAAATAAATGGACGATCAATGAGAATCTGTGTACTCGTCCATGTGGGAAGCAAGTTGTACACATAAAAACCTTACGCTCTCGAAACTATATGATTCCTTCTGCTTCTTCCTCCACTTTGTTTCCCAAGAGCTTCTTCCTTCTTCTCTTCAGAAGAATTACTTCCCTCACTGACACCCGCGGACACCTACAAAATTTCGTTTCACGTGCACACGATCGCGCCTTCGTTATCATTCGTTCAACAGTTTGAGTACAACACCACAAACTTTCTCTCACAGAAAACTCGTACGTCAAAGCTGATGAAAATTCGTAGAGGCTAGAAAACTTATGTGTCAAAGCTGATGGAAAATTCGTAAGTTTTTAATAAAAAAAGAGAACTAAAGTGCCAATTTCGTACACGTGATCTTCAAAACCAAAAACTATATAAACGTAACGTGTTTCGGAGTGAAATTAGGTGCAAAAACAAAAAGATATCAATTCAAACCTCAACTTCACACAACTTTAGCGTATTATTGATACGTTTTTAGTTCTTATTATTAATTTAATTGTTGTTCACGTCATTTATAGTATTTTATTTGTCTGAAACGATTTGATAATTTCAAAACAAATTCCAAAAAATGTAACTGCCTTTATCTCTGAAAGAATCAATTCAACAGAAATATTAGTTTTTTATTTAGCAGACCAAATTTACCTGAAATTAACTAATAAATCCCATGCCGCAGAACGAGTGTTCCCTTTCCAGATCTTTCATTTTCATGTTGACCCCGGAAATTGGATTAATTTACGGGCATATTTATAGTTTTAAATAATTATATTAGAAGCTTAATATTAATAATATATTAATATCGTCGACAAACAAGACCGACACTATGTTCGAAGCAACAAGATTTCACACTTCCGATTATTATTTACATGACCACATAAAGATTCACATAATAATTGAAATGCGTCTTTACCAAATGAAAAACATTCAAACGAATTTCGGAATCAACAATTCCCAACGACTTACATATGCTTGGATCCACGATCCAAACACGCCTGAAATTGGTTTGAATGTTTATAGGTTGCGAAAATTATAATTTGAACGTTTTCCGTGAATGCTTTCACACACAGTTGCCTTAACATAAGATTTCCATCAATTATGTTTTGTCGGGAAACATTCCAATAAAATAAACAAAAAAAAACAAGCATGATCCATTTCAATTAATAACATACATATTTCATTCGAAAATAAGAAGAAACAAGAAAATACGCTGCGTCTACAATTTCATTCATAAATGCATGTTTGCTCGTATGTACTCGTAACATATATAGTTTTCGCTAAATTCATTGCGAAGGTTTGCTTCATTTATAGTATTTATAGTAATACGAGTATATGAATGCAAGGTTCATTGTATTGCAAACGATGCGTGAACGTGATTTTGTGGCTATAATTATGAATGTAAACTGATTTGTCTTCTGTTTTGTTTATTTACATACATATTGTACGAGCGCATATTAATATTCAATGATTGCCGTGCACCGGACATGTGATAAGAAAAGTTTGTAGTAAATGATGATGATAACCAATTGTAATTGATAGAAAATTAAATTAATTTGAATTCTTCTTATTTTAAAATAATTTAGATCTCTGAATGCATTATAGCCTTAGATTCAACGAATCAAATTCCGATACTTCTTTTATTCAGTTTTTTTTGCCAGCACGTGTGTAATTAACTTTCTTTACCGTCTACACCTTAGTAGTATGCAAAAACTGTTATGGTTTAATGGTGCGTCATTGTTCGCCAAATATTTGACTATTTATTAAGAAAACATGAAAAATCACCCCAAATACTTGTCTAACCACAACGTGTTGGGGGTCGTTTGTCGTCATTAGTGTTAACATAAATTGCAAAGAAAAACTGGAAAAAGACTAGTTTGGCATTTCGCCAACTTGTTTTGGGAAATTGTCAAGAATATGTTATTCGACCGTGATTATATTCACGTGTAAATCAACTCATCACTTGATGCTCGCTTGGATGCGTAAACCATTTTAAGATGTTGATGGAAGTTCTTAGAAGTTTCAAGGATAATTTATTGAGATTCATCTTATGTTGCTGCAGTGCGGACAGTTAAAACCGGGTTTGGAATATTTCATTATCTAAGAATTTTTTTGTTTTAGCACTATAGCCCCTTTCGGGGCTACGCTTGGAGATAGAGTATGAGTAGGTATCTCATTATCTTCATCGTATGTATCGGCACTCGAGAAGGTGATATGGTCAGCATCACGCTTTGGCCGTGTGTACGTCCACCCAGCTGCGATACGTTTTGAGTTTAAACCAGTACGTATCATAACCGATCGGGGTTACCACTCGAAACTAATCTAGTTGTCATCAACGGAATTTGATCCTGTGACCTTCGACTTACGGAGTGTGGACTCTAACCACTACACCGCACGGAGAACTGTCTAATACTAATACAATGTCTAATAATTACCTATTGTGAATAAAGTTTAGAGACCTTATTATAATTTTGAAAACGTAGCAGCATATTTCGGAATATATTGAAGTAATCAATTACAATCCTGTTACATTGATGCTGTAATATGCGCCTTCAATATCTTTTACCATCTTACACTGAAAAGTATATTCATAAATCGTCGATCTGATATTTTCACGATGAATTGCAAAGAAAGTGGAAAATCGTGCTGCAAGATGGAATAGCGTAATTGTAATCTATAGTACGAGCATATACATTGGATCCTACTGGCATATTTATACCAGAATAAGCCAGCTCGGTCGGATTGCATTGCTTCCAAATAAATGTAATATCAGGTACAAGAAGCAAGTTTAATGCTTGCGGCAATGAAACGTGATATAACACCAAAGAAGTTTTGTTTGTCTCGTTATGGTACAGGAACGAAGATTGTAAATAGTTTACGAAATATTTTGGATTCTTCTAGAAGATATATTGTACATGAATTATCATTTTAAATAGAAAAAACAACATCATTGAATAATTAACTTTTTTTTTCAGCAAAATTTTAAATTCCGAGTGTATAGCAGTCAATCATGATAACTTATTTGAATAATAGATGCGAATTTCCGCTCTAAATGCGTATGATATTGATTGAGATTGTGAAATCAATAGCGTGATTTATCGGTTTAAAATTAGATTAATTAATAAACATGTAAAATGCGTAAACTTATTCTTTTCGGTAATAATTTGACCACAAGGTCATATAGTATGCAAATTCCTTATGATCAGCATAATTAATTTGGATTGATTAAATGAAAGTGACAAATGCATTAAAAAAATTCATTTGCATTGAATGGAATCTTTCTGTTGCTCACATTTTGCGACTAAGCATCTTCATCGAGGAAATAGAGTGCTAAATATTTAAATTAGTCTTCTAACGTGATCTGGCTAAATAGACAATAATCGTGGTTTAACCAGGTTTAAAATGCATATTTTTACCAGAATAAGAAGGAAACGCTATTTTAGCATTGATAAATACTGTGTGATTCTTGAGTAAATTTAAACCTGTCTGTAATGTTGTTGCACATATATGTTCAACTTATATGACACGGGTTTTGGTTAGAAGGTGTGATTCATTAATTCTTGATGTATTTTTTTTCTTGAAAAGCCGTCGGGCCTTGCTTTGTTGTGGGAAAACACAACGGCTTTTTGAAAAAAAAAAAAAAAATAATTAGCCTGCGGATATTAAATAAATAAAATAATTGACTACTAAATATATATTGGCTTATATTGTTAGGAATGTTTCAATCTACAATTTTTAAGGGCTTTGCAAAGTGAATTTTACAAAAATCTACTAATTTCGGGTCCTGCCTGTCCGTGCATCACAGCAAGTTTCCTCAGAAAGTATTGAAG
The DNA here is from genome assembly GCA_963969285.1 of Odontomyia ornata. Taxonomy (NCBI): domain Eukaryota; kingdom Metazoa; phylum Arthropoda; class Insecta; order Diptera; family Stratiomyidae; genus Odontomyia; species Odontomyia ornata. The sequence goes on along the minus strand of OZ017740.1, from coordinate 259,196,649 downwards.
CTACATAATTTATTGAATATTTAAAATTGTTTTAATGGAATTCCCTTTTATAACAAAGTGATCCTTAAAGGTTTTTTTTTCCATCAAAGGAAGTCGAGTGGGATATTAAAGGAAAGTTCTTCACTAGTGCTTTTAGAATCTGAACCAAACCAGCCAGTTTGCGCTTCAGACGATCCAGAGGTAGTACGAAATACGTGTGTCCCTTCCCCTCGCGATTGGGCAGCTCTCTCGAAAATATGTCTTCATGAGTACAAGAGCAACAAATACCTCAGATATCGAAATTCACCTAACTTTGTTAGAAAGAGTAAGATTTGTAAAGTTTACGTTTTACTCCATAAAATCTGAATTGTAACCTTAAACTTCTTAAAATTTCAATTATGTTTACTAACATAAAACCCTTGTGTCCACAAAATTCGGTTGAAATCGAATCATAATTAAATGAGATAAAGCTATTTCAAGTATATAGAAATACAACAACAACAACACGGGTGGTGGATGGTATATAAAGGGTGGTCCAACCAAAATGCACGATGTTAATTGTAAATAAAACAAAACATTTTCAGGGAATTATGTTAATATTTTTTATTATAAAAGAAAGATCTATGAAAATTATGAGTGAAACAGAATATCACCCAAATGCTCGCCACGGCTACGGTAGCATACTTCTATCCGATGGTCCATATTTTCAATCACTCTGAGACATTTAATGTTGTTAATGTGCTGAATTAGCCCATCCTTTAGCTCTTGAATTGTTCTTGACTTACTTACGTACACTTTTTCTTTTAAATATTCCCAGAGAAAGAAGTCCAACGGTGTCAAATCACATAACCGTGGCGGCCAATTGACATCGCCACAACGTGAGATAACACGACCATTGAATTTCTGTTGGAACCACTTATCGTTCAGGTCCGTAACCTCAATTTCTGGTCACAAGAAGTCCATTATCATCTCGCAACATCATTCATGGTAACTGCTTGGCCGTCCTCATTTTCGAAGAAGTATGGCCCGATGACGCCGCCAGCCATAAACCGCACCAAACAGTCACTCTTTGTGGATGCATCGGCTTTTCAACAATCAATTGTGGATTCTCATTTGCCCAAATGCGGCAATTCTGCTTGTTAACGAATCCACTGAGATGAAAGTGTGCCTCGTCGCTGAAGATGATTTTCTTTGTAAAGTCACCATTCGCTTCTGTCTGTTCAACCAAACATTCGGCATATTGCCGACGCTTAAGTGGTCGGTAGGCTTCAGCTCTTGAGTCAATTGAACCTTGTAAGCGTGTAAATTCAAACCTTTATTCAAAATTTGCATTAGAGATGTTCGTGAGATGTTCAATTGTTGGGCACGACGAGGAGTCGAGGTTGACGGCTCTTCTGCCATACTACTGCAAACAACAGCAATGTTTTCCGCAGCACGAACTGGGCGAGCGTGCACAGGTGATTTCACATTTCCTACAGACCCGTTTGCTGAAATTTGCGCACAATTCTCCCGACTGTGGACACATTTAGTTAATTATGCTGACCAAAAAAATCACGAAGTGCACGAAATGCATTTTGATTTGAACGCCCATTTCCGTAAAAGGCTTCAACAACCTTAACGCGCTGCTCAATTGTGTACCTCTCCATGATTGGATTTGTCAAACACTGAAACAAAGAAATGTCAAATTAAGTTGGGCAAAAAACTTGACGGTAAGGTGTGACTAACAATTAACATCGAGCTTCATGTTTGGACCACAATGAAAGAAAATGGCGGCTCTTATGTATTTATTGAAGAAACCTTCTATAATTGAATGATTGATTATTTGTTGAATGGATTCATAATGCAAGTCACTGATTCATGTAATCCGAAAAGTTGCTTGCAACCGTAGAAAGGTAACAAATCCTTTCTGGTAGGAGTGCTCTCCAGTCAAAGATACAGAACTTATAGTTTGATAAAACAATCGATTGCTTATTAGTTCAGATTTATAAATTTATTGATTAAGACTTTGATTGTCTAAAATTACGACAAAGGTTTGATCCCATGTTAGTATATTTGATTTTCATTAGTAGCATACTCGTACAAGTACTACTAATGTTGGTACTTTATTCTAATGTTAATTTTGACCGTTGAGTTGTTTGACCAATAAATTTTGGAAACGGGCTCGTTTTCTTACAAATGTGCTTCAATTGCATGTGTACTTTGATTGCCCTAACTAAAAGGTACCACATAATATACAGTTTTTGGTGTTTTTTGGTCTACGTCAGTCCTCTCGAATAGTGAAGGCGCTCTGCACAATTTGGATTCAATTAAAACTGTGGATTGTCTTGAATATCTTTAGATGGTGAGATTATTTTGCAGTCATTTGTTGTTTTCAATTTACTCCCGTTGTATTGTTTTTGTGGTAGATGCTATTGCGGGCGTTGTTGGCACTTATTGGTGTCGCAAGTGGTAGAAATTTACGAGGCGAAGTCTCTGGACAAGCAGAGTGTCGGCAGCAACTTTTCATCGTGAATGTCGTCCGTTTATGAGGTGCTTGTATTTGCACCATTATTTCCTTATTGCTGTTGGTGGTTGTGTAGTTGTTAAGCGAATTACGCTATCAATGGGCCATGCAAAAGCGGCTAGTTAGAGGAACCATTATAGGCTGTTAAATTGTTTCGGCTCTTTTTGGGAAAGTGTTTATAAATAAAGTTCAAATAGCAAATGGTGCTGTTTTTTAGAGTTTGTAATAAAATACAAAACCCTATTACCATCGAGTCCGTCCATCCGTCTGTATGTCACAGCAGTTTTTCTCCAGAACTATAGAAGTTACAGCCATGAAACTTTGTGGAAAGGTCGGAAGTTATGACTTCTAGAAAGTTTTGGGGCTAAGCAAAATTTTAAGAGGGTCCCCCATATAGGGAAGTGACACTCAAAAAAAGTTACAGTTAGTTTATCAGTATCGGGGGAGGCAGGAGAAGGGGAAATGCACGAAATTCAGGCGTACCGCCCTCGCGATTGGAAACCTTTCATCTGAAAAATCAGAAAAAAATCATGAGATCTTTATGAGCACTACAACAAAAAGTACGTCCGAATTCGAAATTCACTCAAATTTGTTAGTAATAGCTTGATTTATCAATTTTACATTTTTTTGAATGAAACCGTAAGGGAACCCTCAAATTCAATGAAATGAAATGCCTATTTACAAGTTTAAATCATTACAGAAAATTTTTGAAGGGTCGAAGTGTACTTAACAGAGTTATGGTGGTTTAAATTTTCCTGTATTACAACAGCAACTATGGGACCATATGCACTTCCAATCAACTCAGACACTACGGATTCGCTAGGATGTGCATGAAAGCTTCAGGAACTATATTCATGATGAATATCTTTGAGAATTCGTTCAACGGGTGACATCCGCAGCCGTAGAACAAAATGGCGGCCGTTTTAAATAAGAACATTGCATAAAATTGTGTTATTTTCGTGAACTTCAACATTTAAGGTACATGATATTAACACTTGATTGAATTATGAATAGCTGAAGATAAGTAGCTAAAAATAATCGGTGAAAAAGTTATGAAGGTAGATCCAATAGCTTAATGGTTGAAATTCGTTCAACTTTGCTAATAGTAGTAGAATCTGTAAGTTAAATATTTTCGCCAGTAAAACTATATTAGTATGATTAAATTGGATGAAAGTAGATATTTAAGCGTCATTTTAAAGGCCCTTATACTCTATGAGTTTTAATAGAATCTACAAAAGTTATTGCCATTTGAATTTTCTCCGATTACAACAATCAAATACGGTTACTACATGGGCTTTCCATCAAACCAAACACTACACTTTTGATTGTATTTTCTCCAAATATACAATGTAATAGAAGAAAAAGTCAACCGGGCTGAGCCTGCCCCGCGCCGTCAAAGCGTCTGCTAACCGGTATCTGGTGCTGTAGTGGTGGTGGGGGTCTAGGTAAAGGGAACCGGGCTGCAGCAGTTGCCTCCAAGCGCTTGGAGAGATAGCATCGAGCGAGAGCGGAGTGCGTGTTCAGTTACGTCGTCGGAGTGAAAATGGAGCGTACGATCGAGCAAACGAACCAGAGTTTTTTAACCACGTTATTACAGGAGACGAGACGTGGGTTTTCGAATACGATCCTGAGACGAAGCGGCAGAGTTCGGAGTGGCACACACCGGCGTCACCACGACCGAAAAAAGCGCGCATGAGCAAATCGAAGGTGAAGTCAATGCTCATTGCTTTCTTTGACGTGAAAGGCATTGTTCACAAAGAGTTTGTGCCACCCGGCCAAACTGTAAACGGCCAGTACTACAGAGAGGTGCTCCGTCGACTAACCGCCCGGGTTCTCCGAGTCCGTCCGGAAATTGCCGATTCGTGGATCCTCCATCACGACAATGCTCTGTCGCACACCTGCAGTTGGCCAAACAGTCGAGGACAACGTTGCCACAGCCTCCTTACAGGCCAGATATGGCACCAGGGGACTTCTTTCTGTTCCCTAAGATCAAGAGACACCTTAAGGGGACGCGGTTCGGGACTCTGGAAAACGTTCAACGTGCTACGACGAGAGCTCTAGACAGCATCGAGGTTGCCGACTTCCAGGGAGCGTTCGGGGATTGGAAAATTCGGTAACAGCGTGTTATCGACTCCAATGGGGACTATTTTGAAGATTTCTAAAGAAAAATTGTACATATTTTGCCAATAAAAAATTTCCTGAGGTCAGTCTGGTTACTTATTATATAGACCCTCTAGTGTTTAATTTTAACACCTCCAATCGGCTGAGCATTAAGAAAACTTATTTAAACTGGAACAAAATGGCGATTGCAACGCGCTCATGAAGAAAACTCTGCATCTTTTGCATAAATTTGAACCGTTTCTTACTTAATTATTGGATCACCGATTTACGCTGTTAGAGAACTTGTTTCGAACTCAAAGACTTTCTGGTAGGAGCAATCTCCAACTCACTCAATTTGTTCCTCTCTGTCTTTCTTATTTTCTTCTTTTAATGTTTAACTCTTTCTCACGCTCTTTATTTTCCAGAGCAGTTATGTTTTCTGGAGAGCTTAACACTGTTAATATAGCTTGAACCTTTCTTTTCACAGTCTGAACTTTATAGACACAAGGCACTGGATGTCTAGTGCAGAGGTGGCAATGCCTCCATTTCTTTTATGCATGTGTAGGTTTTTGGCGAGTCCTATTTCTATATTGTTGGCTTTTCCTTTTTTTTTGAATTTAGGGTTGGCTGGTGGCGTAAGACTAATGAATAAGGAAAAATGATTTGATATTAGATGAGTATGCGCTATTTTGATGTCAATTGGAGGATCTTAGCAGTTTTTCTTATCTAAGCCATATCAATTACCGATTTACTTCAGTTTACTAACGTAAATCCAGTTTCCGAGCGGGTTATTTTTCGATCGGTCATTTAGAGAGAATTTTCCTCGAAAATGTCAATCATCTCTAGGCCCCTGCTGTTGGTGATATCATCCATTGATCGTCTCACATTAGATAGATTTTTGTTAAATTGTGGGTGGCACTCAGGCGGTTGATTAAGGTCGCCTATAATCATGGTGTTATTACTTTCTGAATTTTTTGTCGGAAGCTCTTCTAGGTGAGAGTGAAATTTAGAATCATTATAGGATGATGAGACATACCAAAAGGAGACCTGCCATGGGATGTTATGAATCTTTAGTTTTATATTTATGTTGAGATTATTTGTCGTGTTTTGGGTACCCACTGCAAGATTCAGATGTTTTTTTGAAAGCACTATAATATAACCACTGGGGCAGCCCTTAGATTTAATTTTGCACCTGTGAGATATGTTAGTGGGAAATCTGGTAGGTGTTTGTTGAAGAATCGAGAGCTGCTTGTGGACCATGTTTCTACTATGCACACTGTGTCATATAAGTTTCCAATTTGATGCCAATCCTCTTTGCTTATATAGTTTAGGTTATTTTTTTCTGCTTTAGCCCTATAACCACTTCTGGGCCGTTGATTAGAGATTGTTAGAGTATCTTATTACCTTGATCGAATGTATTTCGATACTTGAGAAGGTAATATGGTCAGTACCATGCTTTGGCTGCTGATTCGCCAACCCAGATGCGATAGGTGCTGATTTTAAACGAGTTTGTATCATAACTGAGAGGGCTTATACTTCGTACGAAGAATAACTTAAAACAAATCTCTTTCTCACCAACGAGGTTCGAACCAGAGACCATCGGCTTACGCAGCAGGCAGCTTACACCTATTCAATCTATAGTGCCAATTAAATTTCTTTATTTTCTATCCTACCTATAAGTAGGATTAAGGATAAATTTAAATTTTTTTAAATTAAAATGAATGCATATAAATAGGTACGTTAGGAAATAGAGAAATTTAGTTGGCACTGAGGATGGAATAAGTATTTATTCTGAAGCCCGCGGTGTTTGCAAGAATAAAACTACTATCAACGAATCAAAAAGGAAGTTATTATTTTGTGCATTTTGAGTAAATAAACTCTATGAACTTAATTTAAAAGACAGTGCGTTTTCACTTTCCCAGAACATTAAAGTTATTGGCCGCGAACCATAACACGCGACAATATATTTTATTTTAACATACTATATAGGCCTTTATATTCACTGGAACAGTCATTTCTATAGAAATACTAAAATAAAAAAATAATAGAGAGTCTAGGAAGAACGGCTTGCAAAAATAAGAGCAAAAAAGTACCAGAACAAAATATAACTTTCCGATAAAAATCACAAACATTCCAAAGCAATATAAAAACGCAAAGCTCTTTGTTGGGGTTAGAAAAAGAAACGAGTTAAATCATTGAACCCCATCCGGCGATTTTTGTGTATTTAACAAGCATCCAATTTGCATACCGATCAATCAAGCATGGCGTAACATGCTTCCGATAGCTCGCACTTTTAATTCACATATTTGAATGAATCGTTGAGGCTTTCAAGGAAATGCGAATTAATTTGATAAAAATATAATACTGCATTCATCAAAATGCCGCCGAAAAGTTGACTGGTATAAAATATACAATTCGCGGATATGTAGCTTACGCGAAAATATCAATCAGTGTGCAGGGTCATTTATGTATAGCGTTAGAAAATCAAAATTTGATATTATATGTGCGTAAATTAAAATGCATGCGATTTTGGACGATTCAGAGAAGATTATCAAAACCAGATGGTTTCAAACGCAAAAAGTACTCTCATGGCCAAGAAAGATGAAATGAATATTTTTCATCGAAACTAAATCTGTACCAGCAATGAATAAGTGAATAACTATAAAATCACTTATTTTGAGGAGAAGAGTCCGAAAATTTCGTATAAAGTAAATAATTGTGTAATGAGCAAGTTCTAAAAAAATCATTTTATTTTATTTGAATTTTTAAAATTCTTCTCCTTAAAATAAGTGAATATGGAGTTACTCACTTATTTACTGTTTGTACAAAAATATACTAACATATTCAATGATACGAAATTTTACTCATGCGTCAATACCACGTCCTTCTTCAATAAAAAAAACTAATTGAGTAGACAGAACTACGCTCTTACCAGGATTTCGCATTTAACCTACGATACGTAGCCACTAGCAATATATATACTCAAGAAACACTTCAATGAGATCCATTTTCAACGGCCGCCATTTTGTTCATTGCAAGAAAAATCACTCAAATTATGAATTCTCAAAGATATTTATGTTATTTATCTTATCTGAAAGTTTTATCATCTGAAGTCAATTTGCATAGGGTGATATGTTATGAAAAAGCTTGTGGTCGTAGAAGGACCTCAAAGCAAAGAGTAAAAATTTTATTTCGATGAACATTACAAACAGGATTCCAGATTGAACTGGCATATTCAAGAAAAGAGCGTACCAGTAATGTATACAAATATTTCATTGCCCAAATATTCTTAAATACCTTGGACCGCCTGTTGGTAAAGCCCAGCATTTTGTAGTCTCTAGAAAGGATTTCATTCTAATGAAATTGAAACGGAGTTTCGTAGTGAAGTGATTCTTCTGAAGAGAGGAAAGAAAAACCTGACGCAACAAAGGGGAAAGAGAAGCAGAGGGAATCATATAGTTTCGAGAGCGTAAGTTATTTATAACTTATTTATGTGTCAAATTTGCTTCTCACATGGACGAGTACACAGATTCTCGTTGCTCGTCCATTTATTTATATGCCTTTGTGTATACCTAACGCCAAACGAACCAATATCATATTTTCAAGCCAGGCTTAATGCTTTGGAGGGCACTGTCTTGAACACAAATGGCAATGTGCTCTCGTTGGGGGAGAATTCAACGCTAAAGCAATAGAATGGGGCATGCTTGAAATACATTAGTCAGTGATCATTAGTGCAATATCCTTGAGATCCGTGATGTTATCTCTCGTCGTCTGCTCTCGACCTTCTACAATTGGGTGATGGATAGAAGTCAAGACGTTCGTCTAGGTGCTCCCCTGCAGGGTAATTCGCAGGGGATAGAAGAACTAGCTGTGCACTGGCAATGACAATGACGTCGACAACCTCCCAAGTCCGCAACAAACCAACTCACCGACACATTTGACATAAATATCGGACTAAAGCAGGGAAATGGACTGGCCCCATTGCTATTCAATCTGGCTCTGGAATATGTCATCAGAAAGCCACCTGTTGATGCAAAAGGTACTTTCTATACAAGTCGAGCCAAGTGGTAGCCTATGTTGACGATATTAATACTTTATCACGGTCATTAATAACTGCCAAAGAACTTTCCCTGAAACTCGATAGCGAAGCAAAACTAGTAGGGCTATAAATCAATGAGAACAAAACTTATGACACAGTCGTGGAAAACTATCTCAAATGCCTAAAGTATCACACTTGAGGAATACAATATCGAAAATTTGGGAGAATTTGTATATTCAGGTGCCAAATAACGGGAACCGGTAATGAAAGAGACGAAACACGCCGAAGAATACAGCTTGTAAATAAAATATATTATTCAGTTATGAAGATATTGAAGTGAAGACCAGCTGCATGCACAGGAAAGCAAAGCTCAAAGTATACAAACCTGTGATAATACGTATGCTATGCTATGGTTGTAAAACATGGACCCTAATCCAAGCATTCGTGAACATATTGAACGCCTTCAAAAGACGGATCCTGAGGCAAATAATTGGAACGAAGTTAGACAAGAACCAATGGCGAATTCGATGCAACCATGAGCTGTGTTTTATTCTTTCAATATTATCAAGCGCCTTTTCTACTTTGTAAATATCGTACCATTTTTCTTCATTGATTGTGCTTTCAGATGCTCTGGATAATGTGTCAGCTATACCCATCTCTTTACCTTTTGTACATTTGATGCTGGGATTGTAGTGTTGTACAATCCAATCATGTTTTGGAGGCGTTTTGGAGCTTCTAATAACGATTTGGAGAAAACCTTCACCAAGGGACTGTGATCAGTTTCGATTGTTATGTCCCGTTTCCCGCAGCTATATTGATCAAAACGTTTACACGCGAAAACAACAGCAAGCATTTCTTTCTCAATCTGTGGAAAGTTTCTTTGTGTACGGGTCAGCATTATCGAAGCGTATGCAACCGGTTGTTGATCTTGTAAGAGTACACTACCAATGCCATAAGATAATGCATCTGTTTGTATTGTTACAGGCTTAGTGCAAAGTTTATTTAAGGTCAAGAAATTCTTTCTTAGGTTCGTCTTCCCACACGAAACCTGTTGCAATATGTGTTAGTTGTCTCTAGTGAAATGATTTCTCAGCTAGATTAGGGATGTATTGCCCGAGGTATGTCACCATTTCCAAAAATCGATTAACTTCTTCTTTGGTTTTTGGTTGCTGCATACTCCTAGTTGTTGAAACTTTTGACTCATCCGTTTTGATACCATCTTTACTAAGTATCTGGCCGTAGGATTTGACTTAGTTCATACATAAGTTAATCTTTTCTTTGTTGAGTTTGAAATTATGTTTCTGTAAACGTTGGAAAAGAGCCTCTAAATTCTGATTATGATCACGAAGCGCATCTTCTTCAGTATCCCCTGATCCATGAATCAAAATATCATCTGCTATGCTTAACACGATCTCTTGTACACCTAAAAATAATTCCATGGCAGGTGCAATCCCAAAAGGAGCTCTTAAAAATTTGTATGTACCAAATGGTGTGTGAAATGTTGTAAGATTACTTCTTTCTGTATCCAGTTTTAATTGCCAAAATCCATTCTTAGCGTCAACTGCCGAGAAAACTTTCGCATTATGTAAAGCTGGAAGTATTTCTGCTAATTTTCTGCCAACGTATCGAACAGGTTTGAGAAATTTGTTTAACTCTCATGGATCCAAACACACGCGCGGTTTTTTATTTTGCTTTTTCACTAATGCAATGTTATTCAACCACTTTGATGGTCCACGTTGCTTTGCAATAATGTCATTTATTTCCATTTTATCGAGCGCACTTTTCAAGTCTGTATGTAACGCGATAGGTACACGAAGCGGAAATTGCTTTTTCGCACCACAATTATGCACTATTTCTAGTTTCACGTCACTACGAATTCCACCTAATCCATCGAAAACTGAGGCATATTCATCACAAAAGTTCTTTGCACTAGATGATTTAGTTGATATGGGAATTTGGTTTGTCTTTCGTTCACAACACACTTTTATAAGTCCAAGTTTTTTACATGTAGCTAATGAGTGTTGCGGTACATGCTGATTCTCTACTTTTTCAAATTCTTCTTCGTAAACAATGTTCTCATGTTCAATTTGCAGCATCATTTTGCCTACTGGAGTTATGGCATTGTCACCGAATGCATGTAGTTTAGTGTTTGTCGACATAGCATGGGCTTTATGCGTTGTAGTAGTTCCTTTAAATTTTTTAAACCGATAATGTTACACGATGTTCCCGTATCGATAATGCAATTTGCTTTCACATAGATGCTTCTCTGTTTGTTGGGATTCCGCTTGAAACGTAAATCCGCTGTTTGGACTCTGCTTGAATCTTGTACTGTTAAAATGATGTCGCGTGCACTTGCGTTCTTAGATGTGCTAGTTTGCATGTACGGTTGTGTTCCGCTCTGAATGTTGTTAATGTATTTCCGATCTTTGTCTGTTGGATGATTTTTCTGTATGGTAGTTGAGGACATACATACTACTGCAAAATGGCCTTGTTTATTACATTGTCTACAAGTTGGTCTTGTAAAATTTTGTGATGTTGTTCCCCGCAAAATTTGCAATTTTTATGTTGGTGTGTATACGTTGTGTTGTTTTTCTTGTCTGTGAGATTTGCTATGGACTTTGTTAACTAGCTCGTTTCCGGTTTTATTGCAAAGACCGTTTATTTGTTTCTTTTGCTCTATATATGTCTTGATGGGTCCAGGCTAGATTTTCAGGTTAGTCGCCTTTTTGCGAACATGGGAGTCCCACACTCTATGCGTAAATGGGCATTCACCTCCCTACCACAACAAAAAAAATAGCTTTTGACAATGTTTTATCTGTATCTAACCAAAGACGTTCACAACAAATTACCTTATCTAACAATCCGTATTGAGTATTTTTATTAAGTTCCCAAGTCTTGAAAAATATTCATCGTTGGACTCATTTTCGGCTTGCGTTGCCATATTGAAAACAGCCTGTTCATAGCGCTTGTTTACTCGTGGTGTCAAATGGTACGATATTTACAAAGTAGAAAAGGCGCTTGATAATATTGAAAGAATAAAATATGGTGTAAAGTGTGTAATGTGTAAAAATAAGAAGAGAATGATAACTGAAAGGAGCTGAAAAGAGGAAAATAAAAAAAGCTCAGAAAATGAATAGACAAAAAGAACAACATTGACAATGAGAAAATGAACGAAATTCAATCTGTAGAAGACGAAATGCGTCAAGTAATACAAAACAACGGAGCAGACTCGGCGAAGGCGAACCAAGCAGCCCAATAAGCAGCCAATAGCGAATAGATAGCATAATAGGAAAATATTGGCAATACGCCGCGGATAACAGCATCATTTAATGCAGATACCGTTTACAATAGATCGCGAGATAGCGAATCGATATAATAACGCTTTTAATGGTGCTATTCACAAGTATCATTAGAGTGCTCATAATCAGAAGTTCAATAAAGTAAGATGTGTTAAAGACGAGCTCTCGGTG